>OZ010586.1:101132185-101254685 GCA_963932145.1 Acanthosepion lycidas
ATATATATATATATATATATATATATATATATATATATATATATATATGTGCAATGTTTATATATTGAGTTGGTATTCTTATTAAAATTACGGTTAAAATGTTAGTCCTATTGTAAATATTTTTTTCTGAAATGCAATGACATTATACAATTATTATCTGTTTATTTTCAAATATATATATGTGAAGTCAGAATAATTGAAGACATGAATTGTTGTACATTCTGTAACTTTATTAAATTAACCAAACATTCTATGTCCACAGTATTCAATGCGTAAAAAATCCATTTAATCTTTTCGTGAGCTTGTACTAATTCATACAGAGGAGATATATTTCTTTTACACTTATATGTCGAATCCGACATTTTTTCAAATCTTAGTACTGAAAACAAACTAAAAAGATTTAGATTTTCCAGTCGTCACATCCAACATTGGAAAAATTTCATACCAACCAATTTAAAATCCAACCACAAACCAGATCACATGCACCTATCTTTCAACTATCCACCAGAAATAATTATCCGGATTCCCAAATCAACGGCTGGTTATATGTCAATTCTTACAACGAAAATATCGTCAGCCAATAGATGTAATTTTATTAAACTGCCTTAAATGAAAGCTGGTTTCCCAACACTTACTTACACACCACGCATCAGCGAAAAACGACAAGAACATAAACAATATATGGTGTAACCCTACGTGCAGCAAAAAAGTAAAACATTGCAATCATATACAAACACTTCTCCCCATATAGCACTCTTCACTGTATAAATTAACTTCAGTTCAAATGAGAATATGACACCAATAATAAAAATCAGAAATGAAAAATGAAGAATTTCGCCCACAAAACAAACGCACCGTTTCCTGCAAGCTAGACTACGAATGTCCCTTAAATGGCAACTGCATACAAGACAATATAATATACCAAACAACTGTAAAATGTGCGGATAATGAATAAATTATACTTAGGAATAATTAAAGTAACGTGGAACTAAAGAAACTATACACACTAAATTATCAATACTTGAACAATACACACCATTCTAAACATATACGGGAAATTGTAAACAAACAAAAAAAAATTCAGCAAAAGCACCATGGGAAATAGGAAAATATATATCAGCCCATACGATGAATCTTGAAAATATAAAATCTGTCCGGAGGAGAAATAGCTATAAAGTAAAAACCTTCCAAGACCAAAACGAATTACTAAATAAAAAATCAGAAATTATCTCATATAAGAAAACACATTTTCCTACGACACATAGAAATCAGGAACTAAAAGCGAAATCCTTGTAAAATGCAACCAAGAAAAATATATAAATAATTACACTATATAAAAATCAAATAATGTGACATAATTTAGACAAAACCAACACGTTACCCAACACAAAAATTATAAGCAAACACCGGGAAAAATATAATATCAATAAGTAAAATAGAAATATCTCAATAAATGTTCAAATTAAGTAAGGCACAAATTAACAAACCACGAATGTTCTCATAAACACAACTAAATTTAATAATAGTATTCAACAAAAAAAATGTGTAAACAATAATAAAGAACACTATAAAATAGGTAATAAAACAAAATTCAAATGCACAATTATTCCTATTCAAAAGCCTCTTGAATAATGAGAAACATAACCGTTGCTGCTTAGCGAATAACCCTTAGCGCCCAGCTAATGCAACATTTACAAGCGTATATAAATAAACGAGCAAAAAAGCAACACACATTAACTCCAACAGAAAACAACTGAAGATTACGTTCTAGCATGAAATTCACTGTGAATTTTATTATGCAAATCATTTCTCATAATAATACTGATGTAATAATCTATACTGTAGAAATATTCAAAGGATGAGGGTCTAACTGCTCCTTTCTATGGAAAAAAGCAAATCTAGCCGCATTGTTGTGATGGTGTGCAGAACAATCACATTTTTCGTATTTATTGTATATATATATATATATATATATATATATATATATATATATATATATATATATATATATATATATATATATATATAGCTTTTTGAATTTGTAGGTCTGTTGAATTGGGTCGTATTTACGATTCCAATGGAATAAATTATGACCATGGAATATTAGTTTTTAAGCCATTTTATATATATATATATATATATATATATATATATATATATATATATATATATATATATATATATATATATATATATATATATAGTCGGATTTCCATATATATATATATATATATATGTGTATGTGTGTTATTAAATATGGTGACTGTGTCTATTTTTGTTGGTGTTAGTCTTTATTATGAAAACGTAGACTTTGCAGTAATATTTCGTTGAATACATTCCATACGCCACGGAACTGCCGATTTGATCAACACAATATTCTATATACATGAATTAATGTTTATTTTATTATTTTTCATGTTAATATGAGTTTCTTCTAATTCCATATACTTCATCAGTGTTCCATCAATGATATTGTTAATTTTTCTCATGCTTCTACTTTAACATTTCTTGTTTCTTTCTTCCCAGAGATTTCCTTTGTTTCCATGATGTTTTCAATTCTCATATCTATTTTCAAAATGCTGGCTAAATATGACCTTGTGCAGAGAGATTTGTGGAAGCCATATGCCATAATATGAAATTCTGTGGCACTGGAAACCAACTGATCTACAAGATCTGCGTTATGATAATATCTGGGTGCTATTCTATTAATATCGATACTCAGAACGCTGTCTTGGATTCAGAAGATGATACAATGCAGTTTATTCTGGTGGGTTTTTCTTTAAATTTGTATTCACCATGTACAAGCTCCGAGGGCAAGTAGGAGGAGAAAGCTACATAGTAAAATGCTAAGCGTATGAGGATATGTGTGAAAGATAAATGCTAACGTTTGGCTTGAACAGGTTACATGTTCAAGATTAAGTTTTCCAGAAATTGAAGCAGAAATTCATTCATACGT
This sequence comes from Acanthosepion lycidas, assembly GCA_963932145.1. Lineage (NCBI taxonomy): Eukaryota > Metazoa > Mollusca > Cephalopoda > Sepiida > Sepiidae > Acanthosepion > Acanthosepion lycidas. The sequence goes on from OZ010586.1 coordinate 101,135,142, forward strand.
GATGGAAAAATATATTTAATTTTAACATTATTTTGTTGTGATTACTACAACTTAAAGAAATATCTAGTAAAATTGTTCAGCAATTATTTTCGACAACACCAGAAAAATTGAAGTGACCCCTAATTATAGAGCAAAATTTCTTGGCTCAAAATATTATTTCAACTAAATTCTGTTGTCTTGGCTGAACTGTTTTCCTTCTAAAATACATCATTCATGTCCATATAATTTAATAATAGTATTCAGTAAAAATTACTTGTAAGGAATCTGTTTCGATATCCTCAGAAAAAAATCCCCATATTTTTCTCTTCAGGTCCATTATCTAAACACGGCTTTTTATCGTTGTTTTTATTGTTGTTATTTAATAATGTAACTATTCTCCATCTTTCCTGGCTGAAACATAAATCAAGTATTTTATGTTATTATAATTACAGATCTTGCGCAAAATTTACTGTATTTTGAAAACTTTGAAACTTTTTATAGTAATAGCGATAAAATTATAAAAACAACATTATTGCGAAATGTATGCTACTTTTTAAGTCTTCTATACAAATATTTTGTGAGCTGTTGTATTTGTTGAAATGTAATGATCTCCACAGATCATGTAATTCATTTCAACTCTTAAATCTTCGACCGTCATTGAATATTTTCTTCTTCAGAATTCCCACAAAAAATAAAAATTCATGAGAATTATCCAAAAATTGTTTTATGTAATGGCTTTGAAATTAATTATTTTTTTTTTAATATTAATTAATTTCTAATGCCGAAAGAAAGGGGTCATTGTCGTGCATACATATAAATTGTTTCCTGAAAGCTTTCTCTTTCTTCTTGAATCTTGGTTCGTTGTGTGTTTGGAAAAACAAATCAAAGTATGTCTATTTTAGAATTTTCACGCCACAAGGAACACACAGTGGGAAGCCGTCGTCATATTTCCTGATCCCAACCGGAATCATCATAAAACCATAACAATGTCGACGGCTCACATTGAAATGACTGGTTCCGCTAGTGGCTAACCAGTCTTTTATATTTTTCTCTGCGAGTCATCGAATCTATAAAGATATTGATAATAAAAATAAAGTTTGAAATTGATTTTTCATGTATTCTTTTTCCCAGCTCGGAAGTTATTAATACCAAAGAAAGATTATTATAATAATAATAATAATAATAATAATAATAATAATAATAATAATAATAATAATAATAAAAGAAGCCAAAAGTTTGAAAATGGAGTTTCAAATGGGTGAAGAAATGCAAGTAATGAATAATGCAACGACTGCAACTGGAAAATACTTAGAAACGAAAGCAAAGGCAAATGCACCCGACCAGATACAGACAGGAGGGCAAAATAAACCAGTTCACGGTTAATAGTCTGCCTGTACCAAATCAACTGATGTAGGAAAACACCGTAATCATCAGTGGTTTCGTAGTGCCGGGTTAAACCTTAGAAGGAAGGCTTTATTCTTGCTGCAGAGAAATAACTAGAAATTATCAAGCACACATAGTGAAAAATTGCGTTGGCTATAAAATGCTGATTCCGTGACAAATATACAGAAACAATTGACCATGTTTTATTAGCTTGAATGGTATTGCCACCCACTGAACATATTAGGTTGGTGCAAAAATAATGACCTAATAATGTCGTTTTTGACGTATTTTTTAACGTCAAAAACGACATTATTACGTCATTATTTTTGCCCCACCCTAATAAAATTTGGCATGGCAGAAAACTGGAAAATCTGCAAATTTTACAGACGTAAATTGCAAGAAATTAGTATGAACAACGCCAAGTCGTGGTTAAGTAGATATAAACTTTTACAATTTTAGGCGACTTTACAATAAACACAGAACAATCAAAGCTAATCGCCCGGGCATAGTGATTAGAAACGGAAAATTTAACATGTGACCTCTTATTGACATGGCTGTACTTCATCTTTGAAGATCTTCAAAAATATCAAAATACAGGATCCTTGAAATAGAAATATGGAACTTGAGGACATTAAAAATTCGAGTAGTAGTTTGAGGCATCTGATTGATTTAGAAAAATTCCAACAGAGTTATTGAAAGGATTCTTGTCAGCCCATGCCTTAAAGAAATACAAAAAAAAATATATAATCTCATAACCACACCTTACAAAAGGCTCTAATTATTAAAGATATGTGTGAGTTTTTTCTCAAAACTCCGCAACGAAAAACATCATGATATCATTTCTTACCTTAGGTCTCTGACCGCGACCTGGAAAGAAATAAGTGAGTCAGTTATATGTCATGCGTGATACACGCTTACGCGATCATATATTTTTCGATACATGACTGATGAAGCAGATTTTTCCCTCAGTGGGTTGCCATTTCTTTCTGCGGTAGACCAGATGCCATCCAAGTATAGAATCCTGACATAATCGTCTGAATGTCGAGTGTGCGTGAAACTAGAGTTACGATTAGAGCCAGCATTTCGTAATATTTTACGTTCGTAATTGTTATTTGCTCAGTCTAAGCAATCTGGGCTTCGCGCACTTAACATTACTAAGTTTAATTTTAGTCATTATTTTTCTGTTCATTTTTTCAGGTTTGTCGTTTAATATTCGAGACTATCTGAATAAGATTTTAGGTTTTGGCAAGCTGCCTGTTTGTTTCACCAGTAGTTTTTGTCTTTCTTTAATAATAATAATAATAATTATAATAATATATATATATATATATATATATATATATATATATATATATATATATATATATATGAATATATATATATATATATATATATATGAATATATATATATATATATATATGAATATATATATATATATATATATATATGAATATATATATATATATATATATATATATATATATATATTGAACAAAAAATATTAAAAAAAATCTTCAGCCACACTGGGTTGTAGAATAATATTCTTTCGTTTTTTATTATTATTATTATTATTATTATTATTATTATTATTATTATTATTATCATTATTATTATTATTATTATTATTATTATTATTATTTCATTTAGATTCCTCGATTAGTTTCGGCCCAAAAATGGCCATCATCGGGAGGAGAAATATTTCTGCTTGCTGGTAGCAGTAAACTACAGAATTTTGTCTGTAGTTTTTATTTTTTCTTATCTTTTTAACATGAATCTTTTAACATTCCTTGTGTTGGTCAAACAGTCACTTTTAGTTGTTATTTGAGATAAGAGCTGGATTGATCTATGCTTCCCTGAATTCACTTGGTAAGTTTGACAGTTTTATTGGTCCTGGAGAGGGGATGTGTCTCTGTTTTTATGTTTGTGTGTCTGTTATTGGGTTCTTAGGGAGTGAGTGAGTATGATATATATAAACGTGTGTATTACTGTGGGTGTGTGTTATCATTTGGCTCATTAAGGACTGAGTGAGTATGATATGTGTAAGTGTGTATATTCTTGTGTGTGTGTCTATAAGTTTGAGGCCTCCACACATCCGTAAGCATGTATGTCTTGTGTGGGTGAGAAATGTGAGTAGGTTTTGATTTGTTGAGTTATATCTATATATTGTTAAATTTATGGTTTAGCCAGGCTGGATGTTGTGTTTTTAGACGTTGTATGCACTTATTTTCATGGGACTCTAAAATCTTTCTAATGTTATCAGCTCAGAACTTTTCTATTCTCTCAATTATAGTCAATTTGGCATGGGTTTTGAAATCGTGTTTTTCAGGCTGAAATGTTTTTCTACAGGTAATAATTTTCCATGGGGAGTCGACTTAATTCGATTGCGATAATTATTAGTTCTGTAGTGAAAGGGCCATTCAGATTTTCCTATATATTTTTTAGGTCTGATTTGAGATGCAGTATTTCCCACCGACGTTTGATTATTTGGGATAGTGGAGGCAGAGTGGGGTTGAAAGTGGTTACTAGAGGGATGCAGCTAGATTTATTTTTAATCTTGTATATTAGGGTGTCTTCTCTAGGTGTAGAAATTGCTTTATTTATTTGTTCCGTGATTAGGTGTTGTTTATAGCCACGTGTTGTGAATTCATGCTCCAGATTTTGAATGTGTTTATTTAATTCTTCATTGTTAGAACATATCCTTCTGAGTCTAAGTGCTTTTGAATAGGGAAGGTTCATTTTGAGGTGTTTAGGTTGGGAAGATGTAAAGTGTAGATAGTTGTGGGTGTCGGTGATTTTAGTGTGTAGTGTCGTTTGTAGTTTCCTGTGTTCATCAATGTGAATGCGGGTGTTTAAAAATGTTAGTGATATTGTGTATTTTTCATAATCAAATTTAATTGAGGCGTGCACTGTGTTTAGGGTAATAAGGAATTGGATAAGTTTGTCATCACTACCCGTGTATACAAAGAATATATCTTCGATATATCTTGCATAGAATATGCAGTCGCTACCAATGATTGGATACATATGGGTCTCCTCAAATTTTCCCATCAATATTGTAGCATATGATGGAGCTGCAATGGTGGCCATGGCACAACCTCTTACTCGAAGGTAGTGTGCTCCATTGAAATTAAAAGTATTCTATGTAAGGACATACTCCATGAGTTTTATGATGACTTCTGTGGGGCGGTCTTGTTTTCTTCTTTTAGTGAGTGCTTCCTGAAACGCGGTTGGCCCTTCGGTATGTTTAATATTTGAATAGAGTGACCTAACTTCCATAGTCACTAGAATAGCATTCTCTGGAACTTTTTGTATGTGATTACTTTTGTTCAGTAGATCTGAGTGTCTCTGATGTAGGATTTTACTTCCTTAGCTAGCGGTTGTATGTAATGGTCTATGTATTTTCAATTTTTTTTTTTTTTTATAATGGTCTTTGTATTTTGAAAAAAATTTTTGTAATGGTCTATGTATTTGGAAATTTTTTTGAAAATATACATACATATACATATATATATATATATATTTATAATATATATATATATATATATATATATATATATATATATATATATATATATATATATATATGACTAGTGTTTTGTCGCGTGACCTTGTGCCAATTGAAACGTAATGTAACCAATACACTGAGAGTAGCGTGCAGTAGCGTGATGCCTGCTGTAAATTAGACTGATAAAAATGTTTATGTAAGATTCAATGCAGTAACATGTTAAGGTTCTTGTTAGCCATAAGTTTGATAGGTAATCAGGAAAAAATTGTTGCGTATTCGAATTTGACCGTTACCGAAATTTATGATAGACACTGAAGAGAATAATAAAAAATGTTATCAAATAGAAAACAACAATTCAAAGATAGAAAACAATGATACAGACACGATGCTGACTTCCAGAATAACAATAAACAGGTTTGCAACAAAACTGACATTAGTATTATAAAGATCGATAATTGTTAGCGTATATGATAACACTTAAAAGACATTAAATCGAAGGATTTTAGACATCTCATCTGGTATTTATGCTGCCTGTTCGCTTAATGAATATATCTTGGCCTGGAAATGGGTAACTCGACAATATTATTACCATCACTGTGATCATCTAAGTTTAGCTATCTGGAAAGAAAAGCTGCTCCAGTAAAATATTCCTTATTAAGTACAGGTTGGGCAGGATATTCAATATTAATTAAATTCATGTAAGTTCAGTTGATAACCTACGCCGCGACACTGACACTTTATTTTATCCAATATTCATTATATTGGATGGAGTAGATATAATGTAGGCGAACAGACGGTTATAACCAAATTGGTGGCAATTCTTATGATTTTGTGCGAGTGGTGCTTCTATCTGTATATTTAGTACGTTTAAAATACTGCAGCATTTTTAATGCACACGCATACATATTTAGAAATAGTAAATGCCAGTGATAGAACAAAAGATTGCGATAGATATATCGATAGATAGATGTGAATAAAGTAAGAAATATATTCTATTCATCGCGTCCATTTAGGACATGGATGAACATGGCTCTCCAGAATTTTATATTCCTTGTAACTCTCAGCATTTTTTGATTTCGGTCAAATCTCCTGCCCTCCTGTTCCACTATCGATGTACATGCTTGTCAGGTAGGCGTCTAGGAGGTATCCCTATCTCTCCTGCCCTTAATATATACAACGGGGGTTAATTTTTCCAAGAACTTCTTCCTCTTTATGCTTCTAACTTCATCTAATTATTTCTGATAAGCCACTGTATGTAGACAAAAACAAAAAAACAAAAAAAAACAAAAAAAAAAACAAACAACCCAACCTTATACGACTCCAACGCCTTGACATATAACAAACAGTCCTACTTCCATCAAAGCAGCGACCGCATGATAATGAAAAACAAACCCTAGAAGACATCCCCATTTCAAAACTATAAATGAGTAAAACATTCCGTAGCATCGTTATTCAAAATATCACCTGAGGATGAGACTGCCACCCAATAGTTAAGATTTAAGATTTGTCGTAATGGAATCATATTTAAAAGAAATAATTATAATCTAGGCTCTACTTCTAATCGAGCACTGTATTTTTAAAATAAAATCAATAATACTAAAGAACTTCGGATTATCAATCTAACTGTTCTTTACTATTATATCAATACTCACACACACACACACACACACACACACACACACACACATATATATATATATATATATATATATATATATATATGTATGTGTGTGTGTATGAATGTATATACATTATATGAAATATATTAAATCCGTGAAATATTTTAATATATTTTCTGTTTTAGTTAAACAGTATTAATTACATTTACAGACCATAATGTTCAAGAGATTTCCTTGAAAATATGCGTTCTCAGACAAAAATCGAACCTGCATCCTATAACACTATACATCTTAGCGTACTATTAACTATTTACACACAGATAAATTTCCAATCAGCATTGTCAAAATACTTCTTATAAAAGCTCTACTTTGAAGATCTATCGCCATAATTAATTTATGTTCCGCAATGTAACTTAAACAATGAAAACATATTAGATGAAATGGATTAAATCCGACAGATATTTTAATATATTTTCCGTTTATGTGTTATTTTTGTAGATGCAACTCAATTGAGAAATTTCATAGAATATATGAGTTCTCCGGCAGGAATCGAAATTTTATACCATAAGGATATCGACATATAACGTGGTTATTTGTTAAAAGCGCGTCAAGCTATATATATATATATATATATATATATATATATATATATATATATATAATAAAATTGAAAATAAATGTTTGAGTAGCAATTATATTGGATCGGTTCTAATACTTTCATAATACTAAGATCCTCTTGGATTATAAACCAACGAATATTTTACCTTACTATATATATATATATATATATATATATATATATATATATATATATATATATATATATATATATATATATATATATATATATATCAGGCAAAGAACAGCTTGTATATGATAATGCTTACTACTTGATGGTGCATTATTCGTGAACGGCAGCGTGAACAATACTCTGATCTCTTTATAGATACCTCTAAAAAGTTCTTGAATGGAATGTTGACGCAAGAAAGGTTGGTTTTTAGTTTATCTTTAGAGCTGAGCCAAGGTTTTACCAACATTTCTATGACCACTATGAAGTTCACTGTGAAAAAAGAACTTTTGGTATGCGATCATCACTCATCATTGCCACATCGTCAGCCCAACGTAGTTTTGATTGCATAATGAAGTTCTCGATGGAACAAATCTTGCATTTCTCAAAAAGGTCGGCATTTGACACTCGATCATCAAGCGTTAGACCACATATTGTACGGAAACAACCTTTATGAAAGAGATGTAATCGTTTAATGTGCAATCTATAAAGTGTTCAAGTTTCAGGACCATAAAAATAGTTGAATATATATATATATATATATATATATATATATATATATATAGTATATATATATATATATATGTATATATATATATATATGTATATATATATATATATATGTATATATATATATATTATATACATATATATATATATATATATATATATATATATATATATATATATATATACATATATATATATATATATATATATATATATATATATATATATATATATATGCATCAAAGAAAAGAAATACTTAACACATCTACGAAAGCTCCGATATTAAATGTTTTTCGACAGGTAAGTTTGTAAGATTGTAATTATCCGGCTCATCAGGAAAATGACCCAAATATTAAAAACTTACCTGTCGAAATAAATTTATTATAGGATCATTCGAGATGTGTTAGGTATTTTTATTTTTATTTATTTCATATTGATCTCTAAACAATATATTGATCTCTCTTAATTAACGTTTTTTTAATATTTTAAATTAAAAGACTAACTTGGATTATTTTTTCCACTTAGTAATTTGATTATATATATATATATATATATATATATATATATATATATATATATATATATATATATATATATATTGTCTCTGTGTGTGTGAGTGTGTGTGTCTATTGAGGCAGCATATCTTCTTTCAAGCAGTGGACGTATTATATCTATTTATTTTATTTTTAATCCCTTCATGTGCACGAATTACATTTGTTGATTTATTAAGAAAAATTCAATCATTTTCTTTCTATTTTCACTAGAATTTTCAATCGCAGATGAGAACAACTTCAGGTTTTGCATAGCTATTGAAGTGTTATCCGTTAAACATTTTAAGAATTTCGTTGCTATATATGCAGTTAAATTTGTATATATATATATATATATATATATATATATATATATATATATATATATATATATATATATATATATATATATATAATTTAAAAATTAAGTTCTTTTCTTGTTTAGTAAGGATACAGGCGTGTCCGAAATTTCCGATTTCTCATCATGCTTCGATTTGTTCAAAGAGCTCCTAATATTGAATCAATATATTATTATTTTTTAATTTTTTTTTTTACTTTTCGAAATATATATATATATATATATATATATATATATATATATATATATATATATATATATATATATATATATTTATGTATATACACTATTAACTGTAGATATGCATCTCTATACACATATAATATTATCAGTAGGTATTCTTGCTTCATAAAAATATTCTTATACTGCGCAATAAATATGACCGCTACTCTCACTCTAATTTGTAAGTACCTATCAACACCTCCTACGAAGTAAATGCCCTCGTGAATCCACGGTGAGGATGTTGCAAGCTGAGTCTCTGTATTCCTTGCCAAGTGAAAACTTGTGTTCATTATCTCTTCAAAGTGCGCACTCTGAACTTGACTTTTTGCTCAGCTCAATACCGATTGTAATTGCATTATCAATTCTCACTTCACAAAGATTTTTCTTGCGAGAAATAAAAAAAAAACGAATTAAATTTGGTAAATATAAAAAAGTGTACAATACAGTAAAAGCAAATAGAGTTAGTTGAAGAAAAAAGGCAAGTAAGTTAGAAGAACTCCAACGAATGTATGACATGATACGGAATGAAGGAAAAGAATGAGAAATAAATAAATAAATATGGAGTAACATAATTTACAGAGAAAAATAATAAGCAATGTGGAAAATGAGAAAAAAAAATATCAAACTGAGAGATAGACAATAAAAAATAAAACGAATATAAAGTGTAAGCAATAAGTGAAGATAAATATGCTGAAGTCCGAAGAAGAATTTGAATGAGTAAAATTATGAGATTAAAGTAGAGTGAATGAAATCATGAAGTAATGACGAAAGAGAATGAGAGCATGTCATCATGGAACGAACTTGTTGAAGACAACATGAATATAAACAAGGTAATAATGTATAATGTTATGGCAAAATATATTTAAAAAATGGTTAAGAATAAAACCATAATCGGTAAGAAACTATATCAAACACTTTTTTTAAAGAAATGAAACAATAAATAAATCAAAATGTGATAAAAATAAAGAACTAATACAAAATCATTTAACGAAGAGAAGTGAAGAAACATGAAAGCAAATGCAAGAAGAAATAACAGGAATAAAGTTGGGACGAGTAAAATGATAAAAATCTATCAAGACATCGGTGAGTATTAAAGCAACAATTGAGAAAAAAAAGGAAAGAAAAGAACACCAGGAGAAGGAAAAAGAAATAAAGAAAAGAAAGAAATATTGAAGGAAAAGAAAGAAAAGGAATGACCATTTGAAGAATGAAATTTAAAAAAATGGACAATTGGAGAATGAAAGAAAAGAAGAATAAATCTGGGCAATTTATGAATAAAAAATGAAGGAATTGTAAGGATACTGGAAAACTGAATGAAAAGATGGAAAACTTGGAGAACGAACAGAAAAGAGGAAAAATAATGTACAATTGAGGAAACAATGAAAAGGAAGAAATGAACCAACAATAGAAGAATGAAAGAGAAAGACACTAAATCAATACTAATAATAATATAAAGATAATTAGGAAACGAAAAACCAATTGAAGTATGAAAAGGAGAGAAAGAAAGAAAAACCAGTTGAAAAGTGAAAAAGACGAAGAAGAATTCAAAAATGCAAAGTAAAAGAAGAAAAAACGAAGACGAATTGAAGATGAAAGCAATGAAAGAAAACAAGGACAATTGAAAAATAAATAAAAAAAAACAATTAAAGAATGATAAAAAGAAAAAATAAAGGAGAATAAAACAAATAAGGCAAAGAAAGAAAAATCGAATAATTCAATGTAAAAAGAAAACCAGAGAAATGTTGAAGTATGGAAGAAATGAAGGAAAAGAATAAGGAAATAAAGAATAAAAGAAACCATTAAACGAAACAGCAATTGAAGTTTGAAGGGAATGAGAAACGACATAACAATGGAAGTGCGAACAGAAAAGTGGGAAAAGAAGAATAACTTAAGATGGAAAGGAATGAAAAGAGGGAATAAGGAATAAATGAATAATGAAAGTAAAGAAGGGACAATTGAGGAAGAGAAGAAAATGAAGCAAATAAAAGAATGCTTAAATAATGAAAGGAGGAGACTGAAAAGAAAGACCAACTGAAAAATATGACAGAAAAAAGAAAAGAAAAGAATTGAATAATGATAGGAAAGAAGAGAAATCAAGTCATGATTGAACAATGAAAGCAAAAATTCAAAAGGCAAAAAAAGTTCAAAATAAACGAAGGAAAAAATGATTGTTTAGCAAAGAAAAGCTTGTTTTAAAAGTGAAACTGAAGAATGCATTATACTAAAGAAAAAAACGGAAAGAGACAAAATACTAACTCGATCGGCACAACCAATTAACATCTTGTGTGCATTGGGCCCTAACTAAAATTAGAAAACAGCGACTATGTCTACAATTGCATATTGTGATGCTGATGAAAATTCTTGAAACGGTGCTACAATGATAAACAGCGCTCTATTGACTAATACAATCAACGGAACATCTGAACTATTCTGAACCATATATTTTTATAATTTTTTCCAATATTTTTTGATTTATTGAACTGCTGGAATAATTTCATTAACTGATATATCGGTATCTTTTCATATTGTAAATATTATTATTATTATTATTATTATTATTATTATTATTATTATTATTATTGTTGTTGTTGTTGTTGTTGTTGTTGGTGGTGGTGGTAGTAGTAGTGGTCGTGGTCGTGGGATTGTTGTCGTTGTTGCTGCTGTTGTTGCTGCTGTTGTATGACTTGATAACAAGAAACTCATAATGCAAACTCACCGGCTGAATTCGAAAACCATAAGAAAGAAGAAAATAATAATAATAATAATATTAATAATCAGAAGAAGAAGAACAACAAGAATGAATCTGTTAACTATTCACAGTTCCTATAATTATATTGAATCACTAGGATTTATTAAAAATTAGACTAATACACACTGACAAAATCGGGGGAAACACCTCAGCTTCTGAGATGCAAAACCTTTTATCATCATTTCAGAAAATTCGCATATTTTCCAATACATATATTAGACCACTCTATCAGTGGATTTATATATTCAGTTGTTATTGCTATTGTTGTTGTTGTTAATATTATTATTATTATTATTATTATTATTATTATTATTATTAAATTAAAAGATTCCGTACCTGATAGAAGCCTCCTGAGTATTTGATATTCGAACAGAAAACAGAATGAAAATAATCCATCGGTGACTACAATAATTTACAATATCAAATCTGGAATGGTTACAAAGCTCTAGCAAAGAAAGTAATTAGAATAACAATACATATTGCAGCATTGGCGTTTTGTACCAAAAAACAAAAAGTAAAAACATGCAGACATTGGATCATGATTTGGAAATTATAAAAAGCATCTGTTCGGAACAATAATTATTTCGAAAATGATTAAAGAAGAAATCTGTAAATGAATTTGACAATTCACTGCTTTATTTCTTAAGGCAATAGAAGTGACATGAAAAGAAACATTTTTTAATAGCAACCAATATCATATGCTATGCAAAATATTTTTAATAACATTAAAAACAACAACAATAATAATATTTACAAAAACACTGAGTGATAGAATACATTATATACAACTAAAAATTGATTAAATAATAATAATGATAACAATGAAACGAATACTACTACTACTACTACTACTACTACTACTACTACTACTAATAATAATAATAATAATAATAATAATAATAATACATCAATAAAACTCGCAGTGGTCTGGAAATATGGGGGTTATATCATGTGGAGAATAGGCGTGTCTCTTGAGCAGGACGCGTTCATTAGTTTTGGTCGACAGTTGTCTTACAGGTGGTCTCTTGAACAAAATTACCCATAAAAAATTAAGGATAAAGCACAAAGATCACAAATATCAGTGCTTACGATCAAATACTCATACTCGATCTGTGGTTACCCTGGTAAACAAGGGTCGCCTCCCTCAGAGACGATCCAGTATCCAGTCTGTGGTTAAAGCATCTGTTACTGGAACAAACACTTCTAACTATAAATGAGGCCCCTGTTCAAAATCTGATTGAATCCAACACTGGATCTGATAACTTAATATGAAATCAATTAATAAAAATGAAGCGGGAGAAATGGAATCGTGAACATTGTCTTTCTCTCTGCAAGCGAAAATCCACAAAAGAACATCACGGACCAAGCATAAAAAGTATGGAACTAAAATAAGATCCTATCTCGACCCAAATAGTATTGCCAATTATCACAGGGATCATAATCCGAAACAAAATACTCTCAAATACAGAAATAGATAAGATGAAAATAAATATAAGACAATGTATAAGCATACATACAGCAAACAAACATGTTTTAAGATTGGAAAGAGGTAATATGGCAGAAGATGAGATACAATCCAAAATAAATGAGATAAGAAATAATGATTATACAGGAAATAAAACAGAAGAATCTAGCTGCGACAGAAATACTTGTCCTGATTCTGTCAATGATAAAAAAAAAGAATCAACCGTTATTAAAGCAGAATTCCTTGAAAACCACATCATTCAAATAATCAGCAAAGTAACTCGCGCATAACTGTCAGAAAGATACCGACTTCCAAAAGCTGATATGACAATGTCAATGTCCAATAAACATATTACGCAAACATAGGAGGCAGCATTGTAGACATTGTTAACAGATAAATCACATCACAGAAGTAAATAATGTAATATATGCAACACCTTTGACAGCTAGTGAAAATGTCAAAACAAATAAATTATTAAGCAACAGACAAAAAGAGCCCACTTATAAGGAAAAATAAAGCGATAAATTGCGTAAATCAAGTGGGAGTTTTCGATAATGGATGATATCTCAGGAAACTCATATATTTCGACACGCAAATGCAGAAGATCAAACGAAGATATAAAATTAAATTACTCTATGAAATACCACCAATCAAGGAAATACTTAAAGAGAAACTGCAAATAAAGAATAAGACGTTGTATGTTCTATCGACAAAAGTTTTACAGGGAAATTGGAAAAGCAGTTATAGAAGTCAAAAAGACACCATATATAAAAATGGAAAAATATTGGAGAAAGAATATAATCCAAATGTAGAAAACAACAAACGAGAAGAACAAAGAATCTCTATCTATAAAAAGGCAGGATATATATGTTTGTGTGTGTGTGTGTGTATGTGTGTGTGTGTGTGTATGTGTGTGTGTGTATGTGTGTGTGTGTGTGTCTGTGTAACGAATGCACGGCCGCAATTATCGACGGATTTGTGCCAAAATTTACATGCACATGCTCCAAGTCGGCGGTAAAGCCAAGACCTAATTTGCATTTCCCAACTCCCATCGATAGTGGAAATAATCGATTTTTTCATGCTTCTACAGCAGTTTTTATGTAGTTTACGGCCATTTTCTACAAGCCAAAGTCAGAGCCTAAAGCTGGCTGCCACGATTAGGCAGGAAGATTCAATTGGCCAGCGTGAGAGCCAAGAGCTGACTGACACGTATGTTAACTAGCATGCTAGCATGTAAAAAAATCCAGAGCTGAATTCGTCAAAAGTGGGAAAAATTTAAATCTTCATGGCACTTTACGGTAATTCTGATTCCGCAGAACAGGGTTGGGTGTGAAAAAGTATTTGTTGCTAACATTCTTTTTTCATTCGGTTTTTTTCAGTTACGAGTCCTTATTTAAAGCTGATCGTTTTGTGTTCATTTTGTTTAGTTCTTTTTTTCGTAACTGATTTAATGTTTAGTATATAGCTTAGAAAAATTTCGCAGTGTGAGATAGGCAAGGAGTAAGGCATGTAGCAAAGGGCACTCCTTTAAATGTAAGGAAAGGCAAAACTATTTTAAGTCAAGTGATAGCGATTGCTGTACGAGTCGTACGATTTTTGAATCAAGTACAGGCAACGCCGCGTCATGCTGCTAGTGAAGGATAAACCACTACAATAATGTGAAAATATAACCAAGAATAATTTTAGATCATCTCTAACAAAATCCCAAAATGTAAATTCCTAGGATAGGGCAAGTTAACCAACATTGTGAACAAATATCTTTCATCCAAAAAACTCTGGCGCAAACAGTATCAATTCTATGTAATAGCCCAATGAAATTCTAGAATGGATCACGAAAAAAATAATAAAAACGAAGACAGACCAATAACATGCTAGTCTATGAATTATTCATGTGTGTCCTGACGAACTATACTTATTCCTTTTTTGACGAAAATGACATTCTTCTTCTGGAACAGACGGGATATCGAAATGGTTCATATGTTTGCAAAGATCAACTACTGATAAATATGATGATTCTGGAAAAAGTTAGAAATTTCAGCACAGCTTTGATAGATTACTGAAAAGTCTTTGAAAGTGTGCCACACTCTTGTTTCCTTCAGGCTCCAAAGCCTGATGTACCAAATCAACTTGGTTATAGTAAATTTCTATAAATATAGCACACAACTGTGGATGGGATAAATGTTAAAAAAAACCTTCAAGAACGGGAGAGTTAAAAAAAACATACTCAATAAATCTAAAGCATAAATATTAGGGAACTGGAACAAGTAAAAGCTTATACATGTCTAGGAGTTAGCAAAGGAAATTGAATAGAGAATATCCAAATGAAGGGGCAAATAAGTGTTATGGGACCTTACCCATAATAACATAATGGACTATTCCATACGTAATAAATACTGCGCCTCAAGAGGAAGCAGGGAGTTCAGTCTGAAGTCTGGAGTGAAGTCCGTCAGGAGTCTGTCAGTCAGTCAAAGCGAGCGAGTCAGTCAGTCGAGTCAGAGGCAGACCGAAACAGAGTCGCGTTCAGACAATTACTACTAAACCTGATTGTTCGTACTAACACTTTCTACTTCTCTGTATATATTCCTATTTGCAATATATCTTGTTATTCCATATCCGTATCCGAGTTCTTCTTTAGTGGTTCTACCTTGGACTATCACCGTGGTACAAGGAAACGGACCATAACAGTGGCGACGAGGATTCGAAATCATTCGGTGGAAGAGAAAAAAAATGTTCGCCACAGCATAACAGTGGCAAGGAGTAATTCGAACTCATTCGATGGAAGAAAAAAAAATTGTTTGCCACAGCATACAGTGGCGACGAATATTCGAACACTCACGTGAAGAACAAACAACAAAATGATCTCTCGTCAACATAACAAGTGACGACGAAGAAACCACTAAAAAGGAAATACGAACTCTATACACGGAGGACTAATTTTTTTGCTATACGTCACACATAACAAGTGGCGATGTGGAAAAACCTTAAAGAAAAAATAAAGTCCCTACTCGGTTGACATTTTTTTTTGCTATCCGTCGTACGTAACAGTGGACGGCGATTAAATTCTAAAACAACAAAAAAAAAAAATTATTTTCTTGATATCAAATTTCACTTACAACAAAGGAAAGTTTTTTTTTGCGAGCACAGGCTACAGAATATAAGGTTACGCACAAAAAAAATACGTTAACATGGAAGATCTTAAGTCAACCATTATGGAACTTATCAAAATCCAGTTTGATCAATAACAAAAGTACGAACAAAAACATTTGGAAATGCAAGAATTATAGAAACGTGCAATGGCAAATAAGGAGCAAAAACCCGAGAACGAATCAGTTCTCTAACAAGACGCTATTTGGAGTAATATCGAAGATTTCAACTACGCACCCGAAGAAGATAAAACTTTTGCAAATTACTTCCAAAGGTATGAAGATCTATATGATTTTGACTGCAAAGATTGGTCAGACACACGTAAAGTACGCATTTTGTTAAGAAAATTAGGCAGAGGCGAATATACCAAATTCGTTGATTATATCCTTCCCAGAAAAAACAAGCGAGTTAACGGTCAAAGTACCAGCCATAATACTTCACTATTTCATATAAGATGCAAATGCATGAACCTTACAAGAAAGGATAGCGAAGATTACGTAACTTTCGCATCCGTTGTTAACAAATATTGTGACGACTTCAAATTATCGGAACTCAGCGCTGACAACTTCAAATGCTTAGTTTACGTCCAAGGTCTAGTTTCAACCAAGGACAAAGAAATGAGAAGTAGAATACTTACTAAATTGGAAAATGAACAAGATCTGACACTTCAAAAACTAGCTGAAGACTGCCAGAGATGCGTCAGCGTAAAAAAGACTCTAAAGACATAGAACAAGCTGGCATAACATACATACGCAAAGTACGAAGATAAACAAATTTTCTCTCCTCAAAAACAAACCGAACTGATTTTCCTACCTCAAGAACAGGTAAAACAAAATTGTCCATGCTATCGTTGTGGGTCTTGACATTGGGTTAAAGACTGTATATATCGTCCTAAAACCTGTCTATCATGTAAAAAAAATGGTCACAATAGTTCTCACTGTTGGTATAGAAAAGAAAGCACAGTTATAATTACGAGGACTGACCAAACAGATGAGACTAATACAAGAAAATATGTACAAGTTGAAATGCAAAACAGAAAAGTTAGGTTACAGCTGGATTCTGGCTCAGACTTAACTATCATAAATCTACAAACATGGAGAAAACTGAACAAACCTGTCATATTAAAAAAGGATAAAATTGCGAGATCAGTTACGGGGACAAAGATAAAATTCGAGGGTGAAATAATCACAAACGTAACATTTAACGGAATGACGAAAAAAACTAAAAATGTACGTCTTAAGAAATACCGAAAACCTATTCGGGACAGACAGGATGCAAAAATTCGAATTGTGGGATCTACCTATTAGCACCTACTGCCAGAATGTGAAAAAGATTATCAACCGAGGCAGACAAATTAAAAGGAAAACTAAAAACGAGTTTCCCCGAAGTATTTTCGGCAGGTCTCGAAAGATGCAAGAAAATGGCAGCTAATATCAAAATAAAGGATGAATGTTCAACCTATCTTTAAGAAAAAAAAGTGTACCGTTTGCGGCAATAGAAAAGATTGACAAAGAATTATCTAGACTCGAAAATACGGCCTTATTGAAAAAAGTAGAGTACAGCAAATGGGCCGCACCAACGGTCTACGTTAAGAAGAAATCCGGAGAAATTCGAATTTGTGCTGATTTTTCTACAGGTTTGAACGCAGCAATAAAGAACTACCACTATCCGCTACCTAGTCCTGAAGAAGTATTCACTAAATTAAATGGCGGAAAATATTTTTCAAAAATTGATGTAAGTGAGGCCTACCGGCAAATTCCAGTCGATGAAGAAAGTTCAAAACTACTATGCATAAACACACACAAGGGATTGTACAGATACCAAAGATAATAAAGTAGCGCCGGATATTATCAAGCAGACAATGGATACGATACTGGCAGAACTAGAATACACAATAGCATATCTGGATGGCATATTGATTAATAGCGAAAGCTTTGAACAACACTGGCAACATGTACAAGAAGTGTTTACGAGAATTCAAATCTACGGATTCAATGTGAAACGAAATAAGTGTGATTTTTTCATGAAGGAAATTAAATATCTTGGCCATATAATAGACCAGGAAGGTAGACGTCCAGACCCTGAAAGGTCTACAACAATAAAAACGATGCCAGTTCCTAAGAACATAACAGAACTACAAAGTTTTCTTGGATTAGTTAATTACTACCAGGAATTCATACCTCAAATGCATAAACTTCGCGCACTATTGAACGAACGGCTACAGAAAGAAAAAGTTTGGGAGTGGACAGATCAATGCCAGGAACCATTTCAAAAAATAACCAAGACATTAACATCGGATTTTTTTTGGCAAACTATAATCCTAAATTAGAGATTATTGCAGCAAGTGATGCGAGCGCCTACGCTGTCGGAGCGTGTATATTACATAAAATGCTAGATGGGACAATAAAACCTATCGCACATGCTTCTCAAACCCTACTACCAGCGGATAAAATCTACTGACAAATTGAGAAGGAATCTCTAGCAATTATCTTAGCAGTAACAAGATTCCATAGATATGTCTATAGTAGACACTTCACTCTGCAGACGGATCACAAACCGTTAATAAAAATGTTGGTTAAATAAAGGTCTACCGGTGTAAACGGCAAATAGGTTAATTAGATGGGTAACGATTATTCTGAACTTTAATTTCAGATTGGAATATTTACCAACGAAAAGAATCGGGCACGCGGATGGTCTGTCGAGACTTATACCAACAAAGATAGAGCCATTGGAAGATACGGTAATTGCAGCCCTTAGAAATGAAGAAGACATAAGAACAGTAGTATGTTGTATAGTCAGAAACCTCCCAGTCACATTGAAAGACATAAAAAATGAAGCCAAAAATGACGAATTTGTTAATGAAACAGAAGCAAAAATAGCAGAAAAAAATGAGAAAATTTTGGACAGCTTTTCCCTATGCGAAAATTTCCTACTTTGCAACGAAATTGTTGTAATCACCAAAACTTTACAAAAACGGATACTAAAGGATTTCCACAGAGCACACCCGGGTAAAAATAGAATGAAGTCGCTAATGCGAAGCTATGTATATTGGATGAATATGAACCAGGATATTTCTCAAATGGTGGAAATGTGCAAGGGGTGTAATTTAGCAGCTAAAGCACTGCCAATCATACATAAGCCTTGGCCTGAAACTGATCGTCCATGGTCAAGAATACACGCAGATTATGCCGGACCAATTGACGGGTTCTACTATTTAATCAGAGTTGATAGCTACAGTAAATGGCCGGAGGTGTTTCGGTGCAAAAATCCTACTAGAGAAACGACCATGAATTTCTTCCACGAGTTATTCGCTCGATTTGGCGTAGTGGACTGTTTAGTAACAGATAACGGAACGCAATTCACATCAGCAGATTTCCAAAAGTTTTGCGAAATCTATCACGCAAATCATATAAAATCCACACCTTACCATCCAAATCAAATGGACAAGCGGAGAGATTCGTGGATACTCTCAAAAGAGCATTAAGAAAAGCATAGGATGTGCCTACAGAGAAAGCATTACAGCAATTCCTACAGGTATATAGAATAACGCCAAATAATGCGACACCATCAACATTATCACCAGCAGATATCATGTTTGCTAGGAAAATCAGATCAGCGTTCGATAAATTACTACCAAGCAAAACAAAACAAGTAACACAGTCCGTCACACTAAAACGAAAATTCCTCTAAGGCATACAAAAATAATACCACTTGCTGGGAACAAAGGATAATGGAGAAAAGAATTGGCAATATGATGTACATAGTTCAAGGAAAAAAATTCTCACACAGAAGACACGTAAACCAAATGAGGAAGAGACCGTTACAGGATGATAACGGTCCACCTCAAGAAGAGGTATTGGACACGATTTTTGACACATTCGATATAACAAGACTGCAAATAATGCCAGAACCAAGAAAATCGTCTAGAAAAAGAGAATTTACTGAAATTTTGGAAATAGAACCAAAGAAAAAAGATATTAAAAAACACCTGCTACGAAAATTTTCGGAAGCTGGGTGTTATCGGACCTTGCCCATAATAACATAAGGAACTATTCCATACGTATTAAATACTGCGCCTCAAGAGGAAGCAGAGAGTTCAGTCTGAAGTCTGTAGTGAAGACCGTCAGGAGTCTGTCAATCAGTCAGAGCGAGCGAGTCTGTCAGTCGAGTCAAAGGCAGACAGAGTCGCGTTCAGACAATTACTACTAAACCTGATTGTTCCTACTAACATTTTCTACTTCTCTGTATATATTCCTATTTGTAATATATCTTGTTATTGCATATCCGTATTCGAGTTCTTTATTGGTTCTAACTTGGACTATCACCGTGGTACAAGGAACCGGATCATAACAATAAGAAAATATTATTATGAGTGTGTGCCTTTGGTTTTAAATGCCGAATTGAATTACAAAAAAAAAGAATCTCAACTATGAAGGCTGTCTATGTGGTACAATAAAATTTGAACATTACTTAATTGGGCCATCACTGACATTAAGCGATGATTGTTAAAACGAGAAGTTTTCCTATTTGCAAGCGCATGCATCATCCTAAGGCAGAATTTTATCATCGCTATTTAATCTAGAACACTCTTACAAAACTACAACAATCGATCTTCAAATATACCTAAATACAACAGAAGAATGGATGATGATCTGTGACAAAGAAAATGAAATAAGAAATTTTACTCAGTAATAAATGAATCCAATACAATTCAAAAAATAATTTCATTGGATGAAGAATTGAGTGTAAACCATTATACAACTATGCAGCGGCAAAGAACCTAATCTGAAAGCAAAGGCAAATGCAATGTAACAAATGCAGAACGGATGGCAAGATAAGCCTCTTCAATGTGAATAACAGACCGTACCAAACAAGCTGACGTAGATAAACCGTGGTTAGTTAGTGAAGGTTTTATTCTTGCTGCATGTCACCCGTGCTTGCTAACTAGAAATTACCAAGCACACCTACTGAAAAACAATTTATTGGTCTAAAATGCGGATTCTCTGATACATATCTAGAAACAGCTGACCATCTTGGATCAGGTTCCACGATATTCACCCAGTGAATATAAAACACAGCATAATATATGAGGCCAATATCTGCATTGGAAAATTTGCAACATTTACTAAAAGATTGCAAGAAATTAATATGAACACCAAGAAACCCGGTTCAGTTTTATGTGACTTTACAATACGAACAGTCAGAACAATCAAATCTAATCGCCCAGACATTGTGTTTATAGACTGCAAAGACAAAACCTGTCTTCTTATTGACATGGCATTTCCTGCAGGCTCTCATAAATCTTTGAAGTTCTTAAAAAACCTCTCAAAATAAAAAGATCTCGAAGTGGAAACCTCATAAATGTGTCACGTGAGTGCATCAGTAATTCTAATTGTAGATTGACAGACATATTGAAAGGCTATAACAAATAATACAAGCAATTGTCCTCACAAACACAGATTATATCATTTTAACCAACCAGTTAAATGCTTTTAATGCACCTCAAATAATCGTATTTATTTATGTAATCCTCTTTTTTCGGATCGATCTCTAGATAGCATTCCATTACTTTTTTTTTTAACTCCAGCTCCACTTAATTGTTATTTTCTTGAATACTGACATGACATTCGGGCTAATTTTGCTCATCCATGAGATCCCCACCGGCGCGGGACACCTTCGCCATTATCTACGCTCCTACTGACGCCATTATTTTATTCATTTTTATTTGACACTGTACTCATTAATAAGTTGTGTTTTAAGGTTAGCAGCCAACCAGTGATTCTTTTAAGACGCAGTCTCTCGTCTATTCCAAGATCAAAGACGACCTTTTGTCTAGGAAACACGCCTATACTCTGCTGGACATCAACACGGTATTTTTCTAAAGCCATAGGGTTATTATTATTATTATTATTATTATTATTATTATTATTATTATTATTTCTATTAATATAGCACGCACAAACAGCGTATTGAAAAATTTCCTAGGCAACTCATTCTTTCACTTTAACTCTTTGTCTAACTCATATTTCTCTTTCTATAATAAAGCAGGGTATTACATATATGAACATTTTATAAGCAACCTGTTTTCTTGGACGATATGAAATTATATGCTAAATATGTCGATAATTAAAATGTTCTAAACACAGTCAATATGTTCAGTGCAGAAATAGGCATACGGTTCGGTTTAGAAAGCTGTACGGAAGCTACTTTAAACAAGGGATCATCTAGATACAAATAACGACATTATATTTGTAAATACGGTACAGGAAAAAGCTAGATAAGTAATAGAAATTACAAATAGCTAGGGAACGAAAATCGCCTGACACAAAGCATGTGGCAAAGAAAATGTTAGAATGCTGTTCTACAGAATAACAAATCCAATAGTACGGAGTGAATACTAATCGGATTATGATTATGAATTGGCTAGACATATTGTTGATACTAGTAACGCGAATGTAGCTAAAACACAAGCAGTCGTTTCGTGTTTAAGAGAAATTATGAGAAATGCCATAACATGACCCATCTCAAACCGATGTTTAGAGTGTTTAGAGTGGTCGACGTAATTGTGTTTAGGCCTACCGCACTTGACAGACGTTTGTATGCACCCACGCATTGTACAAAAAAATCGACTTTTGGCATGGAATAATTAGGAATAAAATCCATACATCACGACTAAAAATATTAACATTATGACCGTACCTTTATGTGACATTCTCACAAAACATTAAAAAAGTCTTACAGTAGATACGTCCATGTTGCTGAACTAACGGCATAGCATGAGGGAAAAACCCTCAAACTTAATAAAACAAGGTTTTAACGTCAAAATGATTATTAAGAGGAAAGACCAAAGTATGTTTTATTATTTTATTATATTTTTATCCTTTCGATCACGTTCGAAATTTTGGTTAAAAAACTTGTTTATTTTTTACATCATTAGTCGTCGTAATCTTTACGATTAATGCGTTTTCGGCTTTTTTCACGTGAAAAATACATTAATTTGGAAATTCTTGTAAAAATCAAACAATTGTCAAGGACTTACAAATGAATGAAATTATTTAGTGAAATTTTATTTTTTAGAAAATCTTGGTAGAAAATATTTTTTACATGTTACCCTCACGCCTACTTAATGTCATGAAATTTCGAGAAATTATTGAAAATTGTTTGTTTTACAGGGCGCAACATCTGCACATCCATTAAATTCATAATATTAAGTTGGTACAAAAAAAAATGTTTTTTCTCACATATGTTACTATGTGTGAAAACGACATAATAACCTAATAGCCTAAAAGAAATCTACTGGTATCAGTGAACACTAGTACAGATAGTAATAAGAAATAAAACGTAAATATTCTATTGTTCGTAAATGAAGTCCTATCCACACATGCAGAAAAGCAAATACCAATTCAAACCAAAACAGACAAAGCAAGCAGCTATAGACCAGTCAAAGTAAACATTTCTGTAAAATTTTGTATTTATACAAAACAAGCAGAAAATATTGTACAATTTCATAAATTTCTTACTTTATTTTCCCGATTGAATAATTAGTTTTTTTTTTTATTATTGATATCCAATTTTTCACTTCCAGGAGTCTTAATTTCCGAGTTCTATGCGTGCACTGATACTGATGTATTGGACGCAGGGCAAAGCTTGTTGTAGTTTCTTTTTTTTAGAAAACAATGACTGCAGATCTTTCTTAGACATAAGAGACCATGTCTGATTTGATGCTAACACTTTTAACATTTTTGGGGAATTGAAATATCTTAACAAATTTATATAGGATGTCCCAACTATCACTAAGAGATTAGTACATTTAATAACTTTGTTTTTAATTAACATTTAATTGTTTTTTCTTTACGTATTTTATAAAAATAACTTTCGAAATTAATCATTTAAAAAGACACGAATGAAAAATGTAAACAATGAATTCTTTCTACCAAAACTAACGATCAATAATTCAAACGATGAGCATATAATCGCCATTACAAATAGATTATCCAGAATGTGACCTTCCACGAAGTAAAACGCGTTCGGTTATAAGAGAAGGTGTATTTAAGCGAGCAAAATTATCGAAAGAAGTTCGGGCGCCTCAACTCGAAGTTGGTCTCGACAGTTTTGGATATCACGTAGGTTACTACAACGAATTTTAAAATGCATCAACTTATTTCCGTACATGATAGGGCAAGGCCCTCATACGATAAATGCCGCAATCCACCTTCTCAAATAACTTTTTGTGAAATACCAAATTTATCACGGTTGCAGAATATACTGGGCTCTGCGTTTTCGAAATTTGAATAAGCTATAACAAATACTCAAATAATGTCGGCACGCAGGGAACAGGATTGCAGAAATGAATGTGGATAAAGATCGATCTGAATACAGCTCGAAATTAAGGAACCTCTAAGGATAACCCCTAAGATGATTGCCACTGCACCCAAAGTCTAACATCAGCAGATTTTACAAGAACAGATCTGATAGAGGACGATGGGTAATAATTTTGGCACAGTCAAAGATGAATTAAATTTTCTGGGACACAACATTATGACCAGTAAAGAAGAACTACTGCAATATGTAGCATCATGAATGTGCGTTGATGTATGTGAATTGTAAAAAATGAAGTATTCCTGTGAAGAAAGACAGTGTTGATAAGTGTTGATAAGTTAATATCTATAGCAATTTCAATGGCAATTTGAATGAACAAAGAAAGGATTGAGGGACCTTGAAGATTCCCAGGAATGTTTGAAGCATAGTGATCCGAGGAGCTTGTTTGAAGATGTAAACATGTCCTTAGAGATATATAATGTTTACATTCGAAAGCTAAAGCTACCAACGTGTATCACAGCACAGATATCCCTATGTCTAGTTATGGAGGAGAGAAACACATAAATTTATAGATGAAACAGTGACAATAAAATGATTTTGAAAATATTCGTAGAATACAAAATATGTGTTGCCTTACCTTTCAATGGTGCTTTGTCAAATTCTATGACTAAAACGTGCTCGTGAAATGGTACGAGTGTGTAACATTTGGAGTAATGGAATGAGAAGACAAGTCAATGATAGCCTAAGAGTTTGAATTTCAAACATTTCGATCGGAATTTCGAATGCGGAGACCAAATCTTGTCGTCCGCAACACAACTGAAAATGAATGTCAAATAACGTATGTGACCATCATTCATGAGAAATTGTAAACAGCAACGCAAACAGAAAATATCAGGAGCTACTATAAGCATCGCTGAAATGAGCAAATTGTGAAAATACAGGGCTAAAATGTTAAAGTCAATCTGGTTATGATTGAGACAGATCGCCCCTACTCTGTTGTAGACAAATTAAATTTAAACATATATGTTAACAAAGCTTCTGTAAATACACTTTGCGAAAACTACAAACTTCAGTCTTCATGGGTACGAAAAGCATATTTCGAAAATAACTGACAATAGGACTTAATTTTTAGAACATAAAATACAGTATATTCACTAGTGTTCATGATATCAATAGACACAAAGTACCAGAATATGTACAGATAATAATAATTATAATAATAATAATAATAATAATAATAATAATAATCTACCATCTTATTGTTATGAAAGACCGTTCAGTCTGTAATGTATCTTTCAAGATATTCAAAAATTATGACAATACAAGTACATAGAAATCGAAATCTCAAAAATGTGGCACACGAGGACATCGATAGCTCCATTTGTAGTTGGAGCCTTTGGATTGATTAGAAAATATTCACTTAAACTGAAAGAACACCTGATAACCCATGCCTTAAAGAAATTAAAATAAATTACTCGCAAATACAGCCCAAAGAATGCCATTTCTCAGCTTAGGTCTCTGGTTGTGACCCGGAAAGTATTCGGTTTCAAACAGAAATCAAAATAAAATAAAATAATAATAATAAGTTTTACAGGTAAATGAAAGAATAAGCAATAAAAATAATTTTATAACGAATAAATATAATCAAGATAACATGATTTGGATATGGCTTTGAGAATGCAGGAATGACCATCAGAATATCCCGGAAAGCGTTGGTTGATTTATACAAAAGTGACTTGACCCAAAGTGTTGTAATTCCAATCCCTGACCACACCCAAGTGAACAATAATATTTAGAGTTGGGTTATGAAAAGAATAGTCAGCGGAATTAAATCGATCTTGTCCTATTGACTAAATAAAGGATTCGGTTCGAAATTCAAAGAAATACCATCTGAAGAATGCCGGAGTTACAACGGCCGAAATGTCGTGAATATGACAATAGGAATGAAGACAAAAATCCAATCAATGTAAATAATGTAAGCATTAAATTCTTACTTTGGCCGCACATGGACCGCATTCAATCGTGGGTTAACTTGTCATTTTTCAAAATTTAGTGCGATTCGGGCAGATATAGAAAAACATATGAGAAATTTTGGTACATAACACTAAATTCTTTACTTAATGGAGGGAAAGACTCCAAATTCTGAAGTCTGTTGTAATAAAAGCGAAGCAGCCAACATTAAATTAGATGCCTTTCACGATGAGGGAACATATATCGAAGCTTATTTCATAATAACAATTAAATACACACGCAACACATTACACGCGCACATACACACCCCCACGTATTGAACAATTATAAGACATCATTCAGAGTGACAACAAACGTGGGAATAGCAGTTGCGTAAAAACACAGAGAAGAAACCTTGAAAACAAGTGGAGTAACATTTGAAATAACACGGGAAGAAAATAATATAAAATATAACTTACTATGAATTTTAAAAAATTTTCCGATAACAGAAAAAAACTTATCAAGATTTCATAAAAAAGGATAGAAAATTTATTTATTAAAACATGTTTGATCGATTTATTACTGCCAAAATACACCTTAATTATATATATATATATATATATATATATTGGATCGTATTTACGATTCCAATGGAATAAATTATGACCATGGAATATTAGATTTTCAGCCTTTTTATTATATCCTTAATCTGTCCTGGACATTGTGTTCTACCTGGATTATATCCTCTCGGAATTTTTTTATATAAAATATATATACATGTGCATGTATGCATGCATGTATATATATTTACATTTTTGCATATGTATGTGTATATTTACCACTCATATTATCTATCTATCTATCTATCTATCTATCTATATATATATATATATATATATATATATATATATATATATATATTTATATATTATTATTATTATTACTTATTCGTGAGTCTTTAGTGGATACGCGTATTTGAGTAGACGCTAGGTTTATTTATAAAACAGGATATTTATTTATTTTTGTCTAAAGAAAAAAAAGCGAATTATGTGACTGGATAGATATCAGGTGCCAAATCTAACATCAGAAATTCAATTAAGCTTTGGGGAAATATGTCATACAGCCATCGAAACAGTACTATGTTAAGGGCAATAAAAACCTGACAAAATCCATTTTTCTACAGGCTGTTTTTAGAGCTAATTTCGCTCGATCTACACTGGTTGCCACCTCATGGTAAAAGAGTCTGTTTTGACATGCTATTTAATCCATATCTGGCGGGAGAATAGATGGATTGTTTTTCAAGTGCATATACATAATACGGCCAAAATTGCAGCTTGTTTCGTCTTGTTCCCTTTCCACGCCGCTAAATGCGATACTGTTTCGCATATAGTAAAAGAAAGGGATATATGATTATATACAGAATTAAAATTAAACTTAGGAAGTATTTTAATATTTGTATAAAACGTTTTGACTATTTTCATTCCGTTTCTGCATTTTAGTTCTTTTAGAGACGTTTTATGAACAGACGTTTTATGGATGCCTGCCTTTCCTTGATCTATATCCATCTTTTCTCTTTTTTTTTTTTTTTGGCATTACTTTGCCATATTCAATCAATAAAATTGATACGGTTATTTTTCCCTCAGCATGATATTGACCCGTTTCGACCGATCTAGTTTAGTGGCTTATTTTTCTTTATAGAATTATCATATCGAAACCAGTTTTATAATAAAGAATTGAATTAGAATTATTTTCAACGAGATCGTATACTTATTATAGCGACACTAATCTACGTAAAAATCGATATTTTTTCCCAAATAAGAAATACGATTTTCTTTTTGTAGCGAGCGATATGCATTAAGTTGATTTCCATAACTACCCTATCTGTGTTGGAATATTCATCTTACATTCTTTGAAACCATGGAAACACCACAGTTACATCAGATGCAATGCACAAATGACTACTTCGAAATGACTATATAGCCTCTTGAAGGCCGACCTTCCAACAAAATGAAGCAGCTTCAATTGGAAACAAATGTGTATTATGTGCATCTCAGTGATATGAAAACTCTGCCTGTTGTTTCTTAAATTTCACAAGAATTTTTCAACTACATCACAGGATTTCTACAGTCTAACACTCAATTCAATAAGTTAGAAGAATACAGATACTGTACACAGGTAAAAATCAATCTTACCCTTCTGTTTTTCGGTTACATTTTCCATCAGTGTATATGTATATCATATCAGTTCTACTGATACCATGTACTAAACCCGGCAGCATGGTCGTGTCATCCGTGAATAAACCGATTTCCAATCTAGGCTTTTCTCAAGATGAGGTAGTTTAGACAGCCACAGGATTTAAAAGCAAAATATTTAGGTGGATGGACGAAATTTTTTGTAGCTTCAAACCTTTCTAACATTAAGAGAGATTGGCCTACATATTTATGTTTGCAATAATTTGGCGGTGACAATATCTCGCTTGGCGGATGGTTCCCTATATTGAAACCAGCGGTCAGGGCTGAGTGTCTACTTATAACAGAAACAAGTGTCAGGCGTCCTTGATCGAGGCGAGCCTTCAATTACAGACCATCGGCTATAGGTGACAATGGCAAATAGTGGGCTCCAACGGCCTTTACTTGTCCAAGAAACGCTATATATGAACAAACTAGAACTAATTGGCTCAGCTCCTAAGACCACACACGTAATCACGTGAATCGACGGGAGCAATAGCTGAACAGTAATAATAAGAATTAGACGAGCTATCTCCGGACATTGGCAGCCGAAGGAGGACCGTCGACAACTTAGATTAAATAAAAAGTTTGATTTTAAATTTCTTGAATGTTACCCGGATTGAAAAATCGCTTGATGAAAGCCGTAGTGTTCAACGGTCGAATATTAGTGATAACAAAAATTATATGGACAATGGTCCAAATGTAAATGAAGCAAATAACAATAATTCATCCCAGAAAGTAAAACAGGAATTAAAAAAAAAATAGAATCATTTCTGACCAATGAAAATTTGTCTTTCTCTAAATTCATTTGTTTTCTATTTTCTGTTTCATATTTTTTTCTCGATTCATGATAAATATAAACTATGAAGAGAATTTAAAAGAAAAAAACGGCAAAGGAAATGTGGACTAAATACTTTTATTCTTTTATTAGAATTGCTTTGTTTCAGTTAGAATTTTGTATTATTTTTTCTCCAGAGGAAACGTTTCGTGTCGCTTGTCAATGGCACGTGAATATGATCCTTTTTTTTTACTTGAAAATTAAAAAGAAGAAACTGAAGAAAACAAGACATAGCAAACAGTAAGTAGAAGTCATAAACAAACGAAACGAAAAACCTCCAATAAAATAATCGTTCGTTGCTTTTTTTTCTTCTTATTTTGAATGAAAAGAACAAAAGGATTTTTCTTTGAGTTGTCTGTTTGCTGTCTGCGATATCTGATTTCTTTTTCTATTTAGTTATAATGTAAAATAAATTGGGGGGAATGAATTGGGAAGAATGACAGAAAGATGTCTATAATCGATTAGATAGAATGGAGAATACTAGAAGATAGATATATTGTGCATTTGACGAAAAAAAATACAGGAAATGGATTCTAAGTCAGATGAACACGTATGACCAAAAAGAAGGATCTTCCAAGCAGCAGAGAATGAGGGAAAAAAAACAGGATTTGGGATATGGAAGGGGAAAGAAAGAATACATATGTTACGACCCGAAAGAAGAAAACAAAGAAATGAAGATAAATGTAAATGTGTCAATAAAGAGAGATAAAATGAGGCGAATAATACCTTAAGACATAATGAGAATTATCTTAGCGAAGAAGTGGGGATGAAAGAGATGACGGACTAAAATCTAAGAAAGAAGGAAAGAAATTCAGTGAACAGGATTAGCATTTTAAACTGAAGACAAATTAAAATAAAAACTTAAAATGATAACTGCACACATACAAACGCACGTGCACGCATACACTTTCCCTCGTACCTATAATCACACACACACGCGCACATCGATATATATATATATATATATATATATATATATATATATATATATATATACTGGAACATACCTATTCTATGGTTAATAAAATATCCCACATATAATAAGTAGTAGTAGTAGCAGTCGCCAGTGAGCTAAGTGAGATGGTGAGTCAGTCGATGTCGGACATTAAAGTATCAACCACCACCACAACTAGATTGCTGCGTCATTAACTATTATTTCAAGTTCCTAACGTTTTGTACGTCGAACTTTTTTAAGACCGACTGAGTGAAATACAAGCCTCCACTGTGAAACTACTCTACAATCATTTGGCGACGAGGGATTCGGATTCATACGTAGGAAGAAAAACCTTTTCAACACTATAACAACTTTGGCGGCCGAGGATTCGAAACTCATACGGAGGAAGAAAAAAAAACTTTTCGAACGCCATATAACAAATTTGGCGACCAGGATTCGAAAAAAAAACTTTTCGTTCACTCTACGACACTTGACGACTACGATTCGAAACTGATAATGTGAAAGAAAAAAAGATTTACCCGCCATAACTAAATTGGCGTACGAGTGATTTGGATTCATACAGTGAAAAAAAAAATTCGCTTATGAATTCGCTTACCAAATTATTTGGTGACGAAATTCATTCTGATACGGAGGAAAAAGAAAAAAAAAGCTTGCTCGTCAAATTTTCGGCGACGACATCTCGGATTCACATTTAAAAAAACAAAAACAATATATCTCGATAAGAAAGTTTACTCAAATAGGTCACGTTTTGGACCCCCCCTCAACAATATTTAAGCATTGTGTAAACTTTTTGCAAAGTTGGAGGAATGCAAAAATATATTCCAGGAATTTTTTAAGTTCCAGACGGAACAACAGATGACAATATTAGAGCAACAGAAAACATTCCAGATGCAACTACAGGAGGAAACATTTAATTGACAGATAGAGTTTCAACGAAAAATGGAACAAATGCATAACAAGTTTCAAAACAAAATTCTGGAAATAACTGAGAAGAGGAAAGAGAAAAATTTACAAAATGATTCTTTCCCAGAGAATACAATATGGAATTCAATTGAAATATTCCCGTACAGTCCAAATGAAGAGATAACTTTTGAAGAGTATTATAAAAAATATACGGACGTGTATAACGAGGACTGACACACGTCGTCTGAAGGAAAGAAGGTTAGACTTCTTTTAAGCAAGTTAGGAACTGCTGAGCATAACAAATTGCTAAACTACATTTTACCGAAGAAAACTAGCGCGTTATCTTTGTTTCACAAGAGGTGGAAATGTTTGAATCTGATGAAAGATGAAGAACAAGACTATATAACGTACGTAGCCAATGGGAGTAAGCATTGTGAAGAATTCAAGCTAGCGGAGTTAAGCGCTGACAACTTTAAGTGCTTAGTGTTTGTTCAAGGGCTGGTTTCGGAAAGAGACGCAGAATTGAGGAAATTACTACTTTCAATATTGGAAAACGAACCAAGAATATCGATACAGAGTTTGGCAGAAGACTGCACAAGATATGTTAGCGTAAAGAAAAACTCGAAAAAGATAGAACAGTCTGGCATTTTGCATGTAAGGAAAATACGCTAAAAAAAAAAAAAAAAAACAGTCTACCAAAAAGAATTCTAAAATTGCGGATTATCAAACAAAAGTGAAATACCAGAAAAAAAAATAAACAAAAACTCCCGAAGCCATGTTTTGCTTGCGGTGAACTTCAGTAGTACAAATATTAAAATTTTAGGAATAAAAAATATTTCAACTGTCAGAGAGTGTGTCTCGCACTGCAGGTCAAAAAATAATGACAATAAAATAAGAAAATTAAAGTCCCGCGAGGTGAACGATGGAATAACCACAAAATTTGTTCTCTTCGAAATAAATAATAAAAAAAATAAAAATGCAACTCGACACTGGTTCCGACCTATCTATCATAAATTTGCATACGTGGAAGAAGTTGGTAAACCGAGTTTAATGAAAACAAATAAAATCGCGAGGTCCGTGACAGGAGAAAAAAATACAATTTATTGGAGAATTTGTTACAAACGTCACGTTAAATAAAAAAAAAAACACGCGAAAAGCTAAACTATTTGTCATAGAAAATATCACGAACTTAGTTGGTACAGATTGGATAACAGAATTCCAATTATGTAATCTACCAATAAATTATTTCTGTTACAAGTAAGATTTTTTAAACTACGAAGACCAAAAATTAGTAAAGAATCTTCAGGAAACATTTCCTACTGTTTTTTTTCTCCAGGTTTGAGAACGTGTACCAAGATGGAGGCAAAATTACAGTCAAAACAAAAAGCTCAGGCGGTATTCAAAAAGAAAAGAATGTGATGTTTGCTTCAATTGAACAGATAGATAAACAATTGGACAGATTATTGAAAACTGTTGTATTTAAAAAAAGTTGAACGGTTAACACCGACGATATATGTGAAAAAGAACCTCCAGAAAGTAAAGATGAAATCGACACCGAGAAAAACTGTGGATCGAGTTACCCGTAGTCAAGGACATGCAGTATTATTAAATGATTTAAGTCAACAAGAAGAACATACAGTAACCGTGACTACATCTTTAAGAAGCTGAAATCGGAAGGTTGTTTCTGGTAAAGATATGGAGATATATATATATATATAAAAATATAGAATAGCGAATTGGTTATATGATGTACTTGGTTAAAGGGGGGAAACTCACAGATCTGACGACGTTTTTCAGACATGGTTGACAGCGGTCCCGCGAAAACAAAAGAAGAAAAAAACGCTGATGGAGGTGATTTTCAATATGTTTGATCTAACAACGCCTGCAATAATTTTACCTGAGGTACGCCGATCCAGAAGAAAAAAAAGAAAGGCAACTGATCATTTAAAAGTGGATATAAAAAAAAAAAAAAAAAACGTAGGAAATACGCTACGGTGTTGCTAAAAAAAAAACGTTGTTTTTTCTTATTATTTTCTGTAAAAATTGAAAAATAAAGAAAACCGTTTACTCCTACGGAGTAAAGTTTTAGGCGAGTATGTTATACTGGAACATGCCTATTCTATTGTTAATAGACTCTCCCACATATAATAAGTAGTAGTAGTAGTAGAAGTCGCCAGTGAGCTCAGTGAGTTGGTCAATCAGTCGATGTCGGACATTAAAGTATCAACCACTACAATTAGATTGCTGCGTCATTAACTATTATTTCAAGTTCATAACGTTTTGTACATCGGACCCTTTTAGGAACGACTTAATGAAATACAAACCTCCACTGTGAAACTACTATACAACATATATATATATATATATATATATATATATATATATATATATATATATATATCGAGAGAGAGAGAAGGGTGCATGAAAAATATTTTTTATAAAATTTGGAATCCGTTTCTTCAAACCGAACCTGGGACAAATGTCCATAGTATACTATGCCTACACATCCTTCCTTTTCCATTCATGGATTTTAAAGAAAGTGTAAGCTAGACGCCACTTCGTTGCTATTTGGACTAGGTTACATTTGTCATTCGTGTACATTTGTAGCGAGTTCGTTTTCATTGTTTAATATTGGCAATACTGACATGACAGTATATACATATTGTGAGGAAGCTTATATGATTTACACATACGGTCGCGCGTATAGTAATGGGCACCAGGCTGCATGGCTGTATAAGATTGCGTTCCCAGCTGAAGGCAGCCGAAGCATCCAAACTTTGCTGTTGTTTATTGCTGCGTTGCTTAGTGTAACGGCAAAATTTGTATCGAGGCAAACCGAGATTCGCTCGAATGCCTGACCCTGATAAACACATTCTGCAAGCTGTCAGAGATGATCCAGCACACGTTAACTCGTCCTAGTATGTCATACATCTCATAGTACCGCAAAGAATGCACTTCAAAATTACCTCCTGAATTCGTACCATTTGCAACGTGTGAAGCGTCTTTCACCTTCTGATCACTCACCGCCGGAGAACTTTTGCCAATCTTTTGTTTGTTTATTTATTCAGACTTGTTTACG
This sequence comes from Acanthosepion lycidas, assembly GCA_963932145.1. Classification (NCBI taxonomy): domain Eukaryota; kingdom Metazoa; phylum Mollusca; class Cephalopoda; order Sepiida; family Sepiidae; genus Acanthosepion; species Acanthosepion lycidas. Next base: position 101,169,666 of record OZ010586.1, read on the forward strand.
GATTACGGCAACATTTGGAAGAGTTGAAACACAAAAAATAAGTTACCCAACCAACCTCTGTAAGCGGATCCAGATCCCAATGGCACAATACATACTACACATAAGCATCACTTTACGATTAATATGTGGGCTAGAATTGTAGGTGACTGTCTGGGTAACCCATATATTACCATGGCACATCTTAAAAGAGCTTTCTACAGGGACGTTGTTTTGAACACATTTCCCTACCTGTGAGACGAAGTGGCATGTGATTCAGGCATGATGGGGATAATTGACATTTGGTCACACTGTTCGAGATGCACTGGCTGGCATTTACCATGAAAGATGGATATGTAGAGGAGAACGGGTTTCTTGGATTACACGTTCCCTTGACATTAATATCTTGGATTTTTATCTGTGGGATCACCTACAACAAACTCCGGTAGAATTTGACCCTGTGTTTTTTTTTATATTTTTTATTCGTGCATGCGCATTGTTCGCTTTTGATTTATCAACTACTGAGCATAGTAGGGTCTATTGTGCAACGACAGTGAGAAAAAGAACAACTAGACGCATACTGCTTAGCATTCGCACCGGAATCTCCAGTACGAACATTTCAAAGTGCTTTGAGAGAAGAGAAGATTTAGAAAGAGTTGGATGAGTCTAATGATGATTACAAAGGTCTTTGGAATGAATACAATGATGGAGAGGTTGTTTCTCCAAACATATTCCCACAGGGCCTCGAACTCAACCTGGAGGCCCACATCAATTGCCTTGAGAAGGTAGTTCCTTGAATAGGTAGCCTCTGGTAGACCTTCTGTCTGGCAACAGGACTCTGGAACTTGCTATACAAGCAGGAGAACGTTTTCATGGCTGTTAGACAATGTCTAAAACCATACGACACCTTAGATCTGATCCTCCAAATACAAGCCCCTTGATTATTATTCCTTGTAACACTAAAGATGAACTGAAAGCATGGATTATGGCATCATTCTTTAACTTAGACAAGGAAACCGTCCAGAAGACATTCAGGAGAATCTGAACTTGTCTGGAGGCCATGGATAAAGCCATTGGCTGTTTTACTCATTAGTATTTCAAGATATCTTTTGTGTAAATATTGTAAATACAATGTTTAAATTCGAGGTCCGTCTTATTTTTTTTTTTGCGTAATTTAGACGTAATTTATCCATTGCACCCTGTATATATATATATATATATATATATATATATATATATATATATATATATATATATATATCTGTACATATATATATATATATATATATATATATATATATATGTGTGTGTGTGTGTGTGTGTGTGTGTGTGAAAGAGACAGATATATGCATGAGAAAAGAGAAAATTATATGTATATAAGCATCATGTATAATTACTTAACAGTATAAACTCTGAGCCATTATCCATTTTACCATACTCACCTGCACATCCAGACTTACAAATCCTGGTATTCCTACGTAGACACCCACCAGGATGACTGTTTCAACGTGATATAGCCTTAAGGCAATCTGTGATCTACTGATAGAAATTGCAAGAACTATAGCATAGTATACACAATACAACGTTTAAATCCCCTAGTGTGGTTTCCTCTTAGAAAATCCTCGACATAAACAAGGAGACTAAAACCAAATTTTCTTCTATACTATAAAAATATTTGACAGTGAATTTGGGGCAATTTCGAGAAAAAGGAAAGATAAAATCTGTTGCAGATGCTGGCTCAGATATACTTTGTGTTTGACAATGGCTACAATATTTGTCGGATTTAATCTATTTCATCTATTTTGTTGTCATTGTTTACGTTAGTTTGCGTTTCGGAGCAGAAATGTATTAGCGAGAATGATCGTCAAAGAAGAGCATTTATGAGCAGTAGTTTGTACTTTGGTAACCGGAAAGTTCTCTGTGAGTGAATGGTAAACTGTAAGCCAAGCTGTAAGGCCTTATGCGATACAAGTTCGAGTCCTGTCGGATAACTCAATTGTTATAAGAAATCTCTTGAATATTCTGCCCTATAAATATAATTAATACTGTTTAATTAAAACAGAGCATATACTCAGATCATTTGTAACAATAAAAATAACGTATAAACAGGAAATGTATTAAAATATTTATCGGACTTAATACATTCCATCTAATCTCTCTCTCTCTCTCTCTCTCTCTCTCTCTCTCCATATATATATATATATATATATATATATATATATATATATATATATAGTATTGTTCGATAAAAGTGACTCACCTGGTATGTTTTACTAAATGTTCTCTTCTTCGATGAAACGAAAGTTCAGCTAAATGCAAAGGATAGACGATCTAAAATCCGAAAAAAAAGCTTTGAAAGCTCTTTGAATTTAGTAGTAAGTACTGTCAAGCATCCGTCTGGTATAATGTTCTGGGGATGCTTTCCTTTTGATGGAACTGGTTTCTTGAAGCTTATTGAAAAGACCCTCAGGAGCGAGCAATACAAGAGAATTTTAGAGTCTTGTCTGCTCCCTTCTGCTGAAAGGGATTCAAATCGACCTCACCAAGGTCTTTTTTATGCAGGATAATATTCCCTCTCACAAATCAAATTTGATGAAGGGATACTTTGATGAGAAGCAGGTGAGTGTTATGACATGGCCGCCCCGATCTCTTGACCTCAACCCCATAGAAAACTTATGGAGCATGTTGCTCAACTGCTTTCTCGAGACTCTCTACTTTATAATGCTCCATAAGTTTTCCTATCTGTAGTTTCTAGGATTATAAAAGTAATGGTAAGATGCCCTGTTTCCATATAAGAAACATTGGACATACTTTGAACGGATAACCAACGTCATTGAGCTTTGAAATACTAAAATATTTATCTTGAGCAGATTTTAGTGTGGTGTGGGTAATTTTATAAGGTGCATTAGGACACGTGGCGCAGTGGATAAAGGCGTTACTTATATCCTATAAAGTTGAACAGTGGATAAAGGCGTTATCCCAAAGAGTGTGTGTTCTTGGAGAGGGGAATTAACAAGAGATAACTGAAAACTGACATCCATTAATCATGGCAAGTGGAACTCGAAGATTATACTCCAGTGAGCGAAATAAAGGGTTTGGTTCGACATTCCAGTCACCTGAAGAAGGCTGGAGCATACAACGACAGATACTGAAAGGCCGAAAGGTTGTAATAAATATGGCGAAAAAGATGAGGACAATTGTCCGAATAATGTAAATAGTGTACATAATACCTCATCTCAGAAATATAGACAGATACTGAAAGGCCGAAACGTTTTAATAAATATGGCGACAAAGACGAAGACAATAGTCCGAATAATGTAAGTAATGTACATAATACATCATCTCAGAAATATAGACAGATACTGAAAGGCCGAAAGGTTGTAATAAATATGGCGACAATATGAGCACAATAGTCCGAACAATGTAAATAATGTACATAATACCTCATCTCAGAAATATAGACTGGTGCATAATCTAGTTCGTCAATTTCGCTGTTCAGTACAAAATTGAGACTCTTGTAACCAAACGAACTAGTATATAAATTATACGTCGACGATGATAATTAGAAGGCTCACTAATTACTCGACTGATATATGTGGCATAAAAATAATTAGATACGCATACACATATGCTTGCTCCCATTAGACTATTGTTAGTTTATAAAAACATTTTTCTTAATACATCTAATTGTGAAAGTAAGTTTTTATATAAAATATCTTAAGGCAAAACTTAAACTCACGGCATTCGATAATAATAAGAATACTGTTTTGATCTATTTTAAAATATACCCCAACATGTTATCACAAGCACACTACTTCTAGTAAAGCTTATTTTATCTAGTGTTTACACACAATTTTGAACACATGTACAGGAAAACATTAGAAACGAAGCCCTTGAATGTGGCCAATGAATTCTGTTAGGACAATAATCGTTTTGTAATAACGTCCAAATCAGAAGCTATAAGAACATAAGAAACTTACATTTATATGAATCTCGTCGCGCCTTCAGTGAAACGGGTATAATATAGGAAGAATGTGTATATGCCTGCATGTTTGTGTTAGTTGCTGCATGTTTTTGTGTGTGTATATATGTATATGGATTCATGTGCAAGCTAGCGCCGACACGCAGCCTCAAACACGATACACAGAAATGGAAATAGATTTGACAGTCGCAGGGGTGATGTGTGGCTATGAGTGGGGTGGGGCATCTGTCATCAACACACTTCTCATGGCCACCACCAAGACCAAACCTAATGACATAATTACCACTTATGCAGAAAGTTACTTTTTTTCAAAAGTGAAAAAAATTGAGATAAAAGGTTACTACAAATACACATAATGTACAACGAAATATTAAAAGAACAAAAGAAAAAAATATGAAGAATAAAATATAATATACAAACTAAAACAAATCCACATTATAACCAAACACATTTGCAGTTTCTCTTTTTTTTTTAAATATACATTTTTCTCTTGTTGGAACTTTTTTCCCTATATATATACAGACAGACAGACACACCCACACACACACACACACACACACACACATATATATATATATATATATATATATATATACACCCACAACCCCACCACATATATATATATATATATATATATATATATATATATATATATATATATATATATATATATGTATGTATGTGTGTGTGTGTGTGTATGTGTTGTGTGTCTATTGATTTGCCTCCATATATAAATTATTACTGTATAAAATGAGAAGTCGGGAGTATGTTGTTTATTTATATTTCCCGTTGTCAGATTATTTATGTGTGCCAGGAACAATTGAAGAAAACTGTGAGATGTCCTTCAAACGTGCATTTGTCTTCATGGCGATGGTCTTTTGAATTTAAAAAAAACAATTCCGCATTCTACCAATGAGAGCGCTGAATCATCATCGGTAGGTGAGGATTTTTAACTTTCACTTACTACATACATTGATTCAGTCTTTAAAAATACTGCAGACAAAAGGTGAAAACAATGTTCACTGCGAACTGAGAAGGAAATGTATTCCGTAAATTACCTTGGCTCGAAGGGATTTTGTTAATACTGAGTTATCGATCAGTAATATTTTCTGTAGTATTTAAATACTTTAGTTAGAAGAGTCGACAATTTATTGCGTAGAATGGTGATTAGCATCTCATTCGTGCAGTTCCTCTGCGTTCATAATGACGATTAAATGAAGCAGATAAATCTCATCTGGGAACATTCATCAGAGAATCTTTTGGAGAAGCACTACAGAATCACAAGTAACGAACATTACCAACCAACATAGACCTCATCACTTGAAGATGATCGACAGCCGAAACAATTAAAATGGATATAACATTCAAACCGAAGCGAAAATAATGGCAAATATGATGTTGATGGCCCACATTGCATTAAAAAAATATTGCGGAGGAAGCCCCAAACGATACTAAAAAGGTCAATAGATATAGTGGATTTGATAAACCTGACATCTGGAAAACTGTTTTAATGGAAGGGTTTTATAAATTGTATATGAATATTTTCTTATGAAGAAACTATTAACTATTAACTATTAATTATGTTCCATAATTCCTTTGCTCAATACTTAGCAGTTAAAATCATAATTTGCTTCAAAATTTGTATTATTCAAAATATAGTGTCCGAAGCTTAGAATAATGTCTGATTATATTTTCGTATTTTGTATTTATTTTTTCGCACCAAACAGTGCGATAATGTCAGTAAGGCACAAGTGATTACTCAGGATGAAAGAATAGAAAGACAGAAAATGCAGAAATGGTACAAGATTCAGGAAGATAAAAGGTTGCTCTTGATGTTGCAGTTATTTTTTCTTAGATTGAAGGTAGCAGCGAATCAGTATATTAGAAGAGATAAAAGAATCTATTATAATATAACTTACGGTTATATTAATCTATTTCAATAATAAAACTGTGAGACATCGGTTCCAATTGAGTAGTACGTTTAAATTCATGTAAGATGAGAGATAATTAGAACAACCGCCAAGAAATTATTCGTAGAAAAGACAGAATAGATTCATGTCAAGACGGTGGAAATTGACTGATGCCGACAGACCAGGTGAGAGTCATAACATTAGGGATCCTTGTTCGGATTTTATAGAGGATCTGTGGATATATTCTGGCCCACCACATATAATATGAAAGCAATATCCAATACGCGGTTGAATGGTAGTTTTAGAAATGTACGAGGTGGATTATGATGAGAGCAACTGTCAGTAAGGACACACTGATTCAACATTCTTAGCAGAAGATAAAGTAATTGATACAATATAATCACTCCGCTGCATGTCATTAGAAAACCAAGAAGTTGCAACCGTAACTAGTTTCGTTTTAGTGGGGTTTATGTACTTGACACGTGTGAAATGATCAAAAAATGAATTCAAATAATTCCTTCTGGTTTTTTAATCCAATAATCATGTAAAATGCTTTTCAAAATAGTAATATTCGCTGGATGTTCATATTCTTTTTTTACAAGGTGAAAATGTTGAAAAACACAGCAAACATACTTACAATGTTATTTTTTAATTTTATCTAATAAATAAAATTTTAAAAGAACATTGTAGTGATACTAGCAAATTAGTATGTATAATTTGCATAGGCAGAAGTTGACATTCTTATAAGTGGTCACTGAGAATAACTACCAGCATTACGAGCTTAGCAGTCGGGCGAGCGGCTGATCGGTTGAACTCTCTCCCTTCGGGCGGGGAGTGACCCGAACGAGGCTACGCCGAAGGGCGGAGTCTCTTTCGGGGAGGTAGACCGGCCCTAAACCCGTTTATTCGGTTTCAAAGGGCATATTTTTGGCCGAGCCCACGTGCTCGGAGATCCCACGGACTCGGAGATCCCACGTTAATCCGGCCTTGTTCCACATGATGCCCTCGTGGTGGGGTGACTAAATATAATTATGAGCTTATCAGCTGACTAGTGCTAACTTGAATTTCACAACAATGGCTTTGCTGATAGGATTTCAATTGTGTCTGGAAGATCCAGAATTTGGGGATACTTGGATTCGTTGCTTCTCTGCCACTGCGAAAAAAAAAAAAGACAGCAAGGAAAAGGGAGGCGAAAATGAAATCACGGATTTATTTTTGGCTACAGCTGGATGCGAGGCGGTAATGAAAGACTCCACCATGGCATATCCCTTAAATTTCTAAGACCTGACTTTCGAAAAAATAAGTCAAATTATAAAAAAAAAATATGAGACCCAAGAAAAGGCTAGCAGTGGTAGAAAGAACGAAATTCATGTCAACGAAACAAGAATTTGACGAACCAATTATAAAATATTTATACCGTCTACGAAATGCAAGTAGATATTGTGAATTTGAGAAACTCGGACAAGACGAACACCCTATTAAAGAGGACTTGATTCAATTAAGACTAATTGAAGGTATGTCCTATGCGTCACACCGATATAAAATATTGGAACAGTTACAAATAGGAAGTATGTATTTAAATGCTTGTATTGAATTTATGCAGCAACAAGAGCTAATACAGACATACCACCTTATAAAAGTCAACCCAGCGAACAAAGATTCGCTGATATGTACGCGTTAAACAAGATAAAAAAAAGTGTTCGTATTGTGGATATGAACATGAAATGAAAAAGGAAAAGTGTCCAGCATTTGGAAAAACTTGTAATAATTGATTAAAATGAACCACTTTAAGCAGTGTGTAAATTAAAAAAGAAAAAAGTTGAAAGAGTTGAAGAAAACGACACTGACAGGGAAGTTTTTACTGTGAAAAATAAGACTTTTGAACAGAAGAAAAAAGACATTATAGTAAAGGTTATAATTAATAACTGCAATTTAGATATGCAAATGGATACTGGGAGTGAAGTAACATTGATACCAAAAAATTTTGGGGAACACATTGGTAAACCACCTTTACGAAAAAGCAATTTACAACTCCGCTAGTTTGATGGGTCCGTTATAAAAATATTAGGATACTTTGAAGGTTCATTGGAGTTAAAAGAATAAATTGAAGTAATTCCTGCAATTGTTACAAGTTGCAAGAAAAACCACGGCCTTATTGGAAATGACGTGCTTAATATGAATTCTACTAAGTTAATTAATGAAATAAAAACGGAAAAAACTGGAAAGTTAAAAAAGCTATGAAGCAAGTTTAAAAGTAAAAGCAAATCTTCCCCCCTCTCATTATGAGGCACGAAAATTACCAGTACATTTATTGCCGTTGGTAGTGACAAATCTACGTAAACTAGAAGAACAAGACCTTCTAGAACATGTTCCGCCTGGGGGTAGCTAGTGGGCATCACCGATTGTGGTTTTGAGGAAAACAGATGGTGATTTACGTATTTGTGGAGATTATAAAATAGGAGTAAATCACAAGATATACTCGGATTCATATCCCATACCCGATGTGGAACTTGCATTACATGCACTGACAGGGATGTCCGTTTTTTTCAAAAATAGATTTAAAAACGGCATACCGCCAAATATCAATAGACGAAAACTTCAAAGAATTAACCACGATAAATACGCCAATAGGGTTACTAAGATGGAAAAGAATGCCATATGGTATAAAAACTGCAAGCGCCATATTTCAAAGGGCCATTGAACAGGTTTTAGGAAATGTACAAAATATGGTTTGTTACCAAGATGACATATGCATAGGAGCTACTAAGGAAAAGGAATTAAAAGAAAAAACTGATTTAGTCTTGAATAGATTAAGAAATGCTGGAATGACGATAAATTAAAAAAAATTCGTAAGCAATTCTAACAAAATATCTTTTCTAGGTTATTCCATTTCAAAAGAAACTATATCACCAGACCGAATTTTGATAGAAAAAATACTAAAAGTAGGTATATCATCAAATATAAAATAATTGGAGTCTTTTTGGGATTGGTAAATTTCTACAGACGATATTTACCAAAATACACGGACTTTGACGGAACCGTTATCAAATTTAAGAAAAAAGAATATAGAATTTATCTGGTCAGGCGAACAGCAGAAAGCTTTTGGAACATTAAAAGAAATTATGTCAAAGAAACCTGGAGTGAAAAGTTTTGATCCAAAAACGGACATAACACTCACTACAGATGCAAGTGAACATTCAATATTATCACAAGAAGGACATCCGATAATGTATTTGTCGAGAAGGTTAACGAACACTGAATTTAATTGCTCGAACATAGAGAAAGAATCATTGGCTATCGTGTGGACAACTACCAGAGCCCGACAATTTTTAATTGGAAAAAAACATTTCTATTAAGAAGTGATCATAGACCATAAGAGTTTATATTTAACCCAAAGAAAGAATTATCCAAAGTCACAACATCAAGGATTCTACGATGGGCGATGAGATTGATGGCATTTGACTTTGATATAGAGTATGTCAAAGAAAATTCAATTCCAATGGAGGTACTATCAAGATTGAGGTTTTACAAGGAGTCAAAAGACAAAATGGCGGAATAAATTGAAGATTCATTCCTACACTTGATGGACTGATGTTTTGTCTTCAGGCAGAATGACTGTGGAAACGAGACATGATCCGGTGCTAAGTAGGATAGTATCGATAATAAGAAAACATTCGTGGGGAAATTGTTCTAGGGCGGAAAGACCTTATAAAGAAATAAGGCACAGATTAACAATAGAACATGGAGTGATTTGCAATGGAGACTCCAGAAACACAAAGAAAGCCGATAATAGAAAGTGTACATAATGATATGTGGAGTAGCTGCCACACAAAAAAGGATAAAACTAGAAGCTTGGTGGCCGGGTTATTCAAGAGACGTTGAGGATTATGTAAAGAAATGTAAAAAATGTAAAGAGTTAAGAAACATTACACAAGCCAAGTTACATTCATGGCCCAACGAATGGAGCCCTGGAGTAGGGTCCATATGGATCATGCATACGTAAATGGAGTGGGACTCTTATTAATATTAGTAGACTCTTTTTCAGGTTGGCCTGAAATAATAAGGGTTGCAAACAAGAAACGTTCCACTATAAAGCAAATTCTGAGAGTCATATTCTCTAGAGATGGTGTACCAAAAACCCTTGTATCGGATAATGCACCAGAATTTTATGAGGAGGAACTTAACGTATGGTTAGAGAAAATAGGGTATAAACCATATAAAACTCCTCCATATAACCCTCAATCAAATAGACTAGCAGAAAGGATGGTGCAGACCTTAAAAAAGGGGCTGAAAGCATGCTCTCAGCAAAAAGCAACAGTACAAGTTTTTCTACCGAGGATGCTTTTAAGCTATCGGACGATGCCACACGCGGGAAGACTCGAAAGCCCATCAGCTATAATGGGGAGACAGATTAGAGCTCCGCTATGTCACACTCTACAAGTGAAAAGATGTGGTATAAAAAGAGCAAGGATGCAGATCCGGAAGGAGCCAAGTTTATAATGCAAAAAGGCCATACTACAGTCATAATAAATAGAGAGAATGGCGATAGTGTGTTGGCCCATGCAGACCAAATAAGAACCCAGCGTGTAGAGGAAGAACGAAATGACGAAGAGATGTCAATTTCATCTGATAATGCGTTGGTAGAACAACCATTACAGAAGGAAACGTCAGAGGAAACAATGCAGGAGGAAGAGGGACAGAAGGAGTCTGAAAGTTCAGATGAAGACCAGAGTATGCAAGAAAACACATGTGACTACAGCCTAGACCGGGACAGATTGAGGTTTCCCAGGGAATGAAATACAGGCGAGAGAGAAATAGATCAGAGTGAGGAAAAAAGCAAAAGAAGGAGTACAAGATCTACGAGAGGGATAAAGCCCTTAAGGTTTAGGGAGATGTAGTGATACTAGCAAATTAGTATGCATAATTTGCCTAGGCAGAAGTGAATATCCTTATAAGTGGTCACTGAGAATAACCATCAGCATTACGAGCTTAGCAGTCGGGCGACCGGCTGATAGGCTGATCGGTTGAACTCTCTGCCATCGGGCTACGAGGCTACGCGGAAGAGCGGAGTCTCTTTCGGGGAGGTAGAACGGCCCTAAAGCCGTTTATACGGTTTCAAAGGGCATGTTTTTGGCCGTGCCCACGGGCTCGGAGATCCCACGGGCTCGGAGATCCCACGGGCTCGGAGATCCCGCGTTAAAGCGGTCTTGTGCCACATGATGCCTTCGTGGGTGGGTGACTAAATATTATTACGAGCTTAGCAGCTGACTAGTGCTAACTTGAACTTCACAAAAAATTTCCTGAATAAGAGACATAAGGAACAGCAAGGAATTAATAATAAATATTTCTGTCATGATCTCACTAACGTAGGACTCTCAATATTTAAATGTGTATGAAGTCATGAAATATTTGATCGAATTCATTATCAATAAAATAGCGTGGCTAGGAACCAGGTTCAGACGAAGGCTTCTTTACTGAAAATGGAAAAATTCCTTTTTCCCACCAGTACAACATTTTACACTACCACTAATGACGTTAAGTTTCACCATGTTTATCTTGAAACAGTTTTATCTGTTGGTTCAATCATCAGAATTATTCAGTCATAAATTATATCCGTAAGAGAAAAAAAAGATTCCCAACTGTTTATTTCATCTCAATGTTTTTAAAAAGAGAACTGGGGATCTTTGCGAGCGTCTCAAACTAACCAATGAATATTTATTTACTAAAAATAAAAGTGAATTTTAAACATTGGCTCAAATATTTTTTTTTTGCAAATATTGTATTTCGTATCGATAATTGCACGAAAAAATAAACAAGAGAATCAATAAAGAGAAATTATTAGGTTGGTGCAAAAATAATATCGTTTTCTCACATAGTAACACGTTTCAGAAAACGACACTATTTTTGCACCAACCTAATAAGTACAGAATTGAGAGACTATCTAGATATCACAAGAGACAAGCAAGAATATTTCAGAATACTGAAGGCTCGTGCGATTCAAGCTAAGAACAATCTTAAACAAGCGAATTATTCGAAAAGTTAAGGATTTTCAAAACATGTTCGTCAGCAGCAAATATTCCAAACGGTTAAAATTCATGAACAGTTTATAAGTAATTAGCAATAAATTTCGCGGTTTTTCCTCCATCATTTTTCTGATGTATCGTAATTCTTGCATTGATAAGGGAATTACGTTCATACAAAATACTCGTTGGTTGGTTGATTATTTTTAACGGTATATCAACCCCCTATGTTTTATTTAATGTCGAAATCTATATATTTTGAACGATTTTATGGCTTCAACTAAATATATATTGAATCCGATTTGATGAATTCAACTACTAATATAATGTTTTGTTCGTATTTTTCTTTCATATAAAAATGTATTGCTGGTATTTTTACTAGAAAATGTATTTTTTATATTTTCATTGTATTTTTTTAATATTTTGTTTGGGTTGTTCATTATTTACCCATAGCTGGGACCCTACCAAGTGGTAACACCGCGGGTCGGGGTGGAACTACGAACAACAGCAATTAATAGTTGGTACATCGTTCCCGAACAGAGGTTTTGCTGCCATATGTAGTTTGTCATACATAAGACTAATGAAATAACATCGAAAATATGTTAATTATTTGAGCTTAACAACTTTAGAAATAATGCAGGCTATTATTTAATATAGTAAGAAAGTTGAGTTGAAATATGACAATCTACCGGCAGTTTTTTTTTCTTTCTCGTTGAAACACACGAAAAAAGTTCATTTTCGCATCCCATATCTAACCTTTTTTTTATTTATTTCTTATTTCCATGTATTTTTTATTATTATTCTGGCTAAAACGAGACAATGTCTTTAGCATGTTTTTCTTTCTTCTTTCATCACTAAGAAAGAGAAAATGGTCCATTATTTATTCGAGGTAATGGTAGTGTGTAACGCACGTGCAAACATACTAAGATAATAAGTAAGCTAGAAAAAGAAAAAAAATGACTATTTTTTTTGTCCGAGGTAATGGTAGGGCGTAACGCTCGTGCTAACATACTAAGATAATGAGTAAGCTAGAAAAAGAGAAATTGGTCTATTTTTTTGTCCGAGGTAATGGTACGGCGTAACGTTCGTTCTAACATACTAAGATAATAAGTAATCAAGCAAAAGAAAAATTGCTCCATTATTTGTCCGAGGTAATGGTAGGACGTAACGCTCGTGCTAACATTCTAAGATAATAAGTAAGCTAGAAAAAGGCAGAATTATGATACGATTCTGTATAATTCCAAAAAGGAAAGCAGAACGGCCAAATTTGAATTAAATAACAGAAAAATATATGTTTACAAAATACTTGCAGATGAATTAATTTAATAATAATTGCATTTCATATAGGATACTTAAATAAAAATGAGTTTTAGAAAATATATTAAATGGTGAACATCCTGCGATCAGTAGGTAAGTTAACTCGGAGAAATATATAATTAAAATTTCCTGGAAGAAGGAGTATCGACAGGCAGATGCGCATCATGTCGTATGGTATAAAGTAATCTTACAAACCATTTATTGTAAGCTTGAAGGAAATACCTTTAATGTATGGGATATTTTCAATCAAAATCTCTTCCTATCCTATGAGAGCATATAATATTTATTTTTTAAACGATGATACAACTGTATCTTAAATAGGTTTTTCTAAAGTTATATTTCTCTGAAGAGAGCACCAGTCGGACACATTTGAACTAATATGGAATTGCACCAAACTCAATACGTAGCATAATCGTTAAAACACAGATGTGAAAATCACATCCTTTTCAAAAAGCGTTAAAAATATTATAAAAAAAATAATCCTTTAAATCATCGTCTCTGGACACGGATATAATACACTAAGCGTATTTTTAATTTAAGAACATGTCTAATCTCATCAAATATACCTAATACAACATATATTTGACATCATTTATTATATTAGTGTAACAGAATTTAATTCTTGAAATTACCTAACTGGTTATCCGAACTGGCTTTCGACCAAACAGACTTTTAGAAAATATTAACATTCAATAAGTAAATAAGACTTTTGTAGATGTACAAGAAAAAAAAATATAAAATGGTCACTTAACAAAATACTTTGTGATTCTTGTGCACCAAAGCATGAATAAAAGAGTGATGCAAGCCCTAATACACACCTAAGTAGTGGATATGACCATTGTTGTTGATTGAAATTTAGATAGATCAAAAGGAATGTTAACACTTCCGCTGCTATCTACGAAGATCTTCGTTTTTCTTATCTTGCTCCAGCTGTATAAGTACGGAAACCTACGTTTTTTGCATACCACTGGTATGAGTGTCCCGTTGCGCCATCTATCGTAAAATACGGGAAATTCAAACTGTTCTCTCATGCAAATCATTAGTCATCCTCGATTTTTCTCTACATCATGGTAGTTTCGTATCTAATTTGAAAATACTCCTGACAAAAATGCGGTTCGCATGCGGACGCTCCCAGCGCCCGTTACCGTATGTCCAAGTGCACCTAAAATTGATCCTGCCAATCGCCTGGTTGGTGGAATGAAAGCTCATGACTTGGTAGAAATTCCACCAACCAATAAGAAAAGCTACACTTCCAAGCCATGCAGACTCGTCAAAAAAGCTGGAAAACGCTCAGAAACAAGGTACCTCTACAAAAAGTGTGAAGTGCCACTCCACAAAGGACAATGCTTCAAAAGATATCATGTGCATACCTATTACTGATCTGGTAAGTCATTCCCAGGTATATCCATGAAAATGGAATCCTGTAAAACATACCGGTGCCAGTTTTCTGTGTAACAAAATATGTAGGTTGAAATTTGGCATTTTCTTTAAAAATATCTGGCCAGATGGGGACAGCACTGGGCAAATGAGTAGCAGTGAAAGTGTTAATATTAATGGCCTTATAACGTAACGTTTGCAATGATACAGATGTTCTTTACAAGAGGAGAAAACTAAAAGACAAAGAAAGAATTACTTCAACCACATTTTTATATTATCTGAGTGCATGTTTAAACATTTAAAAGGAAGGCGATAAGGCCATTATGACAAAATGGATACTGTAAGTAAAATAAACGGAAAATATTTAGAAAACAGAGTATATTAAATGAACAGGATTGAAGGAGACAGAGGATAGAGTCGTACGATAAACCATTAGCAGAGAACATTCGCTTATATTTATCAACTTCCACAGTAAAAAAAAAAAGAAAGTTTGCCGCCAATCTAGTATTCCACTTAAATCCGTATTTAAATTTCAGGAAGTAAAGATCAAAGCTCATTAGAACAAGTACCATGAATTATTTATATAAAAGACAGAAGTAGGTGTATTACGGTTGTTTGAAAAGATGTGAAGCCAACATGTTACGCTATGATCGACTACTACAGATTCTTCTTTGGATTCGGTCATTCATTTCTAGAAATAATTAGAAATACCAGACCAGATGTGTCAGAAATACACAAATGAAATTCCCGGATGAATGTAGATTTGTAATTTTTCAAGGTGGATTCTGGTGCAAAAGTATTGTTTATTCATACCATAAAAATAATGGTATGAATTTATGAAAGGCATGAATATTAATTCACTTTTAAATCACACACACACACACACACACACACACACACACACATATATATATATATATATATATATATATATATATATATATATATATATATATATATATATATATATAATTCACCATAGAAGGGAAACGATACTGAGTCATAAAGGAAATTCACCCTATTTCCAGGAAAATCTGTGTGACGAATACGATTTAGGATGTGCCCTATCAAAGAATCCATTGAAATCTGACTTTTTAATGCGGATATTTCTGAGTGAACGCCATGACATTTGCAATATAAAGAATATTTTACAATATATCATTGTACAAAATATGATACTTTATTTCATAAATGAAGTTTAGCATCCTTACAGAAATATTCTAATTGGTGCTTTTGTTTTTTATAATTATTTATGCTGAAATATGCATGACGCTATTTTCCTGAGCAGGTTTAATGGATACATATACAATGGCTTATTCGTTCGTATGTGTGAGTATTGCATTTAGCCATCCTCTATAAATAAGTGAAATAAGGCATGAATAAAAATATGAAAATCTTTATGTCTAGAGGTACATCTGAAATTAAATCTCAGGACATTCAAGGCACCATACTGAGAATTGTGGATTGAATTTGATCCTGATAGAGACATCCCAAATTAATCCAAAGAAAATGTCATGACATTTTTATGCAATGCCTTTCTTTTCATTTCTGCTTTTGTTGCTGGTATTTGTAAAATAATTTACGATCCCAGCCACCGCTGTGTAACGATATTCCTGTCAGGAATTCTCGAAAGACGATGAACCCCAAAAAGAAAGCACATAAACTAGTACGACTAATAAATAAGGCTTTAAACGCTAATCTGTATTCACCATTGTATATTCGTTACTGATCTATTTTGTTTCTTTTATATCTAACTTATACTGCAATGTATCAAACATGCTACCATATTCTTTTATATCGTTTGTGAATTTCCAGCCCCTCATTCATTCTCTTCCCTTTCTTTTCATATTGTCCACGTTGCCTATTTCAGTCCCATTCTTCCTTTTTTATGTGCAACACCCTTTTAGGTCATTGGAGATCAGGGGTCTCCATAATTTCCTAGCATCGAAGCCCTATGAACTGCTTTTTCACTTATTATAGTCACATATATTATTCTGACATCTATTAGAAGTTTCCATCTGCTACATTTACTATTGAAAATGTGTACATAAAAATGTGCACATCGTTCTCCCATATTTTCATGTCCTTTTCATACAGTACAGGCAATACTGGATCTCCACATCTTCTTGTTTATTATCTCTTTACTCTTTTTGTTCTTTCGTATACTGATATTGATTCAGATAAACTCGTCATGTGGTCTATTCGTGTTTTCCTGTTTTCATTTTGCTTTCATTATTCCATGTGAGTGTCAAATTCAGCAAGTCACCTTTCCACATTATGTTTCTCAGTAAGTTTCTTTTTTTTAATTCTAATTATAAATCTCCTTTTGGTTTTGGTTTTCGATTTCCTGAGTGTTGCTTTCATCTAAGTGTAAAATTCATCAATTCCTCAAGCAGTTTTCGTCATTTTCAGTTCCAGAAATTTCATCAGCGTATTTGTGATTCTATGTACAGGTTCGCTCTTTGCTTCTGTCTTCCTAGGAATTCATTGTATTCAATATTACATGTGAGTGTCAAATTCGCCAAACCGTCTTTCCTTATTACAAGTTACAGGTATTTCATTTGCATATTTAAGATTCTAAGTAAAAGTCCGATTTTTGTTTCCGTCTTCCTAAGAAGTTATTGCATTCAATATTACTTGTGAGTGTTAAATTCGCCAAACCGTCTTTTCTCATTTTGAGTTCCAGAACTTTCAAATGCGGTTTTCAGATTCTCAGTATTGCTTCCTTTTTTTTTAAGAATTTATTCGTTGCTCACATTTTCCATGTTATTTGTAGCATGATTTTATTGAACCCTATTTCTATTGCTTCGGGTTTTCTCTTCCTCTATGAGAAAAATCTCCAGCATCCGCTGGAAAATAGAAGAATTGATATTACATAGCAGATCAGCAGTTTGCATAGAATAGTTTTAATCTATTTTGATCTTTGTAACAAAACCCTTTTCTCCCTACATCAACTATCATCTTTATCAGAATCTTTATTTTACCCAAAATATTTTGATTTTTTATTTCTAATACTTTCGTATATTCTCTATTGTGTGTCAAAAACCTTCAGCCGATTTACCCCAAACCTTTATCTTTTGACTGCTGTATTTTGGACGATGAAGAGACTATGCGGCGTAACATTGTTGTAAAAACTGGCATTAGATCAAGATTTTAGTTGTCAGGAAAGCACCCTCTCAAGAGTCTATTCCAAAAAGCAACACTTTTCGGAAATTAGCTCTCTATACGGAACTTGCTCCTTCCTAAATGAACATGAAGGTAGTTTCCTACTGCCAACAATTCATGGTAGTTCCTAGATATGAAAATCTGATCTGATGCAACTAAAGCCTGTAATTAACCTGTATATCTACCACAGTAAAAAAATAGTCTAGTGTGATTTGTCTATGTTATAAGGTTCGCATTGCGGAGATTAATTTATCGCTTACACGGCCGCGTAAGCGGTTTTGAACTATGTTGAAGATGGACAATGTCTTTCTTGTAGATTCAGAAAATTAAACACAAAAAACTCTCAAATCTATTCTAAAATTTATTACAGCCTGCCAATTTGATTCGTGTGAGTGTTAAGTAAAAAGTAGTAGTAAATTTTGTCCTCTAAGCTCTTATGCAATGCATAGCATAGCTTTTCCAAAAAGCTTTGCAGATCTTCCTGTCAACCGTCCGTTAACGACCCTTTCACTTTAACAACAGGAAACTCCCATGAAGTCATTCATGGAGATTCCTTGCTCGTTGATTCCACTTGTATATAGGTGTAAGATTTGTTATGTGTCCATTACGGAAACCTACCAAGTCCCTATCGGCGTTTTAAAAAACTAGTCCATTTACACAAAGTCAGTTTTCGTTCCAAATTAATAGTGTCAAAATACATTTGCCTGGTTTATCTCACAATTTTCAAAGTCTCTATCTTATTGGTATTTTTCTGTTTAACTATTTCGTGAGATTGTGCGATTAAATTCAGTTTTTACAAACATTTTAATGAAGGACTTATTATGTACCGTCACAAATATTCGTCTATCATAGGTCTCTTCAACTTCCTATACTTTGCAACTCTTAGAAATATGTTTTTCCTATCACTCCTAAAACCTGTTATGTTATCCATACAACTTCTTTCTCTTATTTTCAACATGAGTGTCAAATCTTCTAACCCCCTTTCCTCAGTATGTGCTCTATTGATTCCAATTCTACGTTTCTGATGGGAGAAATAAGTGTCCTTTTCTTTAATTTTCTATGAAATATCGATTTGCTCACATGTTTAGTCAGATGGAATCTGTAGAGAGTCTATTCTGTTGTTTCAAGTCTCTTCTTCATTCGTGACGAGATTGTGTAACATTATCTGGCATAAAATAGGACTGATATTGCACAACAGTTAAGTAACTCTTTCCTTTGTCTCTGTATCTGAAATCCTTATTAACTTTTGTGAGAACATCTCTTCTATCCCAAGAGGCTTTCAGATTTCGCTGTTTCCCTACCCCTCCCCTTTTAAAACACTTCCCAGATATTTGGATTTTTGTACTTGATTCTTTTTGTATTTTCAATTTGTATACTACATGTCTTTTTTCTTTCCTTTGGGTTACAAACGACAGATTTTTTTCCCATGCAAAATGTTTCAATAATTACAGAAAAAAATTAGCACTAAAAAGTATTTTCAATTATGGTGAGTGTTCATTCAACAATCATACGGTGATAGCTATCTTCTTTACATGATTTTGCATCCTAGATAGAGACAGTGTTATAAAGATGCGGAATGTTGGCAATAATTCTTTTTTTTAGGAAAACTATCTAGTGAACAATTAACGAATGCTTTACTAAAGTTTAATTAACGGAGTTTTTTTTTTCTTATTGAAAAGCAATCGTTTTGTGTGAAACATCTGAATATACTGCACACCATTATAGGAATTCGCCGAAAATCGTTTCAAGGAACATTGTTAGTGATTTCTGTTAACACAGAGAAGGTTACTCCCTGTACACAATTAAGTTTGTGTTAGCGTATATCTCGAGATCCCGCCGTAAACAGCTTTTTAATATACTTATGACGAAGGTATTTGTTTTTCTGATGCGTCGACATTATTTTTAAGAGATTAAATGAAAATTAAAAAACGAACAGAACAAAAGTTTAATATTTTGCATTCGAAATACAAGCTCTTATTAGTTTAAAACAAAAAAAAAACAAAACTTACTGATTATGTAAATATGTTTGCTACACACGTGCGTCTGGTAAAAATTGTTAGTGACTGTATGGTAGATTATTTTAAAATTATGTTAGAACATATTCATCTTAATGTTTTTGATGTCGTCATGTTTAACTGAGGGACCAAAGCTGAATCAGTCAGAAAGTGCAAAATTAAATATATGAATGTATATATCATTCAAAATTAATCAATTTCCCTTCCATCTCTTACTGTGTATTTCGCCTTTGTTAAAATATTTTATTGTTATTTATTTTCATGATTTCTGGTGTATCCTCATTTCTTTCCGGGTCCCAACCAGTGAACTAAGGTCAGAAACATCATTATGACATTTTCCACTAAGCATTAAAATAATAAGATGACACATATTTTAAATAAATGAAGCCCTTCGTAATGTTTAATCTTTACTTGTGAATGAATTTGTGTTGTATTTCTTTAAGTTATGTGCGACCAGGTATAACTTCGATGAGTTTTTTTCCAGTGAAAATGGGCGCTCAGACTATAGCTGGAATTTTTTTATGGTCTCAGATGCCACATTCTTTAGATTTCGATTTCAATGTTCTTGCATTCTGATAGCTTTTTAAAGATCTTCAAAGATACATTATAGTCTGCATGGGCTACCAAATTAATAAGAAAGCATATTATATATTTCTCGTCTCTGGTCAGGATGTCTGGACGATTCGCTGTCATTATATTTTCTATGTGTATTTTAAAGACCCATGAAATTTCTACAGGTCATAACTCCATAAACGCGTCTTGGTGATGTTTATTCTAATTTCTTGCAGTTTCCTTTCCGTGAAAGTTGCATATTTACCAATACTGTCAATGGTCCAAACTCATGCTGGATTTATATTCAGTGGGTGCCGATATCGTGCAACCTGATACAAATGGTCAATTATTTCTGGATATAGATCACAGAATCTGCATTTTGGCCTAGCATATTTTTTCAGTATGTGTCTTGGTAATTTCTAGTTAGCAAGCATTGGTTTCGTGAAGCAAAAAAAATATACGGTTTCAGATTTTAACTCAGCACTACGTAGCCACTGATAGGTATGGGGATTGTCTACATCAGCTTGTTTGCTACGAGCAGAGTATTGGCCATAACGTGGATTGTCCTGCCATTGTTTCTGTATCTGGTCGGTTGCCTTTGTTTCCACTTTCTTTTTTATGTATTTTGCAGCTTTAATCCGTTTATTTTTCTTTATTTGTATTTTTGCATCCATTTGAAATTCCATTTTTCACTTGTTGGTTTTGTTTATTACGGAATAAAGTCGCTTAAAACTTTCATGTTCTTTGACAGAGATCATCGTCTAGACTTCTGTGTTTTTCAGATATCTTTGAAGGCCAATTATTGAAGTTTTGTAGGACAGTTCTAGTTGAACTAATCCTCTGCCTCCTTCGGATCTACAGACGATCAACATACAGACGATCAACATCAGCATTCGGATGATGCATGCGGTACCAGGTGAGAACCTCTCTCGTTTTGGCGTCCACTCGCTTAATGTCAGCTATGGTCCAGTTAAGGATGTTAAATCTGTATACACCACAGGACAGCCAAGGTGTTTATGGCTGATATTCTGTTTTTTTTAGTTCAGCTCGTCATTTAGTACTAGACGCACACGCCTGTAGTAATCCTTTCATAACTTGTCTTTCATTTCGATATGTTGTATACCATCTACTTTGCTAATTCCTAGTTATTCATAGGATTTATATTGCTCCAGTTCCCTGATCTTTGTGACAAAGTCTAAATCTATTGAGGTTGTTTCTGTAATTCTCACTTTCTTGAATGTTACTTTTTCACATTTATCTAATCCGAAATCCATACATATGTCGTCGCTGAAACAATTTACAATATTGAGGAGGCCCTTCAACTCATTGTCGTTTTTGGCAAAGAATTTGAGATCATGCATAGAGTAGGCGATTAAATATTTTCCTAGTTTGTAACCATAGCTACTGTTTAGTCCATGCTTACGTGGGATTAAGGACAAAACGAACAGAAGGTGTGAGAGGCTGTCTCCTCAAAGATTTGGCGTTGGATATTCAGACGGTTGGAGATGGCAGTGCCTCTGGTATTATTTAGCTATAGTATGATTTTCCACATTCCCATGCTGTGCTTAAAGAAAATTAATACCACAGGGGAAACCTTGTAGATTTTCAAAGTCTTAAGGATCCAAGAGTGTGAAACACTGTTAAAGGCTTTACGATAATCAATCCACGCTGCGCTAAGATGTCTACAAATTCCCCTGCATTTTTCCAGGATCATTTTATTTATCAGTAGTTGATCTTTGCAGCCATACGAAACGCTCCTGCATCCCTTCTGTTCCAGTGAAAGGATGTTTTTTGCTCCGAGTTCGGTTCGTCTGGACAGACGTGATCAAATTATACGTGGTGGAGAGACATGTTATTGGCCTATAATTGTTCGTATCATCTGTTTCACTCGTTTTTCACATGAGATATGTAATGCATTCAGTGATCCGATCCGGGATTTATTCGGGATTATTTACACGAATTGATAGATATTTTGAAAGGGTTTTATAGATTGATGAGAGATGATAGAGCCAGAAATTGGGCACTTTGTCATTTCCTGTGTATTTCCATTTTGGGGATTTCGTTAGAGCTTGACTAAGATTATCTGTGATTATATTTTCCCACTTTTGCATAAGGCTATCAAGTATTCGTTTTTCTTTATTTTGGATCTATTCTGGATTGGTTTATATTCATTTGGGCTGCTCAAAATAGTCTTCCAAAATGTCTGCATATTACCAATAGATGGTGGCGTTTCGACATTTCGACATGTTCGACATTTACAGTTACCCTGTAAAATTTCTTAAGGTCCGTTTGGAATATGTTATTTTGGCGATAGAACTGCACCGTTTTTCTTATATTATTTTTTTTTCATTATTATTGTTTGATTTGCTTTGATTTCTGCTGTATACTTATTTCCTTCCGGGTCCCAATCAGAGACATACGTAAAAAAATGAATATAAATATAAAACAATTTAGGATCAGAGATATTTTACGCGGATAAATACCTTTGTAAAGGGCGTGCTGTACTTGTGAGAACGTTTTTTGGGGGTATTTCTTTAAGGCTAGAGGTATCAAGGAATCAGTGAGCTTATCAGAATTAAACCATTATTGATGTTTTCATGTGCCACATTTTTGAGATTTCCATTAAAAGGTCACTGTATATTATTATTATTATTATTGATCACCATCATTGTCGTCATCATCATCCTTAGTAGTAGTAGTAGCAGTAGTATGCACTTGAAATCTGCTTTTTTGATGTACGCGACGCAATTGCAAATGTTTCATTCGGACAGGAGGCATCAACATATATAAGTGACAGCAGTATTCTTTCTTTAAGACCTTAAAAAACTGGGTAAAAAAATTAAAAAGGGATGAAATAAAATTTAAAAGTCTCCAATATTTTCAAATCTGTTTTGTGAAATTTTAAAAGCAACCAAACTATGTTGGCTTATGAATTTTGAAAAGGTTGAATAAAGTAATTTAAATAAATGAAAACACACAAAGGAAATCAGGAAATAAGATTTGATACCAAAAACAAATTTTATTAAGAAAAATGTCATAATGAATGTATTTTCATTACGAAGTTTGATAACTAGATACTTGGAAGATGTGTATTTGCATATTCTCGGTATATCTCGGTACATGCTTTCAGCTATCATCTACAAACCAGATCCCCGAAAGGCACTTGAACTTTATATATGCAACTAGGCATAGTAAATTTGCTCCTCAAATGGCTGCTTTTCTTTCCAAGCTTTCTAGTTTTCCAGTCTGTTACAAATTATCTTCTGCCCATCGTGTCTTTCAAATTCAGATGAGATTTCTGATCCCTCGAACCAATGTGCAATTATTCTTTCACCTTTATTTGGCATTTTACTAGAAACTCCGATCAACTGAGACTTGGTTAATCATCTCACTTCGCGCGGCCTTCTTTCAGAGAAATAATATGGTCTTCGCATCTCTAGGTCAACCAGCGGCTTGTTAAGTGTTATTATTGAATCTGTCTTAATGGCGTGATTCAGGATGAAATTTTAGATGTCTCGAAGGAATTTGAAAATGTTTGGTAAGCTAGCCTTTTTCAGGGGTCATGGTATCTCTGGTTTAATATTTACTTTGATCCAATCTTTGTTAATAAATCATGTAATGAGGGTCAGTTTGAACAGGCACTTTTCTAGATCCTGTCCAATTAATTCTGGTTTCCCATCGAGTCTATTCATGGATCTTCTCGATGTTATCAGTTCCAAACTACGTATTTATGCTCATTAAACATTTACTTCAGTATCTCTCTATATTTCTGAGATGAGGTATTATGTACATTATTTACATTATTCGGACTATTGTCCTCATCTTTGTGGCCATATTTATTACAACGTTTCGGCCTTTCAGTATCTGTCTATATTTCTGAGATGAGGTATTATGTACATTATTTACATTATTCGGTCTATCGTCCTCATCTTTGTCGCCATATTTATTACAACGTTTCGGCCTTTCAGTATCTGTCTATATTTCTGAGATGAGGTATTATGTACATTATTTACATTATTCGGACTATTGTCCTCATCTTTGTCGCCATATTTATTACAACGTTTCGGCCTTTCAGTATCTGTCTATATTTCTGAGATGAGGTATTATGTACATTCTTTACATTATTCGGACTATTGTCCTCATCTTTGTCGCCATATTTATTACAACGTTTCGGCCTTTCAGTATCTGTCTATATTCCTGAGATGAGGTATTATGTACACTAATTACATTATTCGGACTATTGTCCTCATCTTTGTCGCCATATTTATTACAACGTTTCGGCCTTTCAGTATCTGTCTATATTTTTGAGATGATGCATTATGTACATTATTTACATTATTCGGACTATTGTCCTCATCTTTGTCGCCATATTTATTACAACGTTTCGGTCTTTCAGTATCTGTCTATATTTCTGAGATGATGTATTATGTACATTATTTACATTATTCGGACTATTGTCCTCATCTTTGTCGCCATATTTATTACAACGTTTCGACCTTTCAGTGTCTGTCTATATTTCTGAGCTGATGTATTATGTACATTATTTACATTATTCGGACTATTGTCCTCATCTTTGTCGCCATATTTATTACAACGTTTCGACCTTTCAGTGTCTGTCTATATTTCTGAGATGATGTATTATGTACATTATTTACATTTTCCTGACTATTGTCCACATCATTGTCGCCATATTTATTACAACGTTTCGGCCACTGTACGCTCCGGCCTTCTTCAGGTGGTTGGAATGTCTAACTGAACCTTTTTTTTTTCGCTCACTTGGGTAGACTGTAGTAGTTCCACGTGCCATGTTTAATGGATGTCAGTTATTAGTTATTTCCTGTTCATTTTCTCTCTGAAATTTCTCCACTGCCTTAACCGGGTATTGAACTCCCACTCTTTGAGTCGTTTCACTACTTCTTTCTAATTCTCTTTCATTCCAAGTAATTTATTGCGTCTTAGTGGTAGTGGGATAACTAAAAAAAACAAAACATTAGGAAAAGGAAATGCAGCATTCGCAATCGTAATCTCGTACCATGTAAAATTTAAGTTAATGAAGAAAAAAATGAATGAAGGTTATGGAAAGAAATATCAATAATAAAGAAGAAACAACGATGGCTGAAATGAAGGATGAATTGTTTGAAAGAAGGAAAGGAAAGTGAAATGTTCATATCGTGAATTTTATTGCTGAGTGAAAAGAAAGACAAATTGAATGAACAACGACAGAGGAATGGTGAATAAAATTAATTAACTTAGATGATAGTATAATAGAGAAAAAGTAATAGAAGAGGGGGAAATAAAGAAAAAGAATGAGTTCTGGCTGAATAGAGAAATAGATGTAAGCATGAAGAAGAAAGAAAGAAATAAGAGAATAAAAACAAAGAAAGAAAGGAAACAATCGAAGAGAAAAGGAGTCGGTAGCAAATAGAGTTTTTGAAGCGTAGAAGGAAGAGAAAGAGAGAGTGTAATTAATAAAGAGGAAAATGATAAGAGATGACAGGAAAAAAAGCGAGGCGGGCAAAGAAAGAAAGAATAAAATATAGACAAATAAAGAAAGAACGGAAAAGGAAACTGATGAGATAAATAAAGAGGAAAGAAAGAAAGAAAGAAAGAACGGAAAAGGAAAGTGATGAGATGAATAAAGAGTAAAGAAAGAAAGAAAGAAAGAACGGAAAAGGAAACTGATGAGATAAATAATGAGTAAATAAATAAAGAAAGAAAGAAATAATAAAAGAAAGAAATAATGTAAAAAGAAAACTGATGAGATAAATAAAGAGTAAATAAATAAATAAAGAAAGAAAGAAAGAAAGAATGAATGAATGGAAAAGGAAACTGAAGAGATAAATAATGAGTAAAGAAAGAAAGAAAGAAAGAAAGAAAGAAAGAAAGAAAGAAAGAAAGAAAAAAGAAAGAAAGAAAGAAAGAATGGAAAAGGAAACTGATGAGATAAATAATGAGTAAAGAAAGAAAGAAAGAAAGAAAGAAAGAAAGAAAGAAAAAAGAAAGAAAGAAAGAAAGAATGGAAAAGGAAACTGATGAGATAAATAATGAGTAAAGAAAGAAAGAAAGAAAGAAAGAAAGAAAGAAAGAAAAAAGAAAGAAAGAAAGAATGGAAAAGGAAACTGATGAGATAAATAAAGAGTAAAGAAAAAAAGAAAGAAAGAACGGAAAAGGAAACTGATGAGATAAATAAAGAGTAAAGAAAGAAAGAAAGAAAGAATGAATGGAAAGGAAACTGATGAGATAAATAAAGAGTAAAGAAAAAAAGAAAGAAAGAACGGAAAAGGAAACTGATGAGATAAATAAAGAGTAAAGAAAGAAAGAAAGAAAGAATGAATGGAAAGGAAACTGATGAGATAAATAAAGAGTAAAGAAAAAAAGAAAGAAAGAACGGAAAAGGAAACTGATGAGATAAATAAAGAGTAAAGAAAGAAAGAAAGAAAGAATGAATGGAAAGGAAACTGATGAGATAAATAAAGAGTAAAGAAAAAAAGAAAGAAAGAACGGAAAAGGAAACTGATGAGATAAATAAAGAGTAAAGAAAGAAAGAAAGAAAGAATGAATGGAAAAGGAAACTGATGAGATAAATAAAGAGTAAAGAAAAAAAGAAAGAAAGAACGGAAAAGGAAACTGATGAGATAAATAAAGAGTAAAGAAAGAAACAAAGAAACAAAGAAACAAAGAAAGAAACAAAGAAACAAAGAAACAAAGAAAGAAACAAAGAAAAATGAAAGTAGTGAGATAAATAAAGAAAAAAGTAATAAATAATGAAAGAAAGTTAACATGATAAAAATATACAGAAAAACAATAAATTTATTAAAGTAAATAAAAGAGGTTTAATAGAAAATACAATGTCCAACTTGTAACAAAGAGAGTGAAGTTAGTTAAACGGGAAAGATAAGAAAAGTGAAGGAGATAACCGAATTAAACATAAAATAACAAAAAAAAAAAAAAAAAAAAAGTAAGTTAATGAATGAATTAAAAATAAATATTCAAGCTTATACCTACCAGAGGATAGAAATAATGTTAAATGCGAAAGAAAGAAGGAAAGAGAGAATAAAATTAAGACAAAAATAAAAGTAAATTAAAGAAATCATATAATCATAAAATCTTTCTCGAAAATCAACGCATTTCACGCTTATTTGGCTGCTAAAAGATGCAACATCACGGAGGGACTAAGGTTCAGTAAGACTGAAACCAACAACATCTCAACTTAATGGCGGTAAACAATTCGCTGTCACGATGCTAAAACTCTGAAATCATGTAAAATTTCCGGCACTCTTGTAAACACTGAATAGATATTTATGCTGTTTGAACAGATCGTATTTTAGTAGTTGACGATTACACTTCAATGTGCTTGCAAATGCGACACCTTGACGTTGCGTAATGTTTAACACGCTTGTTGGCAATAACAATTACGAGTGATGAGAGTTTGATCCTCACTGGGTGCCGACTACGTTCTGCCACATCTAGGCCACAAAGATAATATCATTTAGGACCGTTTGACGGGGTGTAATGCTTTGCAAAAGTGTCTCGCTCTATCAGTTAGGACTGAATGGGGATTTCCGCCTTGCGCCACATCTAAGCTACTTTTATTAAATAACCATTGCATTTCAAAGTGTTTCAAAGTGGAACATTGGTGCAATGGATAGAGGCTCGGAATGAGAAATCGGTAAATCAAGTTCGAATTCCAGTCGAGTTCGCTTCATTCACTTATTCAAAAAATACCCTTGAGAAAGTTAGAAAATGAACTCTTCTCCTCCTAGCTAAAACGAACTCTTCTCCTCCTAGCTTTGGGTTAAATAGCAAAACAGACTGAGCGATCTAGTTTGTTTGATAACCAGACCAGAAAAAGAAAACACTGAATTCAAACCAGATTTGGTGATGTTTGGTGTTTCTCAGTTTATCTTGTCCAGAACACACTACTACCTGGCTCATAATGGTATCCGTTATCGTTACAAGAGCTAGATCACGCCTAAAATTGAGTATTGTTATATTTTGGCAGGTGTTGCCCAGTCCTTAATTTCCAGTCAAGATAGAGTCTAAAAGAATCTCCGGGTCCTTTTGGGAATAAATTATTTTCCACCTTTTAACCCCTCTCTCACGGTTGGTATGTTCAACAAACACCTGAAGGAAGACGAATAATACAGTTTCCTCATTTATCATTTTATTATTCAGTTTACAGTTAAGCAGGGTCTGTCAGGCAATTACGAACAGAATTCGTGTTGTTAATTTTGAGGATATATTGTTCTAATTCTGCTGTCCATCTCTAGCGATATGAAAAATGGTTCGGCCAATAGGCTATTTTCTTAAACCAATGGCCTTGCCGACTAATGTATTGGTTCCTGAAATTGGTGTCATATTAATTTTGTGATCAATTCTTTGGCTTGTTTGTACGGAATACGATACAGTGGAAAACGTGCGATAACTGAACAGGACTAAAATAAACAAGAACATACCTAGACACAGGAACGAGAATGCTCTACTCCCGTAGATAAAAAGTGGAAATGTTTCAATTCGAAACCCACCACAGCTTACTCGTATCAAAGGCACCTGATATAGACCGGAGTTTACGACAGTCGAAAATTCCTCATAATAACAGCCAAGC
Source organism: Acanthosepion lycidas (assembly GCA_963932145.1). Classification (NCBI taxonomy): domain Eukaryota; kingdom Metazoa; phylum Mollusca; class Cephalopoda; order Sepiida; family Sepiidae; genus Acanthosepion; species Acanthosepion lycidas. The sequence continues at coordinate 101,198,585 of OZ010586.1, forward strand.
AGAGGACATTGATCAAGTATACGAAGTAAATATGTCTTGATATATCGTAAAAACTAACCAAATAAATATGTCTTTATGCGGAAATTGCAACAGACGTACGAAGATTTAGTTGAATAACAAAAAAGCCGGTAAGAACCAGAGATGCCTCTAGATTTCTGAAAGCTATTTTTCTGTAATGTATGCATCGGCCATTGTTAATATATTCCCCCTCCTAATTTAAGTTTCGGAATTTTTGTATAATTACATGTACGATACCTCATAGATTAGAAAGCCTTGCAATCAGAATCATTTTGTTCCTTTATTTAAAAAAAATAAGAAACATCTACCAAAAAAACAAGAAATGATCACATTTTTCATGAGATATTTAATGACAAATTCTTTCTTGCCTAAAACTGATTTTCCTCTTCACTGAATTGCATACCGAGGAGAAATTGAATATGCTTTGCCCAGGGATATTTCTGATGTATTTCATTTAATTTTAGAAAACTGGGATTATTTTATTTATTTTGAATTAAAACACCTTATTGGTTGGCCACTCGTTTGGAATTTTCTCTTCCATAACGAATTAAAATTTATTCATAGAACGGATTCAGCATTTTCAAGTATTGCTTTACTTACTTAATTATACATACAAACACTGTAATCAAACTTCCATGGTTTCTGCTCCAGAAGAAATTATTCGATTTATCGAATATCGTAAAGCAGTGTAAACTGAAGCCGAGAGAAAGAGGTAACAATCCAAGAGGATCATTCTGAACTAGATATTAAACACTGAACATTCTAATAAACTTTCATTCAATGTATCACCAATATTATATGAGTTTTCTGTTAATATTAGAACGTTACATTAATAGAGATCAGGTTGGTACTTAAAGGATGGATGAGAGAAATGATAATAATAATAATATTGACGATGATGATAATGATAACCACAGCAACAATAATAAACTAAAAAGACCTTAAAATTTTAATTTATTTTTCTACTATATCTTTTAAAATTATTTGTCTAATAATTTATATGCATCATTTATAATTGTTACATTAATCAAATATCATTACTTCTGTAGTATCGTATGAAAATTAGATAGACAAGTATAAACAGCGAACAATTGGTGAACATAGGGTGGTTATGCCTAGCAAAACCGGTTGCTATTCAAGACACGGAGAACTGTCCTGCGACTACTACTATTTAGGGACGTATGTAAAACATAACAACTCCTTTTTTAACTAGTAAAATAACTAAAACGTTACATTTAGTGTTGTATATTTTAGTATGATAAGGGCCATGAAGTGATTAAGATTCTTTTAGTAAAAATATAAATCATTTTATCTTTTAATTCAAAATTTTCGAAATTAAAACTTGTGTAGAAAAATACAAATAAAGTTTGTAAAATAAAAACAAAAAAATATTTTTTTAAATCTTCGAAATCATATGCATTTAGTATTTGTTCAGATAAAAAATAATCTAAAAAAATACAAAAATCACAGATTCTTTCTAATAAATTAACTCAACTCACAATTGCTACTACTACGACGAAGAATAATAAAAATTCCAATTCATCAAAGTACATTAATACTCATGTGAACGTAACAGGGTTATAGAAAGTCGAGATCTACGAATGTGGACTTTAAAATCAAGCAGAGTTAAAAATGAGTTAGCATCCATAAATATTCGTAAATGATAGACTAGTTTCTCAAAATTAACGAGCGGGTGATCGTTTTGAAAAAACATGCTATATTAAAACCTCGAACAAGATTTATGCTCTTCGAGCAAAACTTTTTTCACATTATCTTGCAGGTCATTAATTCCATCTCATGACTCCAAGATAAGCTGTGCGGCCTATATATGTCAATATTAAAATGAGGTCGCTTTCTAAGGAAACCAATCGATAGACCTTGACTTTTCTATCATGGATATCTCTGCTAATAAATCCGCTTAATTTTTAAATTCATGTACGCCAAGCCGTATTTTTGAAGATATTAATTCCAAATGCTTTGCTGTTTTCGAATTTATTCATTCAACGTAACACATTCATAATTTTAAAGAAATAATATAATTATTTATCTACCATTTCGAATGTCTACGCTACACATAATGTTTCTTTATTTTGCCATTTTGTTAAAAGAAGTGCTAATACATTGAAACTCTTTTATTTTACTAAACAAAAATAATTTTGAACCGATCATGTTATGATCAAAACTAAAGTTCTTTATTTAAATAAATAAAAAAAAAACATTTTATTTTAACCTTTTGTGAGAGAAAAAAATAAAACAAATAATCTGTAGATTGACAGGATACAATTTGTAAGATCAAATTTCGATTATCTTCTATGTGCCGTTTTCCTCCAAGACTTTGGCGATCATGGATTGCATCAGGTTCCTCACCATGGCAGCTCTTAATAAATTTTGTATTTTGGTTTTCTCTCCCAAACCATACACCACCATCAATTCACTCAAGCTCACCAGGTACGCTGTTTTCCTCTGTCCCATGAGTATCAAATTTTCCAAGCGCACTGTCCTCATTATATTCCTTAGAAATTTAGACTGTTACATCCTAATGTGAATTATAAGTGTCGTTTTTGTTTCCATTTTCTCTAGAACGTCATTGTCACATGTTTGATTCATAGTTTTCTAAGAATCCTTCTGTAGAAACACATTTCTATTGTTTGAGGTATCTTCATCTCTGGGGCGATTGTCCGGCATTCATTGGGATGTAGAAAGGAATGATATTACAGAAGAGTTCAATATTGTTTCCTTTGTTTCTAAAGAAATGTTTCTGTTCCTTCCAGCTTGGCTCAGCCTTTTGAAAGGCATATTTCGTTATCAAAAAGAATCTTGAGTTTGGTGCTTTACCCTTCCCGTCCTCTACTAAAAGCCTTCTCAGCTATGTAAATTGTTGTATAGTTCGATTTCGCTGTCCCCAAGTCATAATTTGCATGTTGGGCGTTTCTTTTTGCTAACACTCATAAATTTATAATATTCAAAAATATATGTGGTTTGTTTTTCTCCATGTAAAAAATAATCTGAGAAAAATGAAGTCATCTCAGATTGTTTCGCTACTAATTAAATATTACTAATACTAGCAATACATGTTTAAAGAAAAAAAAATCGTGACGGCATTAAATAACACATTGACGTTAATATGCCGTAAAGAAAACAAACCAAATCATGTTTTGGGATCCATTTACACATGCTCCAACCCTTTTGACTTTACTGCGTGGCGAGAGTGTCAAAATTTCCAAGTTCACTTACCCCAGCGTTATACCTAGAAACACTGTCTCTTTCTGAATCTAAATAAAAGTGTTATTTTGTTTCCTATATTGCTTCAGTCATATTTGTTACTCACATTATACGTCCATGTTATTCTCAAGAGCCTCCTGTAGAAGGATATATATATATATATATATATATATATCGCTGAAGGTCTCTTCTTCATCTATGAAGTAATTGCCTGCCATTTTCTGCTATATTTGATGATTGATGATAGAGTATGTACATACGTTGCCTTTTTTACTTAATGAAAATTCTGTCTCTTAATAATTTATATATCTTTTGGGTTGTACCGTTTTATAAAACTTCATGTATAGAGAAGATTGGGCAATGGTTTGTGCAAAATACCCGCTAAATGAAAACACGAAATCCTGATATTCTCCAATTTTTAGTTCTAATATGATCATTATTGATTGATTGGTGCGTTTGATACGGCGTTAATTTTTGTTTGGACGGCTGTAAGAAATAAACTTTTAATCGGAAGGTATATGCATGAAAATAACATACTTAGCCAGTAAAAAGATTTGTATTATTCTGTGTAAAGCAACTCATGGGGACGAACCTATTGGTCGAACTGGTCAAGGCATTTCTAGAGATCAATAACAAGACAAACTATCGCCCAAAATATAGTGTTGCTTTCGTAATTCTCTGACCGATCCACCCTTAACTGACATGTAAATAATAAGAAGAAAATTGCCAACGTTGTGTTCTCCGGAATCCTTTAGGTGTTTTTTTTTTCTTTTTGTTCTGAGTAATTTTAGGTAGAACTCTAACGATGAAAACGTTATTCCAACTGCAAATAAGAGAAATAGGAATAATATTTTATCGCAGTCATTTAGATAGAAATTGAGATGTTTTGTTTGTTTATTTAGTATCGAACTTGTAAGTCAAACTGTGAGTATAGTTATTCGCTGCTGAACAGCAATACGTTCGTCTATCGTCCGGTTCGCACACCTCCTCAGTTTTTTTCGTAGTAGTAGATGTCTATTCCTTTTTTTTCCTGTTTCGAATTTGATTTTTTGTTACTTCTAATGTCTTCACATATTCTTTCACATTAAGTATCTCCTTATGTTTGGTTCGTAATTCCCAAAATTAGGTAAGACATTTTTGTTTTTAATTACAAGCATTTTGTATTAAAAGATCAAATATTTCATAATTTATCTCATTAAAACAACATATACAAAAAATAAAAGTAACTTTTGAACCGTTTTATTTGTTATTAAAGAATTAATAATATTTGAATGAAGAAATAAATATAACTGATACAAATAAATTACTAAAATCGATATAATTTAAGAAATTCTAGAAAATATAAATTACTATTTTAAAGTTAATTTATCGCAAATAGTTCAACAGGTGGATGCTGATTAATGGGTAACCTGCCAAATTGTTTACCCCAGGACCGGAGATACAAATTAACGGACGACGCAATTAACTTCATGAGCATGTTTGTTTTACCGTGACAAATCGAACAAACAAACTCGGTGTCAGTTTTAAGTCCGAAGTTTATTTTACACTGACTTTTAATGAAAACCGATTCGCTGTAATTTAAAATGGTTGAACCAGAATCGAATTAATGCTGTTAGAATTTTTTCTTAATCAATTCACCAAAAGGAAGGCGATAAATCTACTAAGATGCACAGGTTTTCTTTGAGTGAAACATTATGGAATAATCATTAAAACGACAGAGTATACTAAAAAAAAAAAAAAAAGATTTCATTGGAGACAAAAGACTGCGATTGTAATTGAAATTATATTTTCGATATTTAAAGTTGAAGGGAAACCAAGACGGTTGAAGAAAATACGACAAAAAAAAATTGGAGAGAAGGAACTGTTAACATAGAACTTACTATTACATCTTGCAATTATAACTACAAAATAATGAGTCAAGGCTCTCAGAAAAAGTCGGCAACATTTTTTATTATCAGATATGCAGAATCTAAAGTGGTTATTTTTATGATGAATCTGTTCTTGCAGTGTGTTTCTATATTTCTAACGACGCAAAATAAAATTGGGTGTAACGAAACCTCAAAGTTTTACCATTTGACTTTTGATGTAAAAACACACAGAAGTCTTGTTTTTTATTGTTTTAGTGATGTACGTCACGATTAACGACTGGATAAATTATTATTATTTGCATGTAATTTAACAACAAAACACAATAAAATTTACAATATTTACACTCAGCAGATATTTTTACATCACAACGTTTCAGCTCTTGCCCCTTCCAGCCTGGATCTTTTCTATCCGGATTCACTCGCTAGGTAGATTGTTTTCCTCTGTCCATTGAGTGTCAAATTTTCCAAACCCACTTTCATCATTATGTCCCCTAGAAATTTCAACTGTCATTTTCTGATGTGAATTATGTGTCCTTTTCGATCCGGATTATTTCAGGTTGTCTTAGACTAAACGCTTTAATTAACTTGCTGATCTGCTGAACATGTTAGGAGATGTCACATTTAGTTAATTAATCTGATAGAGTTAACTTGTTCTGTTAATTGATCTACGCTGTGTGAATTAAAACATTGTTTCTAGAGTTTGCTGATATTATCATATAATATGAGAGTTTAGTCTATGAGTAACGCTCATTCAGTGGAAATAGAAAAGACTGAGCAGAATAAACAAACTAAACGAGGTACACATAGACATGGACAACGGGTCGGGAATACTCTACCTCGGTATATTAAATTTTAAAGTGTGAAGATTGAAATTCTTTGAATGACAAAATGGCTAAAATAATAACAATAAAGATCAGTACATTTCACTATTTACATTGCGCGGACTGTTTTCATCATCATTGCCATATCCATGAATTTTCGGCAGTTGTACGCTCTGGCCTTCTTCAAGTGATATGTTTGAGTTGCGAACTGAATTCGTTATTTAATCCACGGGTGCAAGTTATTTAAATTTCACGTGGCATGCATTTGACTATCCCATTTTCAGTTAATTCCCCTCAGTAATGCAACTCTCAAAGATATTGTGCTCTCTACTTTGAACTCGTAACATTTTGGATCAAGTCAATTTTGGGATCACTCAACCAACGCGCTTTCAACTACTGGGCCATGCGTCCACTGTTCTGAAGACTTTCACGTTTCGTTAACCTTTCACAAAAGCCGAAAATCCTGATTTTTTTTACAAAGATAAAATAAATCAGCTTGACTTAGTAATTTACGATTTAATATCACGAAGACATTTGTTTATTGGGCAGGTTTTCTTTATGCGTTTTCTGTTCACGACTTCTTGCGATCCTGGCTCACAGATTTATCTCCTTTCTATCATTCTTCCAGTCTTTTCTGTCATCCCCGTCCTGGACATGTCGATACGCTACATCCACGTCCTGGCTAAGCCGATAAACCACATACGAAAGCAAGGCCTCTGATCAGGAGGCTTTGTGCAGCTTGGAACCACTCTTAATTGCTGTTATTCCTAGATCCATCCTGAATCGGAAGAGTAACACCTGTTAGGTCCCAACCATGGGCAAATAGTTAATCCCCAAACTGGGGACAAAACAATATTAAAGTTTAAAAATAGGTTTTACTATCAGTAATAATAGTTTTGTGGAAAATCATTACCAGCAATATATTTTTGAAGAAAAAAAAATATTGAAAGTCTTACATTTTTTAGGGAAAAAATATTTCCAGTAATACACGTTTAAAGGAAAAATATTACCAACAATGAAAATTATGTCGGCATTAAATAACCTTTTGATGTTGATATGCTGTAAAGCAAAACAAACCTGACCAAACCATGTTCTGACATCCATTTACACATGCTCCAAAACTTTTGATTTTGCTATATGGTGAGAATGTCCGCGTGATGATTAGAAATAATGTTTCTTTCTGAATCTAAAGAAAAGTGTTATTTTGGTTCCTATATTGCTTCAGCCATATTTATTACTCACATTATGCGTCCATGTTATTCTCAAGAGCCTTCTGTAGAAGCATATATCTGTCGCTGGAAGTCTCCTCTTCATCAGTGAAGTAATTGCCTGCCATTCATTGCTATATTTTATGATTGATGATACAACAGGTATATACGTTGCTATTTTTTCTAACGCAAATTCTGTCACTTAATAATTTATATACCTTTTAGGTAGTACCGTTTTATAAAACTTCATGTATAGAGAAGTTTGGGCATTTGCTTTTGCAAAATACCTGCTAAATGAAAACAGAAAACTGATATTCTCTGATTTTAAGATTTAATGTGAATTAACTTCATTATTGATTGATTGACGCGTTCGATGCGGCTTATGAACACATTGCAGGTTATTTAAAGCAAGAAAACATTTAGATCATAAAATGTTTTGTTTTTAGATATAATAAAGTTTTAGCGGTACAAGTTTTAATAATTAACACATATGTGGGGAGAAAAGAGTTGGATTTATAGATTTCTCCAGATCATTTGCGCTTAAGTTAGTTCCCCGAAATCCTCACCATAAATACAAATGCAAATGCCCGCAGCCAGATCTCCTCAAAGATTTTTCGAATTGTTCCTGACAGACACGGATCAGCTGATATCGAGGAATACGAAAAAAATACTTTACTCACAACTTCTTTATTTTACCAATGAAATGATTTATGCATCCAGACAAATAGAAACAAATACATACACACACACAATATATATATATATATATATATATATATATATATATATATATATATATATATATATATATATATATATATATATATTGATCCAGAGATAGATTGTTTTCGCAGTATCACATACGATTGTTTCAAGCGGCGATCGAAACCCAGTCGATTAACATCAGTCAGAGATTCTACCCCCAAAACTGCCATTGCATTGCAGAGCGAAAGGGAAATTGTAATGTTTTTACTATACGTCTACGTCAGTGGCTAGGAGAGTTCGAATCTAGTGGAAGGGCCTTGCATTAGCAGCAGCAGCAACTCTTTAATATATCACATTTCCTCTCCGATATATATATATATATATATATATATATATATATATATATATATATGTGTGTGTGTGTGTGTGCGTGTGTGTATTTTATTTAGGGTGAATATATATATATATATATATATATATATATATATATATGCACGTTTTCTACAAGTTTCATTGAATGTTGTATTTATTGATTCGTTCCTTTTCTACTGTTTAACATTTTGCACGTTATTTCAACCTATACATTTCTTTTGATTGCAACCATTTTTAGAGGGTCAGAATCTTAACAACATACGGTATGCAAATGACACAATGTTGGCAGCAAGCACAGAAAGGCACAATAAGTGCTTCGGAATGTAGCGAAGGAAAGCGGGAAGAAAAGATTAAACATGTACAGAAGTGAGAATGTATGGTTGTTAGTCCAAAGTGCGAATTGCAAATTGCAGATACGAAAACCCAAGAAATGTAGAAATCTAAACAGCTGGGAAGTGTTTTAACGAAAGACGGGAAGTGTGACACTGAAATCCGATGGCCTATTGGCGGCATTCCAGATGCTAAGCATATTACTAGAAAAAAAAATTCGCCAGAAATATGGAAAAGAATCCTAAATTTCTATGTGATATCTGTCCTCCTGTATGGCTGTGAGTGATAGACGATCTGCTCAATGAGACTTGAAGCAACAAAAATGCGGATTAACAGAAGCATGCTGAGTATACCGTGGACAAAACACGTGAAAAAATGACGAAGCTTTGAAAGAAAGGGAAAAAAAAAACTAATACGTAAAATCAGGAAGAGAAAGTTGGGATTTCTGGGAAGGAGGGCTTGGAAAATCTGATCCTCACATGACAGACTGAGGGTAACATGGACAGAGGAATACAACGAATAGCATACTTACTGATCTTGAGTAAATGAATGGTAGAACACACTTTGGCTGAAATAACAGAAACACAAAGTTTATTCAGTGCTACAAGGGCCAGGAAGTAGTGGACAACCATGACTACCTATGGACGCACACAGAAAGAGGAAGTATTTTTGATTTATTTGTCAAAGTATTTCTAAGTAACACATAGCTGGGGGAGCATAGGTGAATCCATCTTTCCCAATGGTATTTGCGCGTAAGTGAAAAAAAATGACCGAATCGGATTTGAACTCGACTCAATGATTATATTCTCCGACTCATTATCGATTATACTGCCGCAGATCTGATCTAAGCTTACAGCACCTGGTATTAATAAGCTGCCACCCATTTAGGTACTGACCTGGCATAACTTCGGTGATCGTACGGGAACCGGTGTATCAACGTGATGTGGCCGGAAGCCCTACATTCATTTTCATATATTGGATTAACTGTGGCTCTCTATGTTTTGGGAATACTGCTTAAAGAAAAGTGATGTAAAATAAACATTACCTTTTATGAATCTAAATCATAAAATAACTCCGGAAATCGTCTTACAAGGGAGAATAGTTAAATAGCACTTGCATTAATGATCAGTCATTGCCTATGCAGATGGTCTTTTTGCATAACTGTTATCATTGTGGGAACTAAAATCGGCATGGCATTCAAATTCTTACCGATTTCGTTTCGTTCACTTTACAATAATTACCGTAGAAAAGTCTGACTCATTCTGTCTAAATCATTGGTATAAATAGCATGGTGGACTGTGATCTTTAACTTCATTTACATCAGGTGTGTTAAAAGAAGATCTGTCCATTTAAATTACCATAAAATTGTATGGGTGCCTAGACAGACTTGATATTTCGACCAATAGAGGAAAGGCTATACACTGAATTCAAAACCTGCCTGAAGATTGGTGGACTCTGGCTATATTTCCTTATGTAAAACCCCGATGTCTACAGATGCCATATATATGGTATGATAACGCTTGTAATATCTTATGAGACCTCTACTTGTGGGCGGTCTCGTATATTATTTCTTCCCTTTGCAACTATTTCCTTCTCTATTCTTGTTGTTTATTATTTTATAATGACACAACCGTTTTATTATTACTAACTCCTCTTCCTTCCTTCTTTCGATCCTTCCTCTATTTTTATTTCTTTTTCTTTATGTCTTCCCCATCTCTATACATTATTTCTTTGGTTTCGATTCTCTTTTTCTCCATATGTTCTAACTTCTTTTTTTTTACTCTCCTTTGCCATATTTATTTCTTTTCTTTTGAATTTGTTTGCCTTCCTTTGTTCCCTCTTTTTATTTTTTTTATTTTTTTATTTATTTTTACTTTTATTTTTTTATTTTCTTACTTTTATTTTTATTTTATTTTATTTTTTATTACATTTTACTTTATTTTTAATATATTTTCTAATTTTTATTTCATTTTTTCTTCATTTCTTTATTTGTTTCTATTTCTTTGTCCACTCGAGAAGCTAAATTCCGAATTCAAACTCTACCTAAGTATTGGTGAGCTCTTTCAAACGATTTTGTCTTAGGCAGAAGCTTGATGACTATGGCTACAGTATATATTGTCAAAACGGCTATATGTGTCATGGAAGTTATATTTGAATTGTATCGTATATTGCCATTCTAATATTAATTTCCCTTGAATAACTTGTATTAATCAGATATATTTAAACTCTCTCCAAATTTTTAAAGTATTAGGTTGGTGCAAAAATAATGTCGGTTTTTGACGTTAAAAATTACGTCAGAAACCGATGTTATTTTTGCACCAACCTAATAATTATGCAAAAGGAAATGCTATATGCGAGGCTTAGGTGAGGAAATATGTTACACTGAGATTTACGAATATTGGATTGGAAACAAAATTCCCACACACGTTTTAATAAAAATATATATAAATTTTTGACAGAAATATATTAATATTTCCTATCCAATATTTAAAAGAACCGTTAAACCTAATGGTTGTATTACGGCACTGAACATGTAAGAAAGCCCCTGTAAAATCCTAGTGATTAATTAGATATATCAATATTAATACCTTAAATAATAATGAATGTGGATCTTCCCACGTCCTTATTCTTCAGTGTGTCGTTTCCATCCAGAATATGGGCGATGATGGATCTCCATAATTTCCTGTTCTTCTCAGCTTATTTTTCATTATTTTTAAAAACGAAGATCTCTTATGGAAGCACCATATGAAATAAAGCGGAAACAATTTAATAATGAGAATTTCAAAATATATAAAAATAAATAAGACAAATATGTGCCCTCCCCCGTCATCTTCAACCTATACACTGATGTCAAACTGAAAGAATTAGACGTTGTTCTAGGATTAATTGCTGGAGATCACAATCTTAAAAATATAAAATATGCAGATCGCAAAGTGTTAAGGGAAACTGGCTAAAGTAAACAACAGTAACCCCGATAGAATATAATGAATAAAAGCGAGAACAAAGATTTAAACGTGAATTGTAAGAAGATATGACGTGTGGTTGTCAGCAAAAGAAACAGCCTAATAAACGAACTAGGAATTGGAAACAACAAAATCAAGCAAGTAAAAACATGTTAATATCTGAAACGAATTATAAACAGGAGACCAAATATCCAACCACAAACACCAGACATCATCCTATAGCTAAACAATGTATTATGAAAAATGACAATTATTTTAGAAACAAAGAAAGGAGTCTGGGGATTTTATGCAGTAACATCCACCTAGATGGAAGTGAATTCTGAACAAGTAGATAAAGATGATATATGAGGTAACGGTAAGTTTGGACCTACGGACGGATGCTGAAATTAAACGGACTGAACTTGTGAGAATAATGCTGATCTTTAAGGTAAATGAAAATTTATTTTGCGTAGTCTATTAGAAAGGAAGCTCCCATTCACAAGGCATTTTTCTGCTAAAAGCATACCGATTGGCATTAACTTTGGGATTTTCTTCGGGGTGCCACACGGTTTGAGATTCTTAACCATCTTACTGTGAATTGTTCGACAGAGGTTTCTTCTTGGATTATGTTCGGTATTGATGCCTTTGTTCCTCTCAGAAATATGAGACGCAACCACAATCTTCCCATTGGTCACACCAGCCAGTTCAGCTACTATAGCAGACAGAAATATCTTCTTCGTAGTGTTCCACCGTCATATTTGTAATCACAACAGTAGCTTATTTGTGATCACAACAGTAGCTTATTTATACCTGCTCATAATAATTGTAAAAGTGTCCTAAAAAGTGGCTAAGTCTTTCTTTCTGGATAGAATGAGTCACATCGTAACTTCTAACATGTTTGACTCTCATGACGATTGGAGGCTCTGTATTACTGTCTTAAATTGAGTAAATCTTCTATCCATCCTCTCAGCACTCGATTAAAGGTGGTACTTTGTTTGTTAAAGCTGAATGTTTGGCTTGTAAATACTACTCTGGACTCATGTGAATAATATTTGCCTAATTTTCACCATTGACTACAGAGTGACATGCATATAATTCGCTTACGCTTTTAGCTATCATCATTAAAACATGTGTAGTTGATGGCATCTTTGCAATAGTCATTAGGTGATGTGTTTATAAACTTGCAATATCTACAGAGTGGTCCCAAAGTTTCTCACTCCTACATAATATAATTTGCGCTCTGTTGGGGTATTGTTATTAAGGGGAGTGTTTCACATGAACGATATCAGAATACACATTAGTTGAAGGACGACGTTTGTAGAGCCTTTGCAACAATCAACGAAACACAGCTTCGTGAAATATCACAGAGTATATGGTGCCGCATCATATTTTGCCAAGAAAATGATGTTCATGCAGACCTTCTTGATGTGTGACAGTGTCAATAAAAGTGAATAAACTGAATCCAATACATATGTTTTGTATTACTCGTTTTTCTATGGTTCTCCTTAATGTTTTGGGTGGGATGTGACAATACCTTTAGACCCACCGGTACAATATACCACTTGCTATAATCTCAGTCGTTAAGAACTCAGGTGAACATTCTGATCTTTCTACCTATCGGACTATTAACCTTCTACCAGGTTTGATAATATCCTACAGGCTGTAATAAACTTTGAATTAGTTAAGCCTCTCACTTAAGATGATCTGCTTTCAAATAAGCAATATGGTTTCCGCGTCAATTAAACTTTAGATGAGAATTGTGAGGGTCTCACTGTTGCTTTGGGTATCACGAAGGCATTTGAAAGGGATTGAACATAATGGTTTAATTTTCAAGTTGAAAGATATTTATTTCTCGACTAATTTTGGAAATATTTCACTCTTTATTATTAAATCGTGAAAAGAATGTTGTCCAGAACGGCCACTCTTCTATAACATTTCGCAATAAATCAGGCATTTCCCGCTGCTCTATACTTGGACCTACGCTGAGCTAATTTTCACCATCGATCTTCTTGGTTTCTTAACAATGTATCTATGCTAGTGACCTAACTATTTGCACCTGTCTTAATATTAAGTCTGATCGGTTCGATAAGGCGAAATTGGCAGCTGATACAAAAGAAAAAACGGCTGGTATTTTGTTGGGAACTGATGGAAGAAGTGTTAATATTAAGTTGGTGCCAAAATAATGACGTAATAATGTCGTTATTTGATGCTAAAAATACGTCAAAAAACGACATTATTACATCATTATTTTTTCACCAACCTAATATTAACCCCTCCAAAACGAAACTGGTATCTATTAATTGTTGAAATAACCCTTTTTGACATCGATTAATATAGCTAATGTTAACCTCCCGGAGAAGGATTGTTTTCCGCTGATATGAATTTAGAAGTCTATATTGAATCAGTTGTTTGAACTTATGCTAGGAAAATTCGCTCACTGTGTTATTCCAGACCATTTTTAACCGAATATCTCATATATTTACAAGTCTAAAATTCACCCATGTTTTGAAAATTGCTGCCACTTTTGATCTGCTTATACCGCTGTACATTTTATAATACTTGATATAATCAAAGAATAATCTGCAATAACTTTAATCCTGACATGGCACCTCGGCTCCAGTCACTTTCTCACCGCTGTAATGTCGATTTCCTCTGCCATTTCTATAAATATTTTCAAGGTAAACTTTCTAAATAACTGTTCTGTTTTATAATTAGACTATATGAATTTAAGCGCAGTACTATTTTAGCACCAATATCTTATCATATTACTTTCCAAATCGCTATATGTAACCAGATGGTATATGTTAAAAATTTCTTCTATTGCACTTTTCACTTCTGGAACTCTCTTCCCATTACTTGATTGCATTTAAGTTAGATCTTCAAAAGTTTAAAAACAATGCCAATCGACATATTCTATTTTGTTAATTTCTGTTCTCTTACTGTTTTCGCTAATATTTTTGATACTCATAAATTTTTACTAATATTTTTTTTTACTATTATTTTTTTTGTAAACCCATGCATCTTAGTGTATTTCTTGCCTTTCTTGGGGTGAAATGATTAAAAATGGCGCTTATACTTAGAATGGAATCTATTGGCTGCATATTGACGAAAGAGTATTTTGCGAACGGCACATATACTGGTCACATTGAAGGCAATAGAGACGGAGAATAGCTTCGAATAAGCTACCTTGTGTAAATAGTTAGATGTAAAGGGATAAGTATATAGAAAACACACAAGGGTTAACTAGAGTTACAAAAGACAGAAAGTTTTGAAAAGCAATGGTCACACAACTTCAGATGTGATACGACATAGAGATTAAGGAAAAAGTCAATAAATTATGGTATATCATAATTTCAAAAACGTTTTATACAACGTCTCATTCTGCAGGAGCAGCTGAAAATTTTATTCTTTTTATAGGGCTGTTTAAAATATATATATTTTTTTTATCATTATTAGATCTTCCTTACTGTCTCGGACATTTTAAATATTTCCCTTCCTGTAGCTCTTTCGGGGATTTTTTTATTACACATTCTGCAACACAAAGTTTTATTCTTTATATCGGGTTGTTTAAAATAGTGTTTTTTGACATTATTATATTTTCCTTTCTTTTTCTGATGCATTTTCAAATATTTTTTTTTAATGTTGCTCTTTCAGGGATCGCTTTGGGCTGGATAGTCTTCGTTTCTTTCTTTCAAAATTAGTTCTGTATTCTTTCCTATACGAAGTCCTTCATTTTTCGTCATTTTTTTTTTATTTTTTTTTCTTTTCTCATTGTAATGCAAATTCTTTTGAATGCAATAAAATGTCTTCTTTTTAGCGTTTTTCGTGATTTTTATGTTTTCGTTTTTCATTTCAACTGATAATTACCCGGACCCTTGTTTTATTTTTTTATTTTTTCCCAATCACGCCACTGACTGCTAATTTGCATAAACGTTGAATATTTATGAACTGTCCTCTTTCAAGACTAAAAGGTAAACTAACACATATTTTATATTATTTGTCTTCCAAGATAAATTTTGATTTTTTTTTTATTTCGTTTCTAACCTTCGGTTTTTATAGTGATTTTCATTCATTTCTTTATATTTTTTATTACTTCTTTACTTAAACATTTCTAATCATTATATCCTAATTCCATCATCCTAACTTCATTCGTTCCTTCATTCATTTCCGTTTCTCTGGAATATTTAAATCTAGCTCTGTTTTGTATTTATCAATAAATATTTGTGTTTGTTCTTTCGCATGTTCTCAATA
This sequence comes from Acanthosepion lycidas, assembly GCA_963932145.1. Lineage (NCBI taxonomy): Eukaryota > Metazoa > Mollusca > Cephalopoda > Sepiida > Sepiidae > Acanthosepion > Acanthosepion lycidas. Next base: position 101,214,322 of record OZ010586.1, read on the forward strand.
TTGATTTCTTCTTTCCTTCATTTACTCAGTTAAGATGTCTTCCTTTTTATTCCTGTGATCTTCCTATTTCCACCACATCCATTTTCTTTTTTTTTTCTTTCTTTATTACATCATTTTTGCTTTAATTTCTTTCTTTTATTCGCTTTCTCTTTCCCTCAATATTGCCTCCGCTTCGGCCATTATTCACATCCTATTAATTTCTGATTTTATTTTTATTTCATTTCCCTACTCGTTTTCGTTCATTCCTTCTCTATTTCTTCCTTTTCAAGTAGATTCTTTCATTTGAATTCCTTTTGTATCTATCCGCTTCTTTTTCCTTGTTGTTTATTATTTTATACTTGCACCTTCAATTCATTATTATTGAGTTTCATCCCTTCCCCCCTCTCCGCTTTTTAAATATGTTTTTATTGGCTTATCTCTATTCCTCATTCCTTTTCTCACTGTTCTCTTTCCTAACTTCTTTGTACTTCTCTTTCTTCCCTTTACCACTACAATTTTTACCCTTACCCTGAATCCGTTCTTCCTCCTCCTTTACCACGGGTTTTCTTTCTTTCTTCCCTTCTTTTTTCAATATATATACAGCCAGAAAAAAAATCAAATTTATAAACCTTTTGCTAAGTCCCCATGATCCAACTTTCTTCATTTCGTTGTTTGGCATATAATACTTTTTATTTAATTCCCTTTTTTACTTATTATTTTGTCTTTTTTTTTTTTTTTAAACCATATGACCTGTAGAATATGCAATCTTCCTAAATAGCGCCTTTTCTGTGAGAAATTAAATTACTCTTTATTAAATAGAACTAATTTACCAAATACGTTAATAAACAAATAATGAAAATTGCGAGAGAGACCGAAATTTGAATCGATAGAAAATATCAAATATTAGAGCAAAAAATTTTACCAGCAGAAAAGGGATAAAAATATTTGCAAAATATTCAAAGAAGTCAAAATATTCAAGATGTTATCAGCAAGAATGGAGTAAAAAGGAGACATTCAAACAGACAAACAATACCAGAAGAGTGTTAAGAAAGAGGAAGATGAAAAAGCCAAGTGACAAAAGTAAGTGAACTCGTGGATATAAATGGATAAACGAGAAGACCGCTAAAAAGAATGAATTAAATCGGAAAGAAAACGTAAAGCGAATTATAGAAAAGTAGTAAAAGAAGACTGATGTAAAGAATGGCAGAAACATTTCCAAGTAATTTATTGCTACTTAGTCCTATTTGAATAGCATTAAAACCCGTTATCCGGTTACGGATAAAACAATAATTGAATGGCGAATCTTTGTCATTTTAATAGAGTTTCTCAATCCGAAAAGTGCTTTCCAGACTTTTTCCCTTGTAATGCTAAACACTTCCATCTCCGTCTTTAGTTATACTGTCAATTTGTGTCGTTGTTTTTGTAAGAGTTACGAGGAGACAGTTCGCCGATATATTTTGTTATTTAATTTCAAGGAAAAAAAAGAAATTCCTCTTCATTTTTTTTTCTTTTTTTAATTATATCATACGATTGTATGTTTTGTGTAACTTTTCATTTTGCGGATAATTTCCTGTAGAAAGAATAAGGGAGTTTGCCTCAGCTCGAAGAGTTTTTTCCACATAATAAGCAACCAAACCTTCTATTGTTCATACCACCTCAAATAAATGAACTAAAATTCCCCTCATCTAATTTTGAATAATTCAGAGTGAAAGATACAAAAAAGGAATTCGCATATGAAAACTGTTGTCATTATGGACCACGGGTCGTAATATTTATTTTTCAAATATATGTAAAACCACAAATGCATCCAAGTAAATTTAATACATGTAAAAATTGCTATAGTAGTTAAAATTATCAAAGTGTTAGATGTGGGTATTCATGCTATTTAAGACGTGTCTTCAGTAGCATATTGCTGACATGAGGAAAATTTAATATCGATTGGATTCTTCGATACGAAGGATTACGTAAGTTTTATTTTTAAATATTCAATGAAGACCAACACGAAAATGCAAACATACTTAATATATTAACATTTTAATATATTTAGTCTTTCGTGAAATTAGACGAAAGACAGTAACTTAAACTAGTTTTGACCGACTAAAGGGCATAAGGCGCAATCGGCAGTATATGCAGTGATGCAAATTATTCCTTATCGCAAGAGAGGGAGATTATAAGACTAAAGTTATATTTTAGCCTCATCGCATGGAAAACTGACTGAAAAATTCGCGAATTTCACCATTTAGTCTGGTATATATTTTAAAATTCGTTAATATATTAACGTATTTCTTTCTACTTTTAGCAATTATAATAATGATTGTGTTAGGCCGAAAACGGTTGAACGTGGTAATTCTCAATGATAACGGTTTTAATGAAAATATTATTTCAATGTTATTTTTTTAATTTTTTCTTTACTTCTTAACTTGACTATTCCGAATTAAATGTGAGTGAATGGAACACCAACGATTCAGATTTGAAGGGTCAAATAAATCCTAACTGATATGAAAATATTTGAATTAAGTAACAAAAATTATATTCTACATCCACATTTACACAAATACAAATTTATAACAGAAAAATCCCGGTAGGGATTATAAGTGACAGAAATGTACTTAGAGCAAAAACTCAGTAAAATGTAGTTGACTACGATCGGTCATTTCCTGAAGGGACATGGAACAGAGTAATATAATATCATTACAATTATATTATGCGATATAAAGTGATATATCATTAATGATAATTACAATAACTAAATGAAAATGAACAATTCCAGGCAACTCAGGTATGCCAATATTTTTACAGTTATCAATCTATATTTGTGTTTGAGCTTGTGTGTTTACGTGCTCCATCTAGCCATATTTGATATTTACGAATCCGTCTAATTTTCAGTAACTTTTCAAATGTCTATAATAGACCTTATGCATCATTGAAAGATTTGAATAAAATATTTGAGAATAAATTAACCGAAAGCGCAGGGCATAGAAAAATATTTGGAAGCATTTTGACAGTTTCTACACAAATTAAACCGTGAAAGAAACATTTTTTCAACTCCAAGAAAAAAATACATAGTGAGTGTTGTTTAATGAAATATATATTAAACAAGAATCGGTACCAAAATAAACACATACACATAGACATTTTGCAATGGATAAAATGTCATCTAAATTATGCAAAAATGAAAATAACACTGACATCTCATTTTAACAGTTATTTTTACCAAACTTACACAAAAACATTTTGAAATTCCAAAGATTAAATTCATTTAATAAAATCGCCATTGACTTTAATCACAGCCTCCAGACGACATCGGAATCTCCCGCATCTCTTCTGGATAGTTTCCTCAATTAAATTAGTGAATGCTGCCATAATACTTGCCTTCAGTTGATATTCGGTGTTAGAAAGACTTTTGTTGGTCTCTCACGTAACTGCGACCTACCTATAATAATCAAAATGTTTTCAGCTTATCCTGGAAGATAGGTGGTCACGTGTAAGTGGTAATTTGGTCGCGAAATTAACTGACTGAGCTTTCGTAATGTACCATGGTGAAGAATAAAGTTGTCAGGCATAAGGCCTTCCACCAACCTCCCTCTTGACCGAGGTCAGCACTAACTTTTAAAAGCACTTGATGTAGACCTCTGTGAGTCTGAGGCCCACACTAAAAACTCCAGCATTTTTTTCTTATCAGAAAGATCATAGCGATTTTTTCTAGTTGTCGTACCTTCGTAAACATCGTTAGATTCCTCCACCAATTTCCACATCATCTGCACTGTCCTCAGATTGACATCCAATTACCCTGAAAAATGCACATTGGAGCTTCGGTGAGAATTCCAAGTAGTACAGGCTAACGTTTCTAAATTTCCGGTGAACTGAATTGCATCATGGTTCTCTTTATCCCTGACACTTCACCAAACTATACAGTGCAGAATAAAAAAAGCGCATGCGCGAAATTAAAATGGAAAATGTCGAACAGTTATCCATCAACCCGTATATATAAAGTTTGCTAATGGTTAATATAATCCAACCTTGAAAATGGGCAAATGTTTAACCGAAAGCGGTCGGATAAAAATAACGTTTGGACAGTTTTTATATAATTTATCATCTGAAAAGAAAAAAAATTGATCACCATAGAATAGTATAAAAAAATAAATCAAAGCACCTTGTATGTCGTATTCAATGAAATGTGCATATATATATATATATATATATATATATATATATATATATATATATAATGAAAGATATATTTTATTAATAGTATTAGAATGAAAATTGCATCCGATAAAATTATATCGTCTACAACATAGAATTTGTAGCATTTTTCACTGAACCGTCTCATCAAAATGACCAAAATAATTACGACGTCTTATGTCATACAGAATGTTTCCTGTTTGTAGAAAGGGAAATAATTTCCTCTCAAAATCTGAAAAATTATTATAAACAGTAACCATATTAAAAAAAAATAAAACAATCAACTCTTGAACAACGGTTCAAATCTAAAATAAAATCAGTTTCTTCTCCTGTGGGCCGTGTTTTTCGGGATGATGTCTATCTTGGCTCTACAAATCTCATGTGCTTTTTATCTATTAACAAAATTTGTTTTCTGCTATTTCTTTTAAAACTTGTTCTGCCATTCATTTAAGCTTCCTAGTTTGATTGCGTATTGCTTTTTTTCTGTTTCACTTGCCTTAAACCCGTCTTGTGAATATCTAATGTTCCGAATAGTCTTTTATCATTTTTTACTCTAGAGATTTTCACTAACATATAGAGCTAACATATCGAATCAGATATATGTATATGTGTATATGTACATATATGTATGTATGTGTATGTGTGTATTTGTGTGGATATATGGATATATGTGTATGAGTATACATGGGTATATGTATGTGTGTATGTGGGTACACGCCTATGTGTATGTATATACGTGTATATGTTATCGTGTGTGTGTGTATTCGCATGTGTTTTTGAACATAAAAATATAGGTTCTTGGTATTAGGTTGTTGCAAAAATAATGAAGTAATAATGTCGTTTTTTGACGTTTAAAAATACGTCAAAAAAGATATTATTATGTCATTATTTTTGCAACAACCTAATAATTTACATAATCGTTATATTTATTCTTTATATGTTTATATTTGATTTGTAACCTGCAGTCGATATTAATTTTGTCAAATTTTCTCAATTACACAGCGGCCCTTTCAGTAAATGTCCTTCAATTATAGTTTTCCTCGCCCCCTCTTTCTCCCCCACCACTTCTTTCCTTTTCTCTCCCTCCTTCTTATTCTGATCTTTAACATTAGATCGTCCATGGTGTGTGTATGTCACCACGAAATGTATCTTTAATATATTAGACATCCGACAACATTCATATTTCCCCCTTCCACTCACCTCTAGTTAAAAAAAAACTCTCTGTTAATTTTTAATCTCCCACCTTCTCTTCTATGTTACCCCTCTCTTTAGATCTAACATTCGTCCCACACTTTCATACTTACACTCTCTCTAAATTCTATTTTTATTTCCGGAGTTGTTCGTTTCTGTTTTTTTTTTTTTTAATTTGTTGGTCTGATGAATTAATCTCCGGTTTTATTTTTCATTCTCTTATCTGCAAAAACCCTTGCGACAGGTGTGAAATCACCTGTTTCTTTAAGCTAGGGAGGAAATAGTAAGACATTTTATCTGAAAAAATATTTAAAAATATTTTGAATACATATTCATTCGACAAAAATATTTTAATCTTACATTTCAAATTATGTTTAGACTTTAAATAACCGACAAAATGTTTGTATGCCTTAATAAATAAATCATTCAACAATATGAGGAAGAAATGATTGCCGCAGAGATATTTTTCATTTATCTAATTGTTTCTTGACTATTGATTTCCAAATCTCGTAACAGAATTAACGTTTTGAAATAATTGCCATCGAATTTGACTTGTATAAACATAGATTAGAGATCTTTTTTTTTTTTTTTTTGCTTGTAATATTGACCAATTTAGATATTTTGGAATAGAAGACAATCATTTACGTATCTTAAATGATGCCGTTTTTCTATTTTTTCAGGATTCAAATTTTTAAAGCATATTTAATTTGTGTTTCTATTAAATAAACAATTCCAGAAGTTTTCTCTGCCACGTGTATCTTACATATACGTTACTTATCGACTTTCCTTCATTTTTAATTAATAATTTTCGATTACGAGACATTTTTTCGTTAGATGACTGGTGTTATTAACAGAAACGTTTATCACTAGTGTCAAATAAACGAAAATCTCTGTTTATTAAACATTTCATTATTATGATTCAATTAGGCACTATATTGCTTAACTGAAAATACTCGATTTCCCTTTGGATTTTAAATGTCCATTAACGATTTTATTCAATACGATTTATTTATTTGCTTGAAATAATACTTATTCTTTTTTTTTGTTAATTTAAATTTGTTATTATATAAGAGTTCTTCACCGTACACATCCGTAAAAACTCACTGGTGTCGTCTTTTATGAAAAATGATCGTCGGAATCCCTTTTATTTCAGCTAAAATTCAAAATACATGTGATGCAGAATATATATTGGATTTCCATTCCATAAAATTTGAATTCAATTCGATTTCGAATATTAATAATATAAAAAGTACACAAGATCCTGAGAGATATCAATATTGATACATCGTTAGTTCACCGTATTGACCAGCGCGTCTCTTTTGTTTTCACACTTTGCTGTTCTACTTAAACAACCTTATTTTTTTCGTTCGCGTTGTGGTGTTTCCTTTTGGTCAATATCAATTAGCCTAAAATCCAAAAAGTGTTTGCTTTTTATACCAAGATCTATGTTTTATCTGTTCAGTTGCTAAATACTAAGAATTTAAAACTTAAGTGTGTGTAATTCCATTTACATGTTAGAAAACCACTACTAACATTATAATGATCCAGACTAAATGCGGTTTTATGACAGAAGCCTAATATACTTTTGAAAAAATTACATAGAGAAATTAGATTTATATTAAAGATATATACCGGCATTTACTTTATTTGAGCACACGCGTCTATTAACTTACAAGGTAAAACTATTCCGATCTATTAAACGTTCGTATCGTTTAAAGGGAAAAATGTAAAGGTGGTGTGATGTTTATCGTCTCGGAAAATGGAATACGCCGGCCGAGTTCAAGTCTCTACTAATTTCTAAATTTTGCACAATTGCTCTCATATGATGGGTTATCGATACAATAAGACAACTTCCTAGTTCATAAATCATTTCCAAAAACTAAACAATAAACCTGGCGATATCATGAGCATTTCTTAATCATTGTATCGGATATTAAGTTAAATTATCAATAATGTTGTTGTCAGTTAATTGATCGGAACAGAACTCTACCTCGATCGGTATTTGAACGATACTCAGTTTCAGTTACTTAACCTCCACGCACCTTAACTTCGCTTGGTCTCTTCTATAAATATTTTCATGGTAACTGTTCTTATGAACTTTCCTCTTTTATGCGCTTCATTAAATTGGTAGACAGATTCATATTACGCTAGATTACGCTAGATTACGCTAATGATTTTTTCTCCCTCACTTTTCGCTTGTGAAACTTTCTTCTGACGCTCAACTTTACTCTCAACATCGATTTCCCAAATTTAAATGTGTTACCAATCGTCGTCACCTGTCACCTTCATTCGTTCATTTTTTTTCTATTTTTTTCACGCTCACTAGCCCCTTGCATCCTACTGGCATTTACTGGGTTTCTTGGGATGAAATGGTTAAAAATATATTATTGTTTTTGCTGTTGGTATTGTTTAGTCTATTTCAGTTAGGTCATAGGGTTCAATTGTTACTTTAATAAATGCATATACACAGAAATTATAATACAATCTAACCTACTGATATTTTCAGATATAAAACTAGAGATTGCCTCCATTATGTTAAACTGTTGCTCAAATACATGTCTTGTACTACTACAAGATTGAAATCCATTTTCAAATAGAAGTATAATATATTGAGTGATATTCCTTATCACTTTAAAATATCTTCAATTTTTACACTCTTTGGCGAATCTGACAACAATGAACTTATTTAAGAATTGTCTTTCGATTCATTTACCTATCATTCCGTGTGACGTGCCGTGAACCCTAAGGATATAAATAAGTTTACAGTGGTGACATTTGCAAATTATATTTTAGTTGATATTTTGTTATTGAAACGACACTACTTATTTTCAATCACTTATGGAAAAAAGACTAATATATATATATATATATATATATATATATATATATATATATATATATATATATGATAGATTGCTTCTCTAATTTTTTGTATCTCCACTCATCTAAAAATACGACTATCTATAAATATCTCTACCATGCTGAGAAGCACATTCGGACTATAAAATTTCCGTATCTATGGCATTGTGTGATCACTTATTCATGTGTCATTTGACGGCGAAATGTCTGCTAATATTACATTTAACTCTAAGATGATAATAAATTTTCGATCAAAAAAGAAAAAAAAATATATATTTCGTTTATTACATTGGTCTGCACAATTTTTGCTCTCATGTAACAAAACACGGTTTTTAGCTAATATGATGGTTTTATGCTTAGCTAACATTTTTGCTGCAATGAAATTGCAAGTTTTGGAAAAAAAATCAATTTACAATCTTCGCTGATCACAAAATTTACATAATAAAATCCGTAGTAAACCATCAATTTTCTGGTAGGTCGAGTAATTTATTCCAAACACCTGAAATAAACTATGTTTTAGGAAAAAAGTGTTTTTGAGTCAAAAATGTTAAAATAGAAGTACCGAATTTTCCAATTCATTGCCAAAATTCAAATCAACTGATAAAGTTTATCAGTAATAAACTTCAATAAACCTGATAATTAAAGTGACATAAATGATGAAACCCTAAAATCTTCTGTTTGATAGTCATAAATTTTATCCAGTCACATTTATCCCTTCTTTACGGAAGGTAACCATGCATATTGAGAGCATTTTGTTTTCAGATTTCGAAAAAAATTCCAACTAAAGACATCCCAATTATACACACCTATTACATTTTACATGATACTACTGGGATATCAAAAGGGACTTGAATAACATTGTACATGACAGACAATCAAGAAAGAAAAAAATTACCATAGTTCTTATGTTCACGAAGGTTTTATTACAGCTGCTAGTTTCTTAATGATTTAATGAAAATACTTGTTGATCTTAATATATTCCCTCGTGTTATTTTTAAAAACTTAGGGTCTGATTGTTATTGCAAAAATAGTATTTCTCAATAAGCAGACCAATATTTGTTGGTTTAAATACGAAATGAGAGGTTTCTGCGATTTTATTTTAAGAAATATTGCCATCGGAAAATAACATATGTACAGAAAATAAATGAAAAAATAATCTTCATCCGAAAATGATGCATTTTTGTACAGCAAAAACGGTAGCTCATCAAGAAAAAGTAATGTCATTTTCAGGTTCATCCCTCTGAAATTAGCTAAAACAATGTCTGGTGTCTCGACACCATTTCAAATTTTTTTTTTTGTTAACCAGTGTTATCAAGAAACTAAAGGAAAGAGTTAATTTCGAGCATGATTCTGATATGAGGCGAGGTTGTTTGCAGATAAAATACTATTAACAAATAAATTATGTTCTTTTTAATTTTTTGTTGATCCAAATCATTATACAAGAAGGGTAACTTTTAAAAAAGTATCTTCCCGCTCAACAGTCTTCTTAGCGGTGACGACACATCATTACTTTTATATCTCCAACAGGATTCCTGTGGATACGTCCTCACAGACAGCTGCTGTTCCTCGAAATTTACCGAGATTCTAGTCGCATACGATTGACTTCCCAGGAATTAATTTTTAAAGAAAACTTTCTCAAACAAACTTTCTTTCGTTGATGTATCGTTACCACCTATCAATCAGACAGAGAACTGTGGCTTTCTTTTATCTTCTTCTTGTTTTTTTACTACGTTTCGTTTCGGCATCATGATTCAAATTCCGGTTCCGTTCTGCCTGAAATAGTGAGATACGAAAATGTTTTGGATAGTACTGAATAGCTAACCGTTCTTATAGACGGTTTTCCACTATCAGTTGTACATTTCGGATGTCACAGTGTGAATAAATATATTTTTTAACTTAATTAATCTATGCTGAATTTCGTTCATTTTTAATTATATCAATCACTTAATTAATTCCTGTCAAAAAAAAAGGGAAAGGAAATAAAATGTAATTTATATTTACGTATATGTATCTCTCTCTCTCTCTCTCTATATATATATATATATATATATATATATATATATATATATATATATATATATATATGGGTGTGTGTGTGTGTGCGCATTAGGTTGGTGCAAAAATAATGACGTTATAATGTCGTTTTTTGACGTTGAAAATACGTCAAAAAACGACATTATTACGGCATTATTTTTGCCCCAACCTATATATATATATATATATATATATATATATATATATATATATGCACACACATAATGCATCCATATACATACACACACATAAATATATATATATATATATATATATATATATATATATATATATATATATATATATATGTTATTTATGTTGGCATCTGATATTCAATGATATCCGTCTTCTAGACCGGCTTTGCCAATCCGTATTGCAGACGTTTGCTCATGCGCACATTGTTTTTATTCAACGCCAACAGAGCCCACCTGTGATTTATACTGCAACATTAGTTACTGTTTCTGGGAAACAGCGGTTTATCTAACCTGAGCAAAAATTTGAACAAGGCCAGCAGGCTCAAGCCACGATGACTTTTGACTTTGAGCTAACATAGATCTCGACGGTTACCAAGTTTTCTGTCTAACCAATTTCACTCACAATCCTTGGTTCAACGCGCGGCCTGGTTCCCAATGTTGCAGGATATATAACACCAGGAAAACTCCTTCCTTCTAAATCTACCACACAGTGTGAGATTCGAAAACGTGTCTCATGCTAAGAATGCGAACGTTCTAACCTACTTGGCGACATTCATAATTCGAAATAAAATGTAAATGAAATCTTCCAGATAAAATGACAAAAAATAAAAAAGTGTATGAATTTCAAATGTTCCACTTAGCCACCTCCAAATCTATTGTTTCTTGATATACATTATTTTACTCGGACAAATATTTTATATAATAAAAAAAAACAAAACAACCATCCACGTAACCAGGTATTTTGAGGTACACATGATTTTTCCTCAATAAAAAATAATGAAAATAATATCTTACCGACACTCATCACACGCCTAAACATAACCAACTTACGCACGTCCAACTAGAAATTTGATACAGACACCCCTTTACAATATATTTACATTATCATATATAGGAATTAAATACATAGGCACTATTATATGGACACGGCAATTCGTGCGCGTTCGCACAAACACACAGGAACACTAAGTCCTCAAGTGAAAAAAAGACGTTATACACAAAGTATCCTAACATTCGCCACCATATCTCATTCCCCGCAAAAAATTCTGACGAAGTTTAAATAAAATCGAAACCTGTTAAATTTATAAACCATTCCTATTTGTTAAAAATGTTATCACATGTACGAATTCCAGGATCAAAGAGACTTGGGGCTTTTCTAAGACTATTCAAAGAACAACTGAAAACAACATTTATTGCAAAGATAAATGTTGTTTTTCCACATATTTCCCGTGGAATACATATTTATTTCCAGTAAATTTGTTTCCGCTCAAACACGACTGTTTTATTTTCAATTTATTTATTGTTGGTGTTGTTTTTTTTTTTTAATTCTTATTATATTCAGGCCTGTGTTGCTGTGCAGTGTTTGATTTCATTAAATTTGAGTAGATCTTTCATGTTTAGTTTTTGCTTGCACAGGTCCGACATATTGTATGTATTGCATTTCTTCGTTTGATCTCTCTCTCTCTCTCTTTTAATCAAACCTGTATCCTATACGGAGGACAAATATTTTCGATGAAAATTTCTCCGAGATTCAGGCCAGTAAATGTTGTTAATAAATGACTGACGAGGTAGATTTTTTCCCGTAGTAGGATGCCATATATATATATATATATATATATATGTATGTATGTGGTGGGGGAAGAATACCTTGTTAACGAGAGAGAGACCAACAAAAGCAGAGGAATTGAAATTAACGATTGGCATTATATTTAAATAATAGATCAAATGTGTGGCAATGCATGATGTCGGAATAGATTTCTACCAATGAGAAGATTGAAAGAAGAATCTGTTAAAACCGAACTCAATGATATATTTAACGATTTCAAATGCATAATGATGAGAATGTCTTCAATCTAGTACCGCACTGAAATTCGAAGGAGAAAGCAGTGGAAAAATGACTGAAACAGTGATACCAGATTAGCACAGACGGTACTGGAGATATTTTATTTTATTAATAATGTGTAAATTAACAGCAGACGTGCCATGGACGAATTGTAGAGATAGATCCTGGCGAAAAAACGTCCATAGCAACACAAACACACACACACACACACACACACACATATATATATATATATATATATATATATATATATATATATATAACTTAAGAAATGGACAAAGTCCGACAATTTATTAAATACATTTTTATGTTTAACATTGTTTGTATAGATACAAGTATTTAAGTAAATGCTCTGTTTATAATAAACAGTATTAGATAACATTTACCGGCCTGAATGTCCGCAAAATTTTCATACAAAATATTCGTCCTTTGACATGATTCGAACCTGCATCCTATACGGAACCGTCATTTATATATATCTTATGTTAAAATTACATTCAAGCAAGAAACAGACTATCGTCCCTTGGTGTTGAATCGGTGTCAACTTTTATGTTTTTCAAACGCTATATGTCTGATATTTAGCACTTTTGTTCATAAATATAGCACATCTTAAAAAATTAATAACTTGATCATATCTGTATCTCTGTATACATGTATCTATTTATTTATATATATATATGTTATATATATATATTTATTATATTTATATAATGACGTAATAATGTCGTTTTTTGACGTTAAAAATACGTCAGAAAGCAACATTATTTCGTCATTATTTTTGCACCAACCTAATATATATATATATCATATATATATATATATATATCTATATATCTCTGTCATACACACACATATATATATATATATATATATATACATATATATATATATATATATATATATATATATATATATATATATATATATATACACTACAAAGGTATAAACATGAATAGACACCCAAGTTGGAAGACTAAAATACCTGCAAGTATACCAGAATACAAAAGCTGGACGGCTACTAGTATGTCTTTTAGTCTACCAACTTTCATATCTTGGTCAGACTATAAATTTACCTGCGAACTCTTTAACATATATTAGGTTTGTGCAAAAATAATGTCGTTTTTCTATGTTACTATGTGAGGAAACGACATTATTTTTGCACCAACATAATATATATATATATATATATATATATATATATATATATATATATATATTAAGAGAGATTAGATAGATACATACATACATACATACATACAGACAGACAAAAACAGCAAGGGACAGCCTAGATTTGACACTACATTTTCATTGTTTATGTAAAATCTTAGATTTGAAGCAGACGGCTTAATTTTAGTTTAATACGTTACCGACAATCGTTCTGAATTTGATATCATGGAATATACTTTGATGTCTTCTCATGTTTTATAAATTTATCAATTGACATTTGCCGAACCAGAATCATCTAGTGCGAAAATAAGAAATTATTATATGGTTTCTGTACTTCACTCGCGATCTAAGATATTTTCAATAAAAAAAATTAAAAAAAAAACCATGTTCCATTTTCAGGGAAAATATCTCAATTTTTCTTTTTTAACGTTTGTCACACGAGTTTTTCATCTTAAACATACGTGTACATATTTGCTATTCATATAGTGAACTGATTTCTACTTAAGAAAACATTTAATTCTGAATATTACAACTTCGAATATTTTCATTCTAGCTTGGTTAACAATCAAAATTTCGACATATATACCAGAATATATGGAATGTTTCTACTTCTACCAGGTGCCCAGTAAAAAAGAAAATGCGCTAAATTCCAAAAAACCTGTGACAACCGTTGATAACTGGTAACGACTGATATCAGTGAAAAATGTAGGAATAAAATTCTGCACAGTTCGTTAATCACCACGTTGGATGTTCTGTGAAAATCCGATAATTTACTGCTTAAAATCAGTGAGTTGTTTAACTAGAGGTGAAGGGCAGCAGAAAAGACGAAAGTTGGCGGTAAATAACCTTTAAATGACGAGTCACAAGATCGAGCAGCAATTAATCAATCATAAAAGTACCAATCAGTGTTAAGCAATTACGCGAGAGTCGAAAGATTACTCAAGGCTATGAATATTCAAGAAATTTACTGAAAGTTATTCCTAAAAGATAAAACATTTATAATAAATATGGACGCTGTTTTCATGGGCTTCAAACATATATCTACCTCTCAACCTTTACAAATAGTTCATTCATTTTCTCTTTTTAAAGCATGTTCGTTTTTCTGAATGCCTCTCCTTTTAATTTTTTTTTTTTTTTTTTTACCTAGTTCGTTTTTTCTACTTATGTTTTATCATTCCCAAAAATGATATCTATGTAATTCAAAATCTCTACGAGGATATAGTTACACGTATGCCTGCTATATTTTCTCTCTCCTTTGCAGGAATAGACTTCCTTCCCCCAATATATCACTCCACCATATAATTTTCTTCCTTTTAATTACCTTTGTACTGACTCCGAACATACGTCAGTTTTGGGAAACGTGTTTCTGTCTTTAACAGTCAGCTAAACGTCTTTCGGTTGTTAAAACTCTGAAGGAAATTTACGGTGCATCTACAGGTGTATTAACAACCAAGAAAAGTTAAAACTGAAAAATGAATAAATTACATGAAGTTTCAGCGTAACGTAAACACAATATATAAAAGGGAGCGGCTAGCAGTGGCTGGGTTCTAATATAACTTGAAGGTTCTTTCATAGCTATTTTATAAATGTTTATAGGAAAGTAGAAATGCTAGAAAATAACATCAATATTAATTACAAGCAAGTAGGAACGGAAAAAAAACAAAGATGAAATTAAGGTTCGCACGTGGTAAAGAAAGGGTGATAAAAGTAATTAAGGAAATCTTGTTCAATTACTATACAAAGTCAACAAATAAAACATAATGAGTAAGATATATACACTGTAAAGAAAAGGGTCGCAGTTCATATCAACTATGCTCGGAATATAGGAGATATTTAGAAACATTGCATGCTGGATCGGTTATAGTCTGTCCGTTAGAAGCTGGTCAGAGCCGGAAGTGGTCGGATGGAGATAAGACTTAAAGCGTTTCTTAAAAACATGGCGTCAAAAATGCAGATAAATGAAGGGAACTATACTAATACAGAACAGTACAACCTTATTTAATTCTATCACACGTTACCTCATTTATATGTCTATTTTGTTTTTTTCTTATTTTCCATTTTAAATCATTTTATTTTTGGTTTTATTATGTTTAATATGTCTCTTATTCTTCTCTCTACATATAGGTGTTAACTTTGTCGCTCTTTCACGCCATTAATTTTCGATATTGTCCAATACACTTTTAAGAACTCAATTTTCTATTGTACATTTAACTGCAAATTCTCACTTAATTCATACGCCTTCGCTTTCGTCTTTCTTTCCGCCGTCTATTTCTTTCTTGCTTGTCTTGATTTAACCTCAGTTCAACTGTCGCTGGACTATTTCCTCTGCGAGCCATTCGATTAGTCATTGGAATTCCAGTCACGTGGCCTTTACATGACACATGCAGCATTTTGAGTTTTAACTCTGGACATGGCTCTTCTTCGTCCATTCATGATTCAATACTCAAGCCAGGAATGGCGTCCGATTGTTCTAACATTCCCCAAATGACGGCATACCCGATCGATGACCCTCTACCGACCCACCCACCATCACATTTATTATCTATGCGTTCCCTTTCTGAGTCGGACTTAAGTATTTGCCTTTTTTATAGTCGACTTTTTGGCTCCGCTAGCAAACCACCAAAGTTAATTCGAACTGGAACTTTCTGTTTGATGATGGTAGACAGAGAATCTGACTAAACTAAACAGTTTATTTGGTTTCTTATTCCTTTCTTTCATATTTTGGTTTCCTTGTGTTTCTTTAAAAGGAGATCGGGGAGAATTTTGAAAAGTACTTTTGCTCTTTATTCTTCTTTCTTTTTTTCTTTCTTTCTTTCTTTCTTTATTTTGTTCTTTTTTATGGTATTTTTAGTGTCGATGCGATTCTTTATAAAGAGAAAGTGCAGAATTTTTAAACGATCTTATAAATTAATATTTCTTTCTTCCTTCTTTTTTCTTTCTTTTTTTTTCTTCATTCTATTTGACATTGTAAGTTTACTTGCGTTTCTTTAAGAAGAGAACGGTTTGAATTTTAAACATATTTGTTGGTCATTCTTTGTTTCTTTCTTTTTATTTCTTTATTACATTATTTCTTACCCTTTTCTTTCCATTTGAATTTTAAAACGTTCAGTCTTTCTTGGTTTGTTTTTATTTCATTTTTTCTTCTTTCTTTCTACATTCTATTTTATATTGTAAGTTCCCTTGCATTTCTTTTCGATGACAAAAAGGTAAATTTTAAACGTACTTTTATATCTTTAATTATATCCATCCACATCAATAGGAATTGAAATGATTTATTCTGGACATTTACTAAACTGATTATAGCTTGGCACAGCATACAGATCTGAGACATCCTATTCAACAATAATGATCAAGTAAACTAACTCATTAATTTTTATCTGCATGTAAACTTCTTACACTTTTTTATCTTTTCCATTATATATTTCTTTATTTTCTTTAGAATTCATTGTCTGTTTTATTTAACAGTATATATATATCTATATATATATATATATATATATATATATATATATATATATATATATATATATATATATATATATATATATATTAGGTTGGTGCAAAATAATGACGTAATAATGTAATTTTTTATGTTAAAAATACGTCAAAAAACGACATTATTACGTCATTATTTTTGCACCAACCTAATATATATATATATATATATATGCTTATGAGGTCTCTTTTACCCTAATTTCTTTAATTTTTCAAATTTACTGAAGCCTTGTAATACAGTTTCGTAATATTATTTGTCTGTCTTTCATGTCTCCTTGTTTCAGCTTTATGTGATCTTGCAAAAAACAAACAAACAAAAAACAAAACATTTCTTTGATTTTCTGCATATTTCTCTAGTCTCCTTCCATTTTTACTTATTTTTCTCTGTAATACCGTTTCTTCTTTCATCATTTTCCTGACTTCTTTTCCTCTTTCATACGTACAGATTTTATCTACTATTGCCACACAATGTCTCAACGTAAACACGCGATCGCAACAGCCATACACAGATGCTAACATTCATGTCAATATTTAATCTCCGAAAACTTCCAATCGAAAGGATATAAACCCCGCATCTACAAAATCTTCTCAAACAATTGGAAAGGTATCTCAACGCTTTCATACAAAAACATGAGGTTAATAGCTCGATTCAGTTTGATGAGCTCAGTTGTATGGTTTCACAGACTAGACACTCGCACGAAAGTTAGTGCTGTAAAGAATTCAAACTATTTTAAGCCTTGCTGTGAACTGAGTTGATCCCATTCTGCGTTATGTTCCTGAACATAACTGGGGCTAGTCAAGCAGGAATACAAAACCGGTCCATTTCTATGCATTATGATTATTTCGATTAGCATGTTCTATTATATGTATGTATGTATGTATGTAGTTTGTGTACGTATGTACGCAAGGGCACATGGATGCGCATATATGCCCAGTCTCACACTGTCCATATATGTTTATGTTTGTGTGAGCTCAAGTGAATGAGCGTGCGTGTATGTATGTCTCCGTACGTCAATGACTAAACGTGCGTGCATGTATTTTTGCGTATGTATGAGTGGCGTCTCGACGACAATTTTTCTTCCCACTGCCATAAAAACAGCGATATACGCAACCATATATAAATTTAAAAAATAATCAGTTTGTCTGACGATCCCCAAAAACATAAAACCCAGGATCACAAACTGACATCAATCCAACTAAATAAATATGTTAGCTCTATCACTGATATTGAGAACTTTCCAATATGTAACGCACATATATAATATATAAATAATATATATATATATATATATATATATATATATATATATATATATATACATATATTTATAAATATATATGCATACATATATGTATATATGTATATAAATATATATATACATATATATATAAATATATATATATATATATATATATTTATAAATATATATGCATACATATATGTATATATCTATATAAATATATATATACATATATATATATAAATATATATATATAATGATTGTTATGTATGTATTTTTTTCGATAAGCAATGAGCCGAATTTCGAAAGAAAATATTGAGATTTAGAGAGGAATCTTTTGTAATAGGAGCTAAAATAGACACTTATCTATATATATATATATATATATATATATATATATATATACACAGACACACACACACACACATATATATATATATATATATATATATATATATATATATATATATATATATATATATATATATATGTATTGTTGTGGAGTAAACACTACACCCTCGGTAACACAAAATGGACTAGGCAAGACGGCTTCAATAAAGAACTCTATGACTACACGGCGAGGAGCCTAAGCGACACATAATATTATAAACTTTAGGAGCGAGTTATAACAAGGGCGGAAACAGGAAAAAATTATAAATTAGAACCACGTTTGTTTCATTCTTTTTCTTTAGTGTGTGCATAGAGGAGAGTGAGAAAAGCAAACAGATATAAATTCATAAATATGAAAGAATTGTTACCCCAAATGGTAAAAATGCAGCACCGGCAACGTCAACAACACCAGTTGTTGAATGGACAGATGAAACAGAAAATTTAATTGAAATGATATGGAAGAAAACGGAAAATTTGCCATGTTCTTTCAGTACCGACCCAGTGGCAAATAATTCAGATCATAGAATTAGCGTTTCTGCTTCTTTTACTAGAAAATTTTTAGAAAAGAATGCAGTGACTAAGACGTTGAGGAAAATTGCAGACTTTTGTTTAGAAAGTTAGCACCGGTAGAATATCATTAATGCTGTAATTTGTACTACCGAAAAAATAACTGGTGAAATTTGATTTAAAGAAATAGTAAATATTCCGTCTAAAATTATTAGCGAGAAGAGGTCGTTTTTTAATACACGTTGAAAGTGTATGAATCTGAAAAAAAGAAAAACGACGATGATTTTGTCACATATTCTAGAATCGTTAACAATGTGTGAGAAAGTTTCAAATTAAACGACTTGAAACCAGAGATGTTTAAGAGTCAATTTTCGTTCAAGGCTTATCGTCGAAAAAGACGCAGAATTAAGTGCTAGAATTCTAACCAAAGTTGAACAGAATGAGAAACAAATACTGCAAGCAATATCGGACAAATATCAGAATCATAATCTATGACGCGATACGGAATAAAACTGATGAAAATATCATGCATACATACAAGCGAGAGAAAAAATGTAGAAAAGGAAAAATTAATCCATTTTTCAGATCTGGAAGTTTGCATCTCGAAAATGACTGTCCCTTTTAAAAATTCAAAACGATACAAGTGTGGAAAAATAGGACAAAACATGTCACATTGTCAAAATTAATCAAGAAAAACTTAAAACCGGAACAATTTCGTACATAGCTTTGCGACGAAAAAATAGTAACTGAAAACCAAAGAAAATTTGTGTATGCAAAAATTAGAAATAGGGATGTAAAAATGCAACTAGACACTGGTTGTGATGTCAAAATAATTAACGAAGACATGAAAAAAAATACCGGAAATCTACATTGAAAGAATATTCGAAAATTGTAAGTAGTTCGTCGGGCTAAAAAAAATATTTTTTTATTCGTGAAATGTTTTGTAACGTTTCATTTCATGGCAAATGTGTGAAAGCTAATACTTACGAGCTAAAAATACTAAAAATTATTCGTACCGACTGGATGAAAATATTTTATTTGTGGGATTTACCTATAGATAATTTATTGGAAAATCTTAAGTGGTCAAGCTACCATTGTAAAAAAAAATATTAGGTTGTCCCAAAAGTTCATAAACACTTGCAAAAAATAGACATTTTACACGCCAAGTAATAACAAAAACAGCAAGAATTATTCCTCAAAATAAAGACCATCATTTTCCAAAATTTCTGCCATCGATCTGCAAGCTTTCGGAGCTGGTGAAAATACCATTCAGCGGCCCTTCAGAAAGTGCTGCATTGAGCGGAAAAGTCCGTAATCTGATAGAGCACAGTCAGGACTGTAGGCTGGATGTGGCAGAACCTCAACGCCGTCCAGCTCTTCAAACTTGTTTTTGGTCTTCCTGGCGGTGTGTGGCTTGGCATTGTCCTGCTGCATCAAAGCGCGCTTTCGGTTGATCAGAGCCGGGTACTTTTGCTTCTACTTTTCGTAGACCCGCTCCAGTTGCTGACAGTAAAGTTTGGCACTGATGGCACGACCATTCGGAACCAATTCAAAATGCACGACATGAATTTCTTTCAGAATCTATCTTGTTTTGGAACCGACAGTGTCTCTTGCCCTTTCTAAACCCATCGCTTGTCTCGATTGTGCTGGACCAGATAGACCCATTTCTCGTCTGATGTCACAATGCGCTTCCAAAAACGCTCGTCCAATGGATAGCTGAGTAATTGACGGCAAATTTCAACTCGTCTGATGGCTTGTGCTTCAGTGAGTTCGTGCGGATCTTGGCGCAGATTTTTGTGAACTAAATCAAGTTGCTTCAAGTGTCGGTCAATTATCGATTTGCCAACTCCACGCTCATCAGCCAATTCTCGAGTGCTTGATGAAGGTGCAATGTCCAACCCGTTTTGCAAGTCTCCATCATGCAACTTTAACGGCCGTCCCGAACGAGGCTTATCTTCAAGACTCATGTCACCAGAATCGAAACGCTTATACCACTTTGAGATCGCCGCATATGCAATTGTTCCTTCACCTTCGGCAGCACAAATCTCTTCGGCAGCTTTTCTGGTTGAAAGACCTCGCTTCCAGCAGTAACAAATCAAAACTCGGAGCTCAATTTTATCAATTGTCATCTGGAATACAAAGATGAAGATTACTATAACAATATAAAATCAAAAAACAATTAAATAAAAATTTAATGAAATACATTTTTTTCAAAATTAAAAATAAAGTAAAAGAACAATTAAAAATTCATTTTTTCGCACGTGTTTACGAACTTTTGGGACAACCTAATGACAGTAAAAATTTTAAGAAAAAACTGAAAAAAATGTTTTCTGGGTGTTCTGTCGGATGAGAAGTGTCTTGTTCCAAAGTCGTAACGAAATTTCAAGTGAAAATAATCGTCGACGCCAGTATTTAAAACAAAACTGTGTGTATCGTTTGCACCATTGGATCAAGTCAACAAAGAATTAAACTCTCTTATTGCAACGTTGGAATTCAAATAGAAATTAAAAATATATTGTGCAATGTAATGCGCGAATTACCAAGTACCCTGGAAGAAAGACAAGTAAAATATTTATTTAAAAAATATAAAAGAACGACTAAGTGAAAACAAGATAGACTATTTTTAGAACGCAATCCCGACTTTAACGCCTACTCGCTATTTGTTGGTGCATTGATCTTTACACAAAGTTTAGTATGCCTATCATATTACAAAAGCGGAATGTATTTCAGAGTAAACATCCGTGAATTTCAATGATGAAATCTCTTATGAAAAATCTATTAAGGACCAAAATGGATAAAGATATTGAATTTTTAAAAAAAAAGTCTCCAGAGATTTTACTGGCAACAAAATCACCTACAACGAAATTACATACTCTGCCAAAAACAGATACTTCCTGGCCAAGACTGCGCATAGATTCCGCAGGTTCAATAAAAGGATCATATTATCTTGTTGTAGTGGATAGCTTTACTAAGTAATCCGGAATTTTTTAAGTTAAAAAACCCTACTTTCACGGTTAAAGTGAATTTTCTACCAGATATTCCGGATATCATAGTTTCGGATAACGGTACACATTTTCAATGCTTACAAATTTAAAGAATTTAAAAAAAAAATCCCATTTGAACACATTTCTATCCCACCGTATCACACAAGGCATGACGGACATGTTGAACGGTTTGTGGGTACTTTAAGCCACATTTGTTAAATGTGTATGTAATTAAAATGTGATCGAAGAAGCAATAGAGAAATTTATGAGAATGTAACGGATAACGCCGAATCTAAATAGACCGCCTTACATGGAGTATTGCTGCTATATATGGTCTGGAGCCCCTTCTGTTAGCCTCAGGGTTATTGATAAGATCCAGAGAGAGATATGCAAAGTAATTGGTCCTGATCTGGCATCTCGTCTCCAGTCACTCCCTCACAGACGTACCGTCGCCTCTCTGTGTCTTTTTTTTTTTTTACAAATACTTTGATGGCAATTGTTCCGATGATCTGCTTTCCCTGGTTCCCAGACATCATGAATTCAAGCGTCCTACGAGGCTGACATCCCGCTCTCACCCTTTCAGTGTTGAAACTATTAATTGTAGCTGTCTCTTCTACTCCAATAGCTTCAT
The DNA here is from genome assembly GCA_963932145.1 of Acanthosepion lycidas. Classification (NCBI taxonomy): domain Eukaryota; kingdom Metazoa; phylum Mollusca; class Cephalopoda; order Sepiida; family Sepiidae; genus Acanthosepion; species Acanthosepion lycidas. Next base: position 101,237,022 of record OZ010586.1, read on the forward strand.
ATTCGAACGTCTCGCCTGTGGAACTCCCTACCCTTTTTCCTGTTTCACTATGATCTCTAACTTTTCAAATGAATGTCACTCGATATCTCCAGTTGCCTTGATCTATCCACTATTTTTCTCCTCATCCTTTCCTCTATTACTCCTATCTGCTCTCGCTCCAAATTCTCTGTCCTTGCGTGCTAGTAGCTTCCCGCCTTGCTTGGGGTGAAATGCTTTAAAGAAATGCATGTAACCAACAAAACTGACGTTTGCAGAAAAAATTAAATCTATGTTCGTGAAGTTTTTACTAGGCCAAAAAAGAATGAGAACAGAAGAAGGACAATTTTTTTTCAAAATTATCGAAAAAAAATGTTTCAAAGACGTTATAATAATGTCATGAATTGGGCAAATCTTACATATGGTAAAAGCAAATGGGAAGATAAAAGTGATTGCAATCAGGTAAAGAAAAGTTTCACCGAAGAAAGACCTGCAGGAACCCATTCAAGTACTATATGATATTTTTGATATACCAACACCCCAAGTATTCGTTGAACGTACAATAATAATTACAAGAAATAGGAGACGTTCAGTAAAAACTAGAGGTTAACCCAAAACGAAAGAAATACAAATTTCAGTACGTTGCGATCTCTACAGAAAGTGAATGGTGGAGTGAACAATAAGCAATAATATAACATATTTACTAGTAAAAAATATCAAAAGTGGGTATGTTGATCAGTAAATAAGAAAGCCACGGTAACACAGAATGGACTAGGCAAGATTACTTAAATAAAGGACTTAAAGTGAGTCAGAGAAACTTGCCACAGTCAGACATTCTTCTGCATGGCTTGTGGCTAACTTGACGAACTGCCTTGAGGCAAAGACGAACCCAGGCAAGGCTATGCCTACAGGTAGATTCTCATCTGGGGAGATAAGACAAACAGGACCCCATCTATGAGGGGTCTATATGGAATTTTTGCCAGGGGTTACGGGCTCGGGGTAACTCCACATAAAAATCGACCTTGTGACACATCTTACCAAGTGAGGAGGTTGTTTAATACCACCTCGTCTCAGTTAGGCATTTCGCTTCCTGTCTCTGACTTGTCGAACTGCTTGACTTCGGGTGGAAAGGAATCCAGACGTGTCTAAGTCTACGGACAGAGTTTCGTCTGGGGAGGTAGACCAACCTGACCCCGCGTACACGGGATCTACAGCGAAATTTTGGCGGAGAATGAGGGCTCAGAATCGCCCCACATAAAAATGAACCTTTTACCACATCTTGACTTGTGGAGAGGTTGTTATATACTAGCTCGTCGCAGTTAGTCTCAGGTTCCCGAATAGACAAAACCTCTGTCTCCAGGCGGAATGAGACTCAATCTCTGTAAATTTTGACTAGTGGCCCGAGTGAAAACGCTCGTATTCCCCACAGTAAACTTGATCTTGTGTCGCATCTTGTCCGCAGTGGGGCGACCGGTAAATAAGCTCATAGGAGTCTGTCAATCTGATATCTGTCAAGCTCACTGTCTTCGGGCAGATGGCGACTCAGTCGGGGCTCTGTCTCTGGATGAATACTAAGCTGAGAAAAATAGACAATGCAAAATGCCTGATTCCGCGGGGAAATGTTGACCGTTGGCTCGTGTTACGCGCTCGAATTCCTCACACTAAATTCGGCCTTATGCCACATATCGCCTCAGTCAAGAGACTGAGTGAATTCCGTTGGAGTCATGCGAGGATAATTTCTAATAATGTCACAGAGAGTAGCCTCAGTGAGACAATATTATAGTCGCTTGTACATAAATGGTTAATGGTCAAAGTTGAATCAGACAAGGAAACAATAGTATTAAAAAGTGCTCAATGCATATGTAAAAAATTATATAAAAAAAAATAAAAACAATGTAGGGTTTTTTTAAAATAGGAGATCAATTGAATCCGCTAACCTTGGTTTCAACCTTACGGTATCCTCAGGCGATTTTTATCAATTGACGTCCTAACGTTTCGTTTATTTAATTATTTTTGTTTTAAATTTTCTTTTAAAAAGCATAAACTGATCAATGCTATATTGTTTTAAAAATTAAATAAAGAAAAGCACGACGTTGGTTGTGATAGAAAGGGGCGGGAGAAGGATGTGAAGAAGAAGAAGAAGAAGAAGAAGAAGAAGAAGAAGAAGAAGAATGAAAAAAAAAGAAAAACAAGAACAAAAACAATAAGGAGGAGGAAGAGGAAAGCAAGCATATTATAAATATATCGGTGAGGGGTTAATTGAAATGTACATATTTTTTATCGAGGCTCGTATGTGCTTAAGAAGATTTTTTAGTATGTATTCAAGGAATCAAAAGCTAACTTTTCCTGTTGGCAGACGTTGCTAATGTTATGTTTGTTGTGAGAAGTCTTCGCTATTGTAAAAAATTTCAAGCTTTACATCTGATACTTTTAGCTATTTTTGTAGAGCTCGTAAGACTTACTAGCTCGAATAAAAATATTTGGTTGTACCATATACCTTTAAATGTAACTTAAGAGTACATCTCATGTACGCTTTATTCTGACCATTAATATCTGTTAATACTGCTTTATTGATTATTGCTTCGATTTTACAAGCTCCGTCTAATGGGCATCTATTTTAATTTCTGTACTTGCATAAATTACGAGTAGTAAACATATTTTGCAGCGTGTTTGATATTTCTGGTATTTTGTCTATTATTGTATCTAAATTGCTAGTGCAAGTGTAGCTTGAGTTAATAGTGATTTTATTGAATATCTTATGTAAGTCTGAATTTCTGAGAAGTGTTTAGTAACCTGAAAAACAATTTCACTATTTTAGATTTTACCTCTTAGTTAAAAGGAGCGTTAAACCAAACGATATTTTTTACTCAATAGTTCTTCAAATGTAGTTTAATTTGAGGTTTAAATTCTTGTTTGGTTTTGTGACACTCTGCCTTTAAGTTCATCTCATATTCTTTCTTTTTATTCTCAAATATTATTTTACTAGAATAGTTTCTGGATAATCTAAACTCTATTCTGTTAGAGATGTGCTTTATTATCTTTGCCGGGTTGTTAGACCTAATATTCAAGTATTTTAATTTTGCGTACGGTTTCAGGTATGGAGAGACACTACCAACTTTACGATTTAATTCTACGTTCAGATAGTGGATAACTCTTTTATTCATTTCGACTTCTATTCCAAAGCCGAGGGTTTTTAAGAGTTTGAAAAGCGATTTTCTAATATAGTCATTTGTTCTTCTGTTGTCTGGCGCTATCTTCAGATCGACATCCGTATAGCGACCGTGATTGTCTATATGTACAATTGTGTCAATTTTATAAAAGTTTTACAGGTCTATTAACTCCGAAACCTTAGCGCAATCAAAGGAAACGTGTGGCACATCGAAACCGTCGTCACTTTTTTGATTTCTTAACTCAGCCGAATTCATTGCGGAATAAAATTAATTTACGGCAATGTAAAATTATTTACGTTTGATCTGATGTTATATGTATGAATACTTTAGCGAAGTACAACGCCGCTAACACACCTTTATCAGATATAGATGGGCAAATATTTTAATGTCGTATTTTATAAATACATGTTTGTTTTCATTTGTGATTTTGTGAGACTATGATGGTCTGGTTTAAGAGATGCAGGGTCAGCCGTCACGCAAATCGATCGGTGGTATGTTCGACATGAGACTTTATGAATTTGCTTTCGTCGGAACCTGAGTTTCCTTGAGTAATATAATTGCTAATAGTACTCATTTCCTTATTAGGAAACATTTTATATTCATAGACAGATTAGGTGGTACTGCCGTCACCTGAAATTCATGAAATTATTGTCCAAATATTATGGGATGTTAACATTAATATTATTATACCATTGTTTCCCTTCGAGTTACATGTAATATAATGGGTGTTTCATTAAAACGGATTATATATAAATCTGTTTCATTAAGATAGATCAAAGTCAGCAGTAAATAAACCAGTGTAAATTTAAAAAAAAATATTTATTTCTCTATTGGATCATGTTATTTAAATCATGTCAATTATGTGTGAAAAGTAATATCGCCCAAATATCCACCAAATCTGAAAGAAGAAAAAATTACACGCTTAATCTTTATTCACATTCAAAATCGGTCCAAGTTATTAGAACACCATTCACATTTGAGATGTTGCTGATGTTGGTAGTCCTCCAGTGCTGTGATTTCTTTTATTGGGTACAATTCTTTAGTGTTTGTGATTCTCCTCTCCACAATGTTCGAGGAAGGATGGTATTCACCAAGACCCACAGGCATGACTTGTTAAATCCATTTAACTATTTATCTTAGAAAGTGAGTGAATATTACTGAGAGCTTAGCTAATTTGGGCCGAATTTAGCACCATGCAGGGCATCCATATGGAACACTCAATCTGGTGAGGCTGTTAAAGAACATATATCGATCACTTGAATTCCTAATAAATCATGATCGTTGTTTATTTAGACATGGTATCGCTGTTGCTGATGCATGTGTGTGTTTTGATTTTAATATAATATATAATTAAATTGTAATTTATAATTTGCCCACGTGGAGTGGATCCTTTTTTTTAATATTCCTCAGAGGGAATTCATTCTGTTTGTAAGTTCTGTTCATTCGCTTTCAATAAAACATAATAATGACAATGTTATTATCTATCTTAGCTTAGAATACGAAAGAAACGATTTGATTTCGCTATCTGTAATATAGCTGGGAAAAACTTTATTAACTATCGTGTTTTAGGTTTCTGCGTGAGAACGAAACCACGTGCATCTTCAGGAAGATTCTTATTACCGCTAATGTGTAACCAAGTAAATATTCGGTCTGTAAATGAGATGATAATTATTTTTTCATTTGTCTATTTCTTACATAAACAATTACTGAATATATTTTTTACAAGAACTTACAATAGAATACTCGATAAAAGTTTGTCGCCATTCTTACACGACAAACGCTATTATTCTATTCGCTGTAATATCTTAGTCTGAAAACACTTTGTCAGGTCTATATATTTCCTGTCTGCTCGTTTCCTACGGCTTCACCCTTTATCCTTTCATTTGATTATGTCACGTTATTGTCGACATAAATTGTGTAATCACTTCTGTGATAGGTCGAGCATGGTGCGTTATATAGTTCGTGGAAGCTTTTCAGTGTCTGGCAAGTTTATGTAAAGCGTTCCTGTTCCGATTTATCTCATGCAAGTTGTTTCTACAGCGATTTGATTAATTTCCATGTATCGAAACATACACCATGGCTAAAGTAATATGTGATTTATACTGTTTATATACTAAACTCTTTGCGATGACTATGCCACATCGTGAGTGATGGCTATCGATTCCTTCTCGAGTATGACCATCACAAATTACACCTAACATACTTAGTATGCAGGGTGTGAAAATAGAAGATCTTAATGAGGGCACTGCGTTCAAACACCTACATTGGGCTTAACACGCCCCGTCCTGGTATTTATATATCCCCGCATATATGAGTATGACGATAAACTACATACGACAATATGGCCACTGATCAGGAGGAGTTGAGGAGCTTTAAACGACATCTTAATTGCTGTCTTTCCCAGGGATATCTTGACTTAGGGCAGAAGCACCTGTTAGGGTCTCAACACTGAGTAAACCCCAAAACTGGTGTCAAAATATGAAAATATAAAATACATTTAAAAAAACAACAACTTCCTGCTATAAATTTTCATAGTAAAAGAATAAAAAAAAATACCAGCAATACATTTTGGGGAAAAATACCAATGTCCACAAAATACCAATGTCCACAAAATAAAATTCAGGCATTAAATGACCCATAAGGAATTGATATGCCCTTAAACAACAAACTAAACCAAAGCATATCACATCTTTGCTAGATGACCGTTGTGCCTATGAATGAAATCATCCAACATTTGAAAGGTCTTATTTCCAACAAGGATGATTTTTTAGACATTATCTCCATCCAAAATGTTTGGACCGGTATCTGTTTTAGGCGCCAATAACAAAACCATGTACATGCATATATGATGATGTTGATATGGTGATTATCTAAGCATACCTGAGATGTGTCCGAAAGTATGGGGCACCCAGTGAAGATCAATCTCACCACTCAGTGCTAATTGTTTCCACGAGATAAGCTTAGTAACAATTACAACACGTCAATGTGCTCGACGATGATGATGATAATTGCCGACTTGTTAAATGAGTAAGAAATGATCAAACATTAAATAGCTAAGTAATCGAGATATAGTGATTTTCCAAGCGTAGATTAGAAGCAGTACAATGCCGAATGTATGGGTTATCCAGCGAGGATCGAACGCCTTATTCAGTCGTAATTGTTCTAAAGAGACAAGCTCACTAACCATTGCAACGACTCGAGGGGCCCGAGAAATTGAGATATATACCGAAGCAACTTTGACCATATTAGACTGTGTTATTTCTCTCGTTTTTGTTTCTCGTCACGGAATGCTTACTAAACAAAAGTTTTCGTATTCCTTGGGGGATAGCCTTCAACAATAATCTGAAGCTCATTATTTTTCTATATTCCCTGAAATATCTGCTTTTAAAAGACACGACAGATAAGATCTGAATATTTGTTCTTCTTTCTCCGAAAAAAGGTTCGGAATATATCCATGAAAATAGCTGCATTTTCAAACACAACAGATAACGTCAGGGCCTGTTCTTATCCTTTCTTCGAAATAATTCTTGTATATTATCTTTTAAAGCCGCTTATTCAACCAGTAACTCTTATCGACCCTACCCGCTTTCGACATTTTAATTAATGATCTGCCGAAGATCATAGTCCGATCATCAGTTAATTATGCAGATGATACAAGAGTATACGAGTGCACGTCCAAAAATCAAGGGCTGCAAGTTCATCTATCTTCTACTGTAGCTCTAGAGAAATCAATGGAAAAAAAAAACTGACTTGTCATATTCAGTACCTGAAAAGCCAAACAAATACCGTTTATTCATCACCGAGTAGACTTTTCGAATGTGGCTATCAATATGTATTACCACAGGAAGACACCTTGACTTGAATACCTACTGAAACTTAACACTTTCAGCCCTGCGTTCCTGGACAATTTTACCGTTCTGCCTGAGGTCCTGCTCCAAAATTCGCAAATAATTGATATGTTTCACGGTAGATATAAAAGTAGTTAAAAGTGTTTACCCCCAGTTCAAATGGTGGCTGCACATTACGTCATTTTTCTCTACAACCGGTAAAGCGATGGTCGGTACTAAAAGATTTGACATCACTCTGGACCTAAAGTGGAATATGTATATGAGGTCCATCGCTAAAAGGCAGGAGAAAATGTCTGATCATTGTAAAGCGCGAGTATTTAAATAACTCTACCTACGATACGCTAACATTACAAGAACCAGATCAGACCAAAAAAGAGTAACACTGCCATGTATAGTGTTCAAAATCATCTTAGCAGCCTTGTGGGCGACGAAATATTTTCCACGCTATAACAACTTTCCCGGGGCGAAAAGTTACAAACGTTTTCCTACTTTATCGTAATTTCGAAGTAAAATGCGCAGACGGTCTACATTCCATAGTAACCCTGTGTAAGACCACGCTGTGTCATGTACACTGTGTCTAACCCTTCACATAGCCCCCTTATCCAATTAATAAGAAGGAAGTTAAAATCAAACATCTTTTTCCAACGAAAACCTACTTTGTGGAGCCGACTCCGAAGATCATCCTTTTCCGACCATTACAATCGAAGATTAATATTTTCTTTCTGACATATCGTCATAAACTGCACCCCCCCTATTATTCTTAACACTCATGCAACAACCTTATTCATAACCTCATATATTGCGTACCTCGTCAGATTTTCATCAAGGGAACATTAGCAAGAAAGAGAAAAATAAACTGTTAAAACTGCTGCTTTGATCATTTTTAATCAATAATTAATGAATGAATAGACTTCTAAATCCGTAATGAATTCAGAATTTAGAGATTAAAGCAGCTACAGTATAAGCAAAAATAGATACCGACGGAATATTCTCTTCATTTCCCCGGAATTATGTCTTATTCCTATTCAAACTTCATATATATATATATATATATATATATATATATATATATATATATATATATATATATATATATATATAAAAGTGAGCATAGAAGTCAACTCTTAGAGGTGACAGTCTGTTTACTGCTAGACACAATCGTCAGACCATATATATATATATATATATATATATATATATATATATATATATATATATATGTGTGTGTGTGTGGGTGTGGGCGGGTGTGTACTGAATTATATCAGTATCGTGCATCTTGAGATTGATTCTGCCTGGTCATACTAGAGTAGAAATTATATTTTGTATAAATCTGTTAAGGTATAAAATATCTCAGGAAAATTCATTCTAATCCATTACAGGTATTTCCGGTAACGAAATGATCTCAGCTAATGCAAGACATGATGCTGGTGAACGAACACTTTAGTGATTAAAATCCGACTACAGAAAAAAAACAATTCTTTTTCACATTCATCTGCTTTAACATTTACACCTCTCTCTCTCTCTCTCTCTCTCTCTATATATATATATATATATATATATATATAGATATAGATATATATATATATATATATATATATATATATATATATATAGATATATAGATATATTAGCTCTATCAAAAATATTCAACAGTTTCCTTTCATACTGCATATATATATATATATATATATATATATATATATATATATATATATATATATATATATATATATCCGTGGAATGATGAATTATATTTATTTAAAACTGCTGTATTCATTTGTAAATGTTCTCCATAGGTGGGATAGAGTGTGTGTAAGTATAAAAGTGGAGAGTGATAATCAGTAACGTATCTTGTTCTTGGTTGAATGCAATCTTCATGAAACAGGTACTGTAAGCACACTTATTTCATTTCTCTCTCTCCATACATACATACATATATATATATATATATATATATATATATATATATATATATATATAAGTTCATTACTATTTGTCCATCTATCTCTCTCTCTCTCTATATATATATATATATATATATATATATATATATATATATATATATATATATATATATATATAGAGAGAGAGAGAGAGAGAGATGTATGTAATTGCGCATATTTTTTTTCACTATTTTGGCTATTTAGAAATCAAAAAAAATATTTACAAATTTTAAATTTAAATATTATTTTCAAATATATAAACGTGACGCATGGAATTCTAACTTTTCCGTCATATGTAAATCGATCGATCGATCTGTATACATGTATTTATAATGTCTGTTCAATTTAGAAACAATGAATTTCAAAACATTGAGAAAGTTCATTGCTTTTCATTATTTGATATACGTTTTCAATTAGTCTTTTGTTTCAGATAATATGAATCTGTTCATATTCATTTTGTCCTCAATAGATAACAGTTGAGATGACGCCGGTTGTATTAATTCTGACTTTTCTATTCACGCTGGACGTTTCCGAAATCTGCATGGCCTTTACTGCTACCATTGTGCAAATCAACTGGGGACAATTCATAGAATTCAAACAAGGTATCGCAAATTAAAATAATTTTTTGAGTAATCTCAAAACGCAATAACAATACGATGATATTGCAATAATCAAATGCTAGGACTTCGCTTGAAATTAAAAAAATATATGTCAGAAAAACCTTATTAATGTTCAAGACTATTAACAAACGCGTTGAATGTTTTCATTCTTGTGGATCGTTTAATGATGATAATATTATTTGTGGGATAACAAAACTTGAAAAATGTTATATTTTGCCCATCATCGCTTCAATATTTGAAGTGCCTACTGACATTCTATAATCATCCCACAAATATTTGGGGATAATGAGTAGTGATATCCTTTGTAGAATCGTATGTTTCATTGTATATTTCCTTTTCTCGCATAATTCCCCTTCAGAATTAATTCCGGTTTCTTACCCAATGATCGCCTAAGATTTGCAGTTATTGCACGTCAAGAAGAAGGAAAATCTTGGAGAGGAAACTCAAGAGAGGAAACAACTAACTTTAGCAAACTGACCTAAAACTTTTTACATTATATAGAGTATTCATCTCCATTGCCATATCCACGACGGCCGTTGTATGCTATGACCTTCTTCAGGCGATTGGAATTTCGAAACGAACACATTATTTCGTTTACTAGATTAGATTCCCATCCCTTTTCCATATGCCTCGGTTATCTCTCTTTTCTGTTATTTTTTTCTTTTCTTTTTTTTATTCACCGTTTCTAATAAACTCACAAATTTTGGGCTTATTCACTGGATCTAACCAGCGTCTTTATCCACTGGGCCTTGTCTCCTTGGGGATATCTGTGTATCAATTTCTGTGACTTATTAACCTGTCTCAGCAACATTTTTACCAGTCTTCATGATGCAATTTTTTTCCGTTATTATTATTACCTAAAACAGGCATTTGAACAAAAAAAAAAGAAGGAAAAATAATATGGATCAAAAAACAAAGTAACTAATCTCTAAGTAAACTCCAAGATACAAATTCCCCCCTTTCGTTTCTCAAATTCATTTAGTTCAAATAAGTAAGACAGTGTTGTCCTTCTCCTAGACCGATTGCTACTCAAGGCTATTCTGCGGTTTAAAACATTGCTGGGACCCTCATTATGCATCAGTTTTTACAGATTTTAATACAATTCAAAAATATGATTTTAAGTAAGCGCCGGAGTAGTTCGTCAGTGATGTAATTTGACTTGGTTCATCAGGGAGTTTCGGTTCCTTCAGCGTCATACAGCCCCATCACCAAGTCGACCAAATCACTGGAGATCAATACATGATCCCCCCTTAGAATTTAACATTAACAGCTATTCTGGTCTTTTTAAAGAATTAGACGAAGAAAGTCCACGTTTTCCGCACACTTGATTGGATGTTTTTAAGAACCAATCCACTGCACGGACTATCTTTTAAATGGTCCACGGTGGGGGACTGGATTCTTTTTTCCTTTTACGGTGTATAGCTGTTCTAATGGATAACCGAGGATGTAATCTAACGTGCCTAAATTTAAACCTTTTTCTCTAAGTATTGTTTGATATCTTACTCTAATTATTTGCCGTTTTGATTTTATTTGTACTTTGGTGTGGGGACTTTAACTCAACCCTACTATCACATTTTTTATCGTTTAGTCTGATTCTTAATATTATTATTACAGGTCAGTTAAGTTTTACATTCGTAAAATGAAAATACTTGCCAATATGCCTGTATGATGTGACTGTACACACACAAAAAAAATAATAAATAAAAACCTATAATATTCATAAAAATTGATTAAAAACTCTATTTACAAATTTGGAGTCGGTTAAAATACAATAAACTACAAAATACACTTAAAATAAGCTAAACTAAGAAAGACGAGGGATCTGCCTTTGCAATATATTCCCATATATTTGAAAATAAAATTATATTAAAAGTAATAAGCGAGGTTTCTTACATATATATATATATATATATATATATATATATATATATATATATATATATATATATATATATATATATCCAGCGTCACTTAAAAGGGCTCTAGTGAAATAAATTATTATATTGGAACCTTAAAGTGGTCTGTACTTCTTTACATTATACACGCACGCACAAACACACACATATCTATCTATTTATCTATCTATCTATCTATCTATCTAACATATATATATATATATATATATATATATATATATATATATATATATATATATATATATATATATATATATATAGCTTAAAACCGGTGACAAAGAAATAAACTGATAAAATAAAATAAAGTAAAAACAATAAACAATAAACAATATATATATATATATGTATATATATATATATATATATATATATATATATGTATATATATATATATATATGTATATATATATATATATATAAACAATATATATATATATATATATGTATATCGATGATCGAGAAAAAGCTTTTTAAATACACTTTGTACATGTTATGATACCGATTTAAATATATGAAAGCAAAATATTCGTGTAAATTGGCTAAAAAAAAAAAAAAAATAGAAGAAAAAAAGCCTTACGAGGTGTGTCGCGCCGGAACCATTAAATGATAAATAGTAAAAAAAAAAAAAAAATAATAATAATTACCGCGTATAAAATTGAGTTTCACGTAATAATACATATTTACAACAAACACATTTTACAAATTGATATGAAATATTCGATGACTATACATGTAAAATTCAAGTCGTGTATTTAAACATCAAAAATGACGTTCATATTATTACCATGTTTCAATCATATTAAAAATGATTAATTACAGATTTGCCCCAATTTCCTAATTTTAACTATTTTCTTACATTGGAGTCTCACGTTTAATCCATAAACATTTTGCTGTCTTTCTATTGTATTACATATGGTCCGTATCGCCTTTCTTTTATTGGAACCTACTAATCCAATATCGGTTAGGGCTTTGCATAAGGACCTTGCAGCAAAACCTCTTGCGCCCACTTCGATTGGCAGACAGCTTGATTTCCATCCATTTTTTTTACAATTCGTTATTAATTCATCATATTTTAGTATCATTCGTTCATGGGCTTCCTCTGCATGCTCTTTCCAAGACACCGTCATTTCGTACATTATTACTTTCTTAATATTGTTTGTGGTAAGGGAATTTTACTCTTGTTCCTAAGTCGACCCTTATTCCCAGTTTGTTGCTAACGACAGAGTATTTGATTTGTTCTTTTCCTGTTTTAGGTGTCTCATCAGGTCTGTGAAACTTTATAGCTCTTTTATCTAGGTTTAAAGTATTAGTGCTGATGGCCATACTAACTATCTTTGCTAGATCACCATGTCTCCATCTATATCGGCCGTCCGTTAGTACTGTTTTACAACTACTTAGAATATACTTTAAAGTTCCTTGAGGCGAGCACAATTGGCATAAGCGCGATTTTATTTTATACCATAAGTGAAGGCTAGTAGTAATGGGAAAGGTGTCGTATACAGTCTGAATTTGGAACTTTATACTGATATCATTACGCCATATATCAGACAATTTGATTTTCGAATAAATCATGGATCCCCATTTGGTCCACGCACCTTGTTGGCTTAGTCCTACCATCTTTGCCAACATTTTCTCCTCTTCACCCTTAGGTACTTCTTCTTGTATTAAAAGGTTATTTTCTTTACCTTTAGCCCTGTTCATCCGAATCGTAGGAAAATACCCTAAGCTTGCGGGTTCAGTAGCCACGGCACCTAATATGGCATTTTTGCGGAGCTTTTCTTCAGCTACACGTAATTCGTTCTCTGGTCTCCATTTCCTTCTTTAATAGACTTCAATACCTGCCCCAGCCAACTTTGGATCTTTGGATAACTTGTACTAAATTATTTTTTCTGACTTTGGTGCCTTTGAATTGCTCTACTAATTTCTGAAATGAAGTTGCCGAGAATTAGTATTGCAGTATAGAGCAGCGGTGGTCAAACACTTACGTAAACCTAACCATCTCTGTTGTCGTATGTTGATTCTTTTTCCTAATTGTTTTATTTGAGATGTTGTGAATTCGTAGATAGATAATGACCATAGGCTTTTTACGGGCTTTTCCTTAATGGTTGGTATGTTACCCCCGGAAAGTCTGAATCACTCCTTTTCCAATATTTTTCTTTTACATTATTTCAAAAGAGTTAGTCAAAAAATGTAGGTAATATTATTCCAAGAGAAATTGTCATTAAGATTACCAAAAGATGATTTATAAAATCAAATAAAATGTAAAATGTTTGACATTATATTTATTGTTATATCAATAGGTTGATAGCTTAGTGATAAAAAAAGTCAGTATATTCTACAGCACATATCTTAAATAATATTTAGCTTTAATGCCATCGTGAATACAAGTCACTGGGAAAAATGCCGCTTATTCGAGATGGTGCACTATACGTAGCATAGGAAAGAAAAAGCGAGGTTGAAGTTACTCAAGCGCTTGGCAGACTATGTTGACTCGGTTTTCAAAGAAACACATTGATTATTACAGGTAAATTTCAAATTAAAAATGTCAAAAACACAGAGTGGAATTAGAAAAGTTCAAATGCCGAGCTCATGTTACTGAAAACATCTGTAGATATATTTGGAGAAAAAAACATGTGTAAACACAGTCACAAATATTCAAATATAGATGCGAATATTCTTTTTGAAAATTGAAAGAGGGAGGAATTTTAATGGTAGCCCAGACAAACTGCGATTGAATCACCTAATGAAAATCAATGTATCGTTTTTTGTTTTTTTTTCAGAAGCGTCATATCCTTACTGTTGAGTTATCTATTCAAAGCCAATCAGCTTAGAAAAAAGTTATAGGATTTATGTTGGGCAAAAAAAAATCACCGAAAATTTAAATAATCAGTGTTCGTAATCCACACCCCAATTATGTATTGAAAAATACATAACAACAATGTTCATACGAGAATCGGAAATTTAAGAATATTTTGACCGTGAACAATTTTTTGCAGAATAAATACAAAAATATGTAAAGTGGTATCTTATATCTAAAATGAATAACAACGTTTCATTCAGTAAAATCCTTTTTAAAGCATGTCCCTCTTTGACACAGACACAAACACATAATTACATTCTGTTTAGGCTGTGTCTATATATTCGATATTGAGCACTCTACCACAAAGCCTGCTTTCATTAATTGCCTATCAGCAAACCACGGGAAAATACAACAATTTTGTCTTCAAAGAAGGAATTCCTATTAGCACTACATACATACATATATATTATTAATTTATTTCACCCTAAGCTATTCCATAATACCACTAAAACAAAACTGGGAATGGAAAGGAATGAGAATACTTTCATGCAAATTTCATTGGAAACAACAGAAAAGGTGTTTTTATTTAGCATTTTAGACAATTCCTCATGAGATCTAATATTTTTTTTTTACGGATTAGAAATTACATAAAAACTGTCCGAATATTATTTTTATCCGAACGCTTTCTGCTATACATTTGCCCCTTTTTAAGGATTATATTTTAACTGTTAAAATAAGAGATAGTTTGTTGTATGAATGTTTTATAAAATATTTTCATTTTTCAAAACACAGTCAAGATATTATTCCCATGCTCAAAGTTATTTATATAGACGCCCACGAAGTAATAATTTTCGGATGGGCACTTAAGCGAGATAAGCGCGAATTAATAAACTTTGATAGCTGGTCCTGATAATGCAAAGCTCTTCTATGACTCGAGCACTCTGAATCACTGGCATTTTTATTCAAAATAAATACGTAAAATTCACCTTCTCTGCCGCGAGCCGATAGCTTACGGGAAAAAATTCCGACTTATGCCAAATCAGTTAGTTTCGATCCTGGCTTGACGCAATCGGATGTCTAGCCACACAGATGAGCTGTGATACAGCGAAATAGTCTGTCTCTGGATGGCTATATATATATATATATATATATATATATATTTATTTATATATATATATAATTCTTCGCGAATTCACGTATTGATTTTTCTCTCAGATATATTGCGTTTAAAATTAATTATAATTGTTCCTTCAGAACAATTTCTGTGAAAACACATCACGCACGCAGACAGACATATATACACACACACACACACACACACACACACACACACACACACATATATATATATATATTACTCGGTTGTTACTTCAAGTGCCGATTTCTCGTTCTCATTAACGGTCGACATTTTAATTCCACCTGTCAACTTGTTAAATATGGATACGGCTAATGGCCGTGATTTTTTACTTAAATAAATCCTCAGGTTTTGGATATTGATTTTTATCTATGGATAAGACAATTAATATTGATAGCATATCGGAGGGGAGGCTTTGAGTGCAAAACGAATTTTTCCTATTTCCTTCTTTTTTTTTGTTCGTGTCTCTCTACATGTATGTAAATTATGCAAGTCGCCGATTAATGGGATCCTCAAAGACACAATGTATAAAACGTCACATAGTATCTTCCATTTCACACAATTAAGACAAGATGAACAACTTTATATACAAATATTTCATTCAAAATTGTTCTAATCTATATCCAATATTTACAGCATGCACCACGTTTGCATTTATACGCTGATTATTATTTAATCAATTTCATCTCAAGCAAGGCAATAAAAACACTAAGACGCAAAGTTTTACTCTTTGTCGAATAATTCGAAAACGATAGTCAGAGAATATCTTTAATTTTTTCGAATGTTTATGGCTTTTGAAAATAATAATGCATTAGCGATAGAAGCCCTATCAGTTTACTCATAAGTGGCGGGAGAAGTGTATTTATAGATTTCCCTGGCTATTTGCGCACGCAGGACTTCTCACATTTTTTTTAATTGTTGCTGACAGATAGACTGAAGCTTACGTTGATGAATACAAATAAATATTTTACCCCTAACTTTTTTACCAATGAAATCTTTCATGTATGCCAACAAATAGACAAATCAACGCATATAGATGCTATATATATATATATATATATATATATATATATATATATATATATGATTTCACCCCATGTAATGCAGTAATGGCACTAAGATACAAGGGGTTACTTGGCGTGGACGAATTAAAAAACAGAAACATAAATAAAAGACGTTAAGAGAAAAGAGTAGTCAAGATGACAGTAAATAGTGATTGATATTGCATTTAATTCTTAATGGTTATGGGTTGCTGAAAACATGGGACCGGAAGAAAGTTTCACAAGCGAGAATTGCGTCAAAATAGACAGCATAGAATTAATGGTTATGTCTAGCCAACTCAACTGGAAATTGTTGATAATCTCGACACTAACCTAGTAAATTCAAAATTTAAATTCATAACGTCTTTGTACGATAGCGAAGAGATCACACGAAAAATTATACTCAAAGCGTTTAAAGAAAAGACAAAGTGAGGCAACCTTACGTCGATGGGAAAGTGACTGATGACAAGAGACCAGATCAGGACCAATAATAGAGCTGATTCTTCTTTGGATCTTACCAAGGAGGTTTAGATAAATAGTAGGCGTACCGGACCCCATTGTGCCGTAATATTCTAAGTATGGACAAATGCTAGATTTATAGATAATTACGATATATTCTGGAGAGAAAAAATATCGACAGAGAAAATCCATTTTTTTAGGAGCTGACCTTGCACTGGATAGAATATAGTCTTTCTATTTCATGTCAGCCGAAAATGTTATCCCGAGAATTTGCAACGAATCACTTTCTTGTGGGTTAGTCTTTAGCCATGCTGATGGAAGGCAGGAAAGGGCCGCTTAGTTGATTAATTGATAGGAGTTTAGTTATGAAGGCGTCAAAAATTATGAAGCCATCTTTTGTCCCTCTTTTCGCCAGACTGAATTTCGTTTTGATATCAGCTGCCATTTTGATCTCATATTAATATATTATGTAAGGATCATGATATCAATCTATTAATACCAACTATAAAATCGGCATTACATATAAAATACAAATTCAACTATCTTCGTAATTCCATCCGTCTATATATAATCCGTTAAAATCCATTTTGCTTTAAGATCGGAAATGGGTTAAAATTTAAAAATAAATAATTAAATATGTTAATAAAGTTCATTGAAAATCTCTTTAGATATCAAAAGGTTAATAGTTGCATACGGGACCCACATTATTAAAAAAAAAAGATAAAATAAAAACAGAATTGGCCTGATAAGAAAACAA
>OZ010586.1:101259685-101269685 GCA_963932145.1 Acanthosepion lycidas
ATTTCATTCAAAATCAGTATGTAGGCTACTTACAGCATGACGAGTTCAACAAATCTTTTTATTTCTTCGCCAATGCATTTAGAAAACAATCGCTAAAAACGAAAAATTGTTTCCAACACAAATTTTAAAATAAACACCTCCTCAGTTTTCATGCAATCTAATGAAAGCTTAATTTACTTGTTGCCAATAATTTGATTGATTAATAGTCATTTAACTTGATAATTGTGTCCACACATACAATGAAAACCCGTGTAAATAAAGAAGAATGGTGATTTTTACACGTTTCCTTCAACCAATTTTAATCAAACTTAACTATTTCATTATAAATGTATCCTCTTTTATATCCCTAGTAGCACACTGCCAAATTGAATTTCAAAAGCCCCAAAATAATTGTAGTCTGGAGCGAGTCTTCATGTTGCCTGTTTTCCCCATTCATGTCCTCGGCCAACTTTGATTGAATAAATACAGACTACTTCTGTTATATCAATAACTACATTATATCATTTTTTTAATGAAAGTACTTTAAAGTAATTGAAGAAGATTGATTCTATTACATCTAAACATGATGTTGCTTTTGCTCCATTCTAATTGAACAGTTTTTTTCTGATCGACCAGCTGGGTAGGGTTGCTGCTTTTATATATATTTCGGTTAAGTAAATTAAAAAAGAAATATTTATTAAAAATTCGTTTAATAATATTGATGTGCATATTATTGACTTTACACATCATGCATATCTATTAAAAATGATTTTTAGTAAATACACAGAAAACAGAAAGTGGTGTAAAACAAGAACGTGTTTTCTCAGCGGACTTTTTCTTTGTTTAAAATTGGTGATATCCGGAGAGAATGAAATAATTTAACAGCATTCATTATGAATCGGCCACTATCTTAACAATAAATATGACACAAAATGCAGGTCAAAAATGATGTAATAAACGGAAGCAATTACATAGTAATAAAATCAATTGGAAAATGTATATACACTATTCAGATTGTCCTTAAATTTATTGCTGTATTCACGACGTTTCGACCGTTGTATGATCCGACCTTCTTTAGCTGAAGTAGACCGGACAGTAAAACGGCCAATACGTCGTGAATATGATAATAAAGATGAGGACAACATTTTGAGATACGTAAATAAGGTAATACAATACCTCTTAGAAGCATAGAGAGGCATACTGTATAGACGTCAGAAAAATGAACACCACAAGAAGCAAACTACAGATTGTAAACACTAAAATCAAAGAAATACAAAGATATTTAATGTCGAGGCAGTGTTTCAACAGTAAATAGAAAATATATCATCGAAATTCGAAGGTGCATTGGAATAGCGATACACTTCCCAAAAGTTAACTACAGATTTAAGGAAATGATATAAAAGAGTGTTGTGCTTTTATGTAATAACTGTCCTCCTATATGAATGCTGGTCAACAGTAGTATGCTTCTTAACCGTAGTACCTTATCTGTCGTTTTTAATTAAACATGAATAAACGAAGGTTTTCTACCTAAATATACAATTATATAATTATATATGCAGTTTTACATTAGATGAAGATATCCACTACAAAAATTGTATATTTCTGTCATATAAGAAGAAAATAAGTAACTACTAACATGGATGTCCGAGCGTGACACTCTGGACTTATGAATATATGTTTTCTGTCATGTCTCTAAAAAGCGGTGCCAGGCTACTGACTGCAGTGATTATTGAGTAATTATTGAGTGGAAGTATCCAGTCGAATTAATGTGAATAATTATGCGTCGATGATTTCGGTTTTGATTTACGATATATCGGACTTGCCGAGCCGCGCTACTAACAACGTATTCACTGAAATGGTTAATTATCTTTGGTTGACTTTAATTTATTGTTCTTGTCAAGTATTCTTTTGTGTTTGTAATAAAATACTGTATTATTTAACATTGAAGTCTTCAGTTATAGTTAATTATTAACGGCCACCGTTCGTCACAAAAGAAACCACGCTAATCCCTTTTACGGGCTTTGTTTATTTCTAATGAAAATATGTAGAGAAAAATCATATCACTTCGAAAGCTTTCTGTGAAGTTGATCAATCTTACCATTTTGTTGATTTTTTTCAGCGCCAAATTATTCCCCTGATAATGTTCTTTTCTGCCAAGATAAATACAAAAAAATATTTAGCTTCATTCCGAGTTTGCGTGTCTGAGAGTGTGTCTAGCTTGTTCCTGCTTCAAAAGCCTACTCAGGAATATTTGTCCTTTTTCAGTTCCTTGTGAACCACCCATGGTGTATATTACTACTATAATCTACGGAACGTAGTTACAGTTTCATTGAGGAAGCTTATAATCAGTCGTCACCAACAGGTTGATCAAGGCGAGAATAATCAAGCCCTCACTCACAATGCCTGAGAAAATTATCCGCTGGTTTAGAAACGTTTCACTGACTTAATTTCAACGTGTTCAATGGTTTTGAATCAACTCCTAAAGATAACACACATCGGGATCGTCTTCCAGTAGGATAAACACTTTCTTGACAAATCGACCTGGTGAGAAACGAATACGGATCTCAGAAGCTGACATTCTTTCCACTCGGTCACACACTTGCAGGGAATAGCAGTAGAACAATCAATGCCGATCGGAGATTTAATAAAATACGAAAGCTAAGGTGTAGTCTATGATTAAAGTGCATGTCTATTTGTTGTTGCTCATGTTTTTAAAACATTCCTTCTGATATGATGGAGTTGTTTCGGCTACATGATCAGCTATAATTACAGCTATTTCTATATTCCCGGGTGAAATCAGAAAATAAGAAAGTATCGAAATGACTATTTAATTTTGATTAGTATATCAATTATTGTTCTAAGTACCTATTCACTCTAATTTGGGCCTTTATTATAATCGGGTGTAAGTAGGAGAACATCTTCTCCAGTAGAATAGATATTACTGTGATTACCAATAGCTGGACGTCCGAAAGAATCAGCGCAAATTCTAGAATATGAAGATTTTAGATTAAAATTAAGGTCGATATTGCAGTAGATATTAAAGAAAGAATGAGATGTGGCAGCAAAGCCTCAACAGCAGTTACGATGGAAAAAAGAGAAGTTTCGGTGCGCAAGTCAAGCCTGACAAGCAGCAGCAGTACCCAAATGCAGACTCATAGGCTTTACTACTTGTGGATTAATGCTTAGCTTTGTGCACTTTAGCG
This sequence comes from Acanthosepion lycidas, assembly GCA_963932145.1. NCBI lineage: Eukaryota > Metazoa > Mollusca > Cephalopoda > Sepiida > Sepiidae > Acanthosepion > Acanthosepion lycidas. The sequence goes on from OZ010586.1 coordinate 101,262,868, forward strand.
ATATATTAATTGTGAGTTCTATCGCTGGGAAGACCAGTGTGTATTTGGAATCTGTTGAAACTGTGTAGTAAATAAGTACTAGACAAGATATCCCTGAACATGGTCAGGGGAAGGAAAATTCAGTTAGAAATTCTCTGACTGTTATCCAGATTGACAAGTACCTTATAACGACTGGTGGACATAAGGGCCAAAACTGAGGGAAAATTAGAAAGATTAGGATAATAGCCCGAATATAAATCATGGTAACTCCTCATTCTAGATTTTTAGAAAGACATTAATGATAGGATTAATATTATCTTAATTCGATTTTATTTTTTTTAAATTCCTACAGTTTTCATTATATTTGTTACTTTTAAAAGTAACATTCGATTTTGTTTTATTATTATTATTATTATTGTTCTTGTTCTTTTTATTATTTCAAAACACATTTCCGTGTTGCAGTCTGCAAACTATTTTTTCAGCTCTTCGTCGTCAAGACCGATCGATACCAATAAATCTGTTTTCCAAATTAAAATCACTTTGTTCCTATGACAACATCAATTCGATTTTCTCTCTAATAATACAAGCTTATTGAATTCTGTACACGTCTTCGAAATAAGCAAGTCGAGGTACTTTAAGCTGCTCTGGAGACGAGGATCGATGTTTCTGATTATCCTTGCCGATCTTATTCTAACTTCACCAATAAAATTTTCTCTTTGTTGCATAACGCCTAGACTTTTAGCAAATACTCAAAATTATCTACCATGTGGATTTATAAACTCGTGTCAAATTTCAATATATATATATATATATATATATATATATATATATATATATATATATAGAGAGAGAGAGAGAGAGAGAGAGAGAGTGTGTGTGTGTGTGTGTGTGTGTGTGTGTGTGTGTGTGTGTGTGTGTGTCATTAAAAAAAAAACAAGTTACTACGGTAAGCATTTAATTTAATTTTTCTTGTGCTCGAACAAGAGCTTTCTTTTCTGGACAAAGAGAGTGTAAAAACTATTTCCGAGCGCTTTCGGCTATACCTTTATCATTTATCAAGCTTGATTCGATTTTTCAACTTAATTGGTTGTGCGCATTTTGTGTATGTCTTAGTGTATAGTAGGGATGTTCTAATTTCCGAATACGGTTAGCAAATTTGTGGTCTTGTTCGTAGTTTATATTGCTAAGAGTTGGCTTTTACTTTTTTATTAATAAAGATTCCATTATTTTTAATCTTTTTTACAGGTGGATGGAGTTAATATATTTGTATTTTGTACTTGTATGTTTCTAATGTAATCTGATAATGACTAAAAGTATAGCCGAAGGTGCTCGGAAATATGAAACATTTGGACAGTCTTTACACACTCTTTGTCCAGAAAATAAAACTAGTGTTCAAACACGAGATAAATTAAATAAAAAATCTTAACCGCAGTACGTTATCTGTCGTTTTTAATTAAACATGCATAAAGGAAGGATTGCTGCCTAAATATACAACTATATATATATATATATATATATATATATATATATATATATATATATATATATATAAAATGCAGTTTTACATTAGAACATGCACATATCCACTACAAAATTGTACATTTTTGTTTCAACGTCAAAAAAGGGAAAACCTTTTTTAGACGTCTAATCAAATAGGGAATCATAGGGTTATGGTGCATGTTCTAATGTGACACTGCATAAGATAAATGCATATTTACGGCTCTACCTTATGTATTGAGCACTCTTTTTAAAATAAGGTTTTGAACGCTGTAATCCTACTGTTCGATTTCCTACACTTTGATATATATATATATATATGTATATATATATATATATATATATATATGTGTGTGTGTGTGTGTGTGTGTGTGTGTGTGTGAGTGTGTTATTTTCTGTGAGTAGAGTTGAATCAGAATCATGTGGATTGACAGATATATGATAGTTCGTAAAAAAACTGTTTACATTGATACAAATCGTCAATTAATACGCCATGCTTATGACGATGACTTAATATTTTGAAGCTGAAAGATTTCAATATCCAAAGTTGTTAATGTGTCCTGTGTATTTGATGCATTTCCATTTGAACCGAAGAGAATATATGTTTGTGTTTTTGAGTGTGTATATAAGTATAGGATTGGTGTCTATGGAATACATTCCTATAATCAAATAATACTATTCTTAGTGCTTAATACAGAGTAGATCAAATATAATTTATTCGAAAATTATGACATAAACATGTTATAAAATCACTACAAAGAGATCCATTTTGTCTCAACATTTCTGGTGTCTTATCTCGTGATGGTGTTGAAGATATATATATATTACGGAAAATCGAAAATCTTTATCATAAAAATAAGCTCATCAAATCTAAAATAGCTTTGACCAATATAGCGTATGAATTTCACTGCTCAGTACAACACTATTTCTTCTCGCAAATCTATATCGGACCTAACAATACCTACTGGACTAGACTCCTTACGCGTCACTTGTCAGATTAAAGTGCTATAAAAGAAAATCTATCAACCTAAAATTTGCAGGAACCATTATGGTCAAAACTGTAAAATTCTCACTTTATCAGAATCATCGCGCTATTATATAATCCCGCTTTATATCAAACATCTCTCCCCTACTATCAACCTCAACTCATTTAACAGAGGAAACGGAGTTTTAAAGGTTTTTTTTTATTTAAATAAGAAATATTCACACGCAAATTCCAGTCGTGCAAACACGCGAATGCTCGGAATGAACACTCCTCTTGAAAACAATACAAAATTAAAATACAAATAAAACAGTCAAAACCTTGAGCTAAAAGTAACAACGTCAGAGACGAAATCTCCTTAAAAATGACTAAAGAAGTGGCCGAAAGCGCTTGGGACAAATAAAATTCTGTAAGATTTCTGTACTCTCTTATTCCTTCAAAACGAAAAAAATGTAAGTATGCTGAAAAAATTAAATTGAAAAAATAATTAAATCTTATTGTCTGTAGTATTTAATAAAAGATATTGAAAAGAAATTTTGCTGCCCAAATATACATCAATATATAAACTTCATGTATGTATGTCTGAGTGTGAATGATAGAAATATAGTTTTAAGGTTTGCTTTAGTCATGCATTAAAGTGCTCATTATCAAGGACAGATCGTATCTAAATATATATGCATAAATATTATTGCAAATGATTTTCTAATGAATACACGTGTTTGAATAGAACCCCCTTGTTTCAACTGTGTATTACGTATACCTGCTCGCATATTCGAGAATATATAAATAAAAACTGCTCTCCTTCTGAGTTTGTACCAGCGACACGATTTGATGTTGAAACCGCCCGAACTTTAGATCACTCAGCTACAGAAATTGTGCCAGTCCAGCAGAATTCTATTTACGTCAATTTTTTTTTAATGAGCACTCCCTCGTTCACCTATACTTAAAATCCATAGCAGCTCGATATCGTCTCCGAAACATAAAGACAGTTTTGAAGGATGCATTTTTAATGGGAAATGTTTTATTAACTTTTTTAAGCAATTCATCCTAAGCAAGGCGGGAGTGCAACAAGTACGCGAGGTGCTACAGAGGGTGTAAGTAAGGGAAAATACTGGGTATAGGTTGGTTGAGGTAAGGAGTAAAATGAGAACCGAAGAGAATAAAAAGAAGAACAGGGATCAAGCCATCAGAAGATGTCGGTTGACATTACACATAAATTTATGTAATTATCTGTTATTTACTTATAACGGAAGCAAGTAAGATGAAGGGAGTTCCACTGTCGAGAAGTGCTACACAAATCTGTATACAGAACATGTATATTTGAACATTTCTTTACACAAATAAGTCGTCACAGTAGACAGATTCCCGTTATCGTTAAACGTTGCAGATTTTCCCTTAAACCTTCAAGTAGTGATATTCTTAACATCTTTCTCTAGGACCTGTTCCATGTCTAAGACGCCCAAAAATGTTGCTTGAATTCCCTGCTGCATCTGTGAGTCGACTATCTAGTATTCACTGACATATAGCAGGAACACATATTTCATAAATGTTTAGCTTATTTTTATTTGATTCACATATTGTCCTGTTTCTTATTACATTGCTTAGCTTTTGGTTGGTCTTTCACTTTTTCCACGCGTCTTGGGATGTACACGATTTACTCTACCTGCAGCAGGTTGCCACAAATATATCCCACTAAAACTTTTGTTTTGCCAACACATTTTGCGTATTAACATAAATTAATATGAACATTTAGAGGAAAAAAATGAAGTAACATATATGATACATTTAGTCAAATATATTTCAAATTTCTAAATACTTCTTGTGTTGAAACTGATTTTAACAGTCCCTCCTTCAAAATATTGCTGTAAATCTATAAAATAATAATAATATATATGTGTTGCCATATTTATCAAAATAGTTCCTTGTCAGAAACAAATTCAGTCTTAATGATACTCATGGACGATTCACTTTGATAAATCTGAGATATTTCCAATGCGATTAGCTCTAGATAGGTAGGTTTTTACCTTAAAATTAAACATATATGATATATCGACTGTTTAGTGTTTCTACTGCAGTTGCTGACGGTCGGGTTTTGCTGTTGAAGACTTTCCTTCTTTGTTAGTCGGTCGTATATTGTAATTCTGTCTATACTCGGCCTACAAAAAAGGTGCCTCATATGTGATGATTCTTTCAGGCATCTAACTCTCCAGTGTTCTTTTCCACTAATTTTCACTTCAATGCAAAAGGGCTGATGATTATGCCTATCACTTGTAGACGTGTGAAATTAACAAGTCATCACATTTGCGCACTAACTATTATTGCTGCTGCCTTTCATGTTTTGACTGCTGCTGCCTTTCATGTTTTGACTGCTGCTACTGTGGTTGAATCGTTGCTGTCTTTTGGATATCTTTCTTTATTATCGCCTACCATATCGTATTTCTTTCTACGCTGGGCCTACTGAGGAGATTCTCATAGGATAGCATCTGCGCTGATTCTTTCAGACGTCTGACTATCGCTTCTTCTTCCTCGTCCATCAGAGGCTATGACTGAATAAAGAGTTTTGTTTTCAGCGAGGAGCTGCTATATGAAATATCTGTCTTAAAATATTAACTTGAAATTTCATGTGAACCAAAAATTATTTTGATTTTAATATTTATCAAAGGAAATTGAACCACGATTTTTCGTGAAATTATTAAATATAAATGATAGCATTATTTTTGAGATTTTGAAAAAGATATCATAATATCTCTGCCCCAATATCAACCAATACAAAATAAGCCATGCTTTAAAAGAAAAGAAAAGAAAAGAAAACGTTTCACTCAATTTAATGAATCGAAAACTAAAGGCGTTGATTAATTTCAAAAACAGAAACCTGTCAATATAATTCTCTCGTCTTCTCTACTCCCATTTTTCTCATTACCGTAAATTGCGGCGTTCACAATTTGAGATTTCAAGCCTAAAAATATTTCCAAAACTAGAGGTCGACTTATATAACAGGTATAAAATGCTAACCGTTATCACCGAGTTTTAAACAAACGTTAAATCACCGCTAATATTTCACAGGAATTACCGTACCTGCTACAGATTTCCACAAATATATCCCACGAAAACTTGTGTTTGGTCAACACATTTTGCGTATTAACATAAATTGATATGAAATAGTAACACAAATTCAGTATTTTATTAACAAGTAATTTAGTTATATCGATGCAACATACTGTATCTACCAAGTGTGTTGTTGGCTGTTTACTATAGAACGCATATATAATGATTTTATGGTGAGTGTCTCAATATACAGGTAAGTATTGCCACATTATTTAGATTTTACACGGGTTATCGTATGGTGTAGCCTAACTTCATTTTCCGATAGGGCTATGTTTTGAGGCAACTTGTAGCATAGCGTATGTTAGAAGGTCGACATATACAGTATGTGTAGGGCTAACTCAGAATTTTGAACAGTAGCGAGGTCGGCTTGTATTTGTATGTCGTAATTTAAGGAATTTTTCTTTTTTCTCTATCACAATTATGTGATAGGCCGTTCCGGACGTAGGCAATCATGGCTTTCCACAAAAGTTTTTCGTTGATACGAACATGTTGCTTATCTTATTCTGTATTTTGTCTTACTTCTCTTATCGTCAGTATGTCTAGTTAGTGTTAATTTCTCTTGATAATCTATGCTAATTATTTTTGCCAGAGATTTGTCTTCACACTTTCTGGTAATAAGAAAAAGTTTCTTTCTTTTTCTATTTTTCCTTAAGGTTCCTTGGGGTGTAAACATTCTGTTACTGGATTCCAGAATTTGTCTATTCTTTTTTTCACGTTTTTTCTTCCTCTATGGGGAAATTCTTTATCTTTCAACGTCATATTGGATATTCGAGTGATCTATAAACTCTACTGGGAGCAAGTCGCCGAAACGAGTACGCAGCTGAAGTTGAGTAAAGGCATAAAAAAGAAAAACGAGTAAAGTGTGTTTTTTATGACTAATATTTCTACTCATATCGTGAAAGGATCTTAACACAACTAAAAATAAACTACCAAGATTTACTACCGTCGGCAATAATTTTAACGAAATTGGATACGTGTATGACAGGCTGGTAATGGCTGATTCAGGAAGGAAGCTATACGAACTCTTCGTCTGTGAAACTTATTATCGGCTTTTTTCAGATTAATATTGTATCTGATCTATCAAATATTTTTCCTATTATGTATTTTTCATTCGTAGTTTCTAAATATTTAATTGTATTTTTTTTAGATATTTAATTGTGGATATATCCTTCAAATGTCTTCTTCAATGTGCTATCATCCTCCGGGATGTTAACAATTCTTTCTACAAATACCTCCCCTTTGTAGCTCTTAACGA
>OZ010586.1:101274685-101357185 GCA_963932145.1 Acanthosepion lycidas
ATATATATGTTACCTTTTTCTCTATTATCTATATATAATTATATATATATATATATACATATTCTTATTATATATAAATATTTGTATCTATCTATATATATATGTTACCTTTTTATCTATTATCTATATATAATTATATATATATATATATATATATATATGTGTGTGTGTGTGTGTGTGTATATATGTGCACACACACATAAGTATGTGTTTATGTGTGTTTGTGTGCATAATGTATTTAATTTTCATTGTATCTTCCATGTTATTTCTTTTATGATTCATATTATTATTATATTCGATCTTCTCTGTCTCTTAGATGTTTCAGACGTTTGATGATGATGCCTTGAGCAGTTAACATTTTTTTCTTTTAATTACAACACACTTTCTGTCCTGCCACCCTTTTACATCTAACCTAGCTAAAACATTTTAAATCATCAAGTATGTTTTAAAAAAAACACATAATGCCCTCAATACAAAGTCCAGAAATTATATTAACTAAGCTAGACGATTTCATAGTAAATGTCTTTTATTTGTTTTATGGCAACTTTGATACTAGCGAGAGTATGAATTTCTCGTGTATCAATATTAGAAATATTAGATTTCACCTAATCTCTGGTACGGCAAAAAAAAAAAAAAAAAAAAAAAAACACCTCACAGAACTCCCCTTTATTTGTATATCTCTTTGGACTGTTGATCTCTCCTCAGGTCAGATGGTATATATTCCATCTACAAATACCCGAAGAAAACAAATAGACGCAATATTATATAAAATAATTAACTTCTTCTGCCATAATTTATATAATTTAACGAACATAAAAATCTTGGCAGATGAAGGGGGAGATCGAAAGAGAGAGAGTTATAATTTTAGTACATTACGGTCCTGAGGTGAAGGGGAATGATAAATAGGAAAATGGTTACAGAGCGAAATAAAAATATCGAAAGTACATGACGAATCATAGAACAAATAAAAAAAAAACATTTTCCTTACAATTTAATATCATTCAACCGACATTCACTACCATATCGGTAGCAAATGCAGGCAAATCTCCTCACAGATAAAGAAATGGCTTGAGAACAGAAATATAGTTCTTTAGAAATAACCTGGGAATACCGTGGACCAGTCATTTGAACAACGATGATGTTCTTGAGACACAGTCGACAAAACGAATATTTCTACTTACGTTCTGGCAGAGATTCGAAAAAGGCAGAAGTTACAAAAGACAGAGAATGGTCACGATCTCTAACGACTTCATAGAAGAAGAAGAAGAAGAAGAAGAAGAGGAGTATTTTAGAAATCATTAAATTCTATTTATTTCTTTCAAACTTCAGCTAGAAATGTTTATGGCGAATTCAATTTTTATCAAAGTCATTTGTTAATCTTCTGGAAGTAATGCTTTCAAAAATAATTATTCTGACATTATCAACCAAAATTAATATTCCGTTGTTTAATCTGAATGAAAATATTTGATCCAGAAACCGAAATGTAAGGAGAGCATACAAATGTAAACCTACACATTTATAAACATAAACCCATACATATACCGGGGAGTTTTATTTAATTAAATGTAAATGAGTAAGACGATTCAATTTCTGGCACATAGAATCGAACGAAATCCCTAGCGCCTACCATGAAAGCGCAAAATAAATAGGTCATAAGTAATTCCGTTTGATAATTGAAGTTATTTGATAAGTTTATTTCAGTTGCTCGCGAACAAAATATGGAAAATTTACCAAAAAACATGTCGCAAAATTGTGCAGAAAGTTTCGAAATTTCAAATGTTACACAAGTTCGCATTATTATTTGAAAACATATCTTATGTATTCACACACAGATGCTGGAAATGAATTGAATAATTATTTCAGGCCTGCAATCAGTTACAAAATCAAAATGGGAGTGATATAATTCGAATTAAGAAGTAAAATATTTGTTTACTCACGTACTTTCTATCGTTTCACTGACTTGGCTTAACATAATGTTGATTAACAGACACTTCTCTATCGTAAATCGGAATACATACGCACACGCATACATACATACATACATACATACATATATATATATATATATATATATATATATATATAAAGAAATATAATCTTAAGGTGTGCTATATTTATGGAATAAAGTGCTCAATATCAGAGATAGAGCGTGTGTAAATATAAAAGTGAACATAGAAGTCAACACTTAGAGGCGACAGTCTGTTTCATGCTATATGCAATCGTCAAGCTTGACGATTGCATATAGCATGAAACAGACTGTCGCCTCTAAGTGTTGACTTCTATGTTCACTTTTATATATATATATATATATATATATATATATATATATGATTTGAAAATTTTGGCAAAAAATACACTCATCATCCCATTTTAATTAAAATTTATGTGCATTTTCACAAACGGACGCATTATTTGAGAAAAAAAATGTTTTTCTCACAATCTTGGTAATCATTTTTGTTTACATATATTACTCCGCCGACTTATTTAATTTTATGTAATCTCAACAAATTACGTTTTATAAAAAACAATCTTATCTTCGGCGCCCTTTCCTGAACGGAGTAGCAAATATTTTCCATGAAATTTCTTGAAGATTCAGGGTGATAAATGTAATTAATTCGGTTTATTTACCCCCCCCCCCCAAAAAAAAAACGGAGAATTTAATTAAATCAATTTTATCTTTTAAAATAATGCATAAACAGAAAATCTATTAAATAACTGTCGGGCATAATATATCTAATGAAGCACATACAGAGACACACACGCATATACACACAGACACACACACACTCACACACATACGTATACACACACACACACATATATATATATATATATATATATATATATATATATATATATATATATATATATACATAGACACACACACATATATATATATGTGTGTGTGTATGTATGTATGTATATTGAACACAGACTTCACGGCCTGAAGATTGCTTTCAAAACTGAAACAGACTGTCGCTACTTAGCGTTGACCTCAGTGTCCATTTTTTTATATTTACATACACTGTATCCCTGATATTGATATTGATAAAAACAAAATATTTTAAAGGGAGGCAGGACGTTTTTATTATATATAGCGTAAATACTGACATCAAATTCCTGCATTATTTCCTTATTTTAAATCATAGTAAAACTTGAAGAAAAATAAACAGGATTAAAATGACCAATAACAGCGACCAGCGAGCAATCTCAAATGAACGTTACATTCTCAAAATACTGAAATTGTTTTGAAAATATAGTTGCCTTCGAATGTTGCTCCATAGGATAATACAGAGTCTGATCAAGACTACAAAAACGACAGAGAAAGTAGACTGATACACAAATGTGAAGGCAATGCGCTTTTTTTCAATTTCGTATAATAACATTAAGTATATCCTTTAAGAACGAACAGAGGAGATTCATTTCGATGAATACATCAGCTTTAAACAAAATTATATTTGAAGTTAACATTAATTTGGATACAATGATATGAAATATTTGATGCAGATGCTTGAGATGATATCACATTCATCGATGAAACGATGTTAGAGCTGCAATCCGATCAGTGTGGATTTGAGTGAAGACCGACAAAAAAAGAAATAACCCACGATATACAACGAAACCCGTGTCATATTTTTTTCGGAATTTGATGCACTTGGGACTCATGGTGTTCAAGACAACTCTTCAAAATTTACGATAGTTTGAATAATGAAAAAATAATTCCTGTTTTTGAAAGAATATTTGATATCAGATTTGGATGAATGCGAGATTTCTTAAACTTACGGATAACCAATATCACTGACTGCAGAGACTGACTTACAAATGTGCCACCATATTGAAATATTGGCCAGCAAAGAACTCTCTCTTCGATCATTGATCTCATCTTGTCATAACTAATCAGTAGAATTAATCAGAATAAACCACAAGATCTTGAATTGGGGGTGGATAACCGCAGAGAATGATATCTTGTACGCATCCTATTCTAGGCAAACTCATGTAATTTTTCATGCAACAGTAAACGACACAAATTATTAACACTGTCCATTAACTTCATGAAATGAACATTATATAAAAAATATAAATTAAACACATTTTTTATTGCATAACAGCTGATTTTTATTCGAGGGGCAAAGATCTTTTGCGAAGTTATTTTGGGGAATCGTTGCGAATATGGCACAACCTTTAAGAAACCTTCCTAAAAATATCGTTAAAAGACTACCATACAGGCAAAGATTAATCTGTATAGCCTTCGATAAAAAGTTACTTGTAAGCTGTCTATTATTAGAAATATACAATAGTTTAAACTGGCCTATAATTTTGCAAAATTCCTGATAAACACTGACGAGTGGTCGGAGTGATTCTACAAAACTCTGTAGTCGGAATGCTGAAAGTTACATCAAACCGACCCCTTCTTTTCACTAATTATCTCTCTTTCTAACTATCACTCTCTCCATATATATATACATACATATATATATATATATATATATATATATATATATATATATATATATATATATATATATATATATATATGTGTGTGTGTGTGTGGGTGTGGGTGTGTGTTTGTGTGTGTGTGAGTGCGCGCGTGAAAATAAACATTGAGGGCTCTTTGTGAATGAGTTTTAACATTTTATATTTAATATTTCAAATTCCATATTGTGTTAATATGATACACTTGGATTACGCCAACGCATTACTATATATCTATCTATGTGTCAAGGACACATGGCACAGTGGATAAAGGTGTTGGAGAACTTTCAGAGGGAAAATTAACAGGAGGAAACTGATAACTGACATCCATTAAACATGGAACATGGAACTAGAACAGTCTACCCCAGTGAGCGAAAATAAAGCGTTCAGTTCGAGATTCCAACCATCTGAAGAAGGCAGGAGCGTACAACGGTTGAAACTTCGTGATAAATATGTCGACAAAGATGAGGACAATAGTCCGAATAATGTAAATGATATATATATATATATATATATATATATATATATATATATATATATATATATATATATTAGTAGATATAATTGATTCCTTGGTATATAATCTGCGTGAATGCTAGTAATATTAATTAATAAAATTGATAAACAGAAAGCTCGATGTTTTTATTTTAACAGAGCGTATGTATTTTTACAGAAAAAAAAGGTCCAAAAAACAGAAAGTACCTCACCAGATATATAGTCTATTTCAAACTGTTCTTCACGCGATTATCTTCTGCCTCAAAGTGATTCTCTCGCAGTATACTTCTAAATTTATTTTCAAAAGTCGATCTTCCTCTAGTCGGCGCCTTGTCAATGAATGTGGCTTTGTGTTAACGATTGGCGGGAGCATACGCTATCTGATCCTGGGGGAAGCGGTTTGTTTTTGGAGATTATTTATCGCTAGGATTTTTTTTTTTTTGTAGTTTAATAACAGTTTCTATGTGTTTTTTTCTAATAACGGCCCCGGGGTGTGGTTTTCACGAGGATTCACGGTAAATAGTTTTAGTACTACTTAGCGATGGGCGATTTAAACTAAATCCATTAAGATTAATGAAAATTAGTCGAGTTTTAGATTTATAGATTCTAAACAATACCAGAACACTTAATGGAAAAACTCATGAAGTCCAACACACATATATGCGTGCATATATTCATACATACTTATATACATGTTTATTTACATGTTCCTACATATATGCCACTAGACGTACACATACACCCCCCCCATATATGCGCTTGTATTCTTATGTAATTTGGAACTTATTTGAATGTCTACATTTCGTGATTAGTTCTCTCCGTTGATTCAATAGTTTGCATTGATCTATGTACTTCAAGAAAATTTTGGGAAATGAATAAAAAGCGTCTGCAACCTCCAATTAATTAGAAAATTCTAAGTTACGCGAACACCTCCAATAATTTCAGGGGTAGATTCAAGCTATGTTTAGAAAAAAAATCAGGATAACAAAATACAATTAACAGGATATTATAATGCAGTTACATTTATTTAATCTTTAACGCATATATCCCTCTGTCTATTACTCGGGTTTGTCATTATCATATTCTTATGAAAAAGAATTAATTTGGCTAAAATCTTCAAGTACTTTCGCTTCTCCCAGTGTTAGCATTAATAATGTTAACTTCTCGCATATATATCTGAGTTATTTCTTGCAAAGGTTTATTTAAGACATCCCTGCTGTTTTCATTGTGTTTACAGCATAAACATAAGTGCTCATATTGACATGTGTGAGTATGCGCATCTACTTGAATTTATATTTACATTTGAACACATCTGTCTGCGTATAACCTTACACATTTTCTTCAGTAAGAGTTTATAATATGTAGGTGGATGTCTCACTTTTCAGTTATCTATTTACCGAGGAATAGTTTGTGCATATAATTGCTTGTTTATTTTCATTATAGATAAGCTCAATCCGATTATATCAATTCCATGTTGGGGTATTTTAAGAAAACTTCCACTAACTGCTCACAAAAGAACATGTCAGCTCTGAATATACGATAATTAATCAAGACCTGATTGATTTTCATTGTAGTCATTTGCCAGTCCAAATCTGTTTTTATTTATATTTAATTTCTCTAGATATAAAAATAAAACTGGTGTAGATCGATGAACTTATATGTCTGCGGTGTTATAAATCTATGTCCACCGTTGCATTTGAAACAAGAAAATTCTGCAGTAAAATATATCAACACACAGTTTTGTATTAGTAGCTACACACCTGAACAACGCACAGTATTGTATTGCTACTTGCAACCCTTAAAATGATCTCGGAAGATCGAAAGTAATTGGAAATGAAGGCGATTTTCGCAGTTATGGCACATTTCTCACATCACGTAATTGCAATACACAGAAGGTTATTCGCGAGTATGAATGATTATTTACAAAAACAGACATAATGTCTGTAATTTATTTAATCATATATATATATATATATATATATATATATATATATATATATATATAGATGGATATAGATATAGATATAGATATATAGTTATATATATATATATATATATATATATATATATATATATAGCACTTTTTCAAATAGGCCACATATGGAGCAATAGTAAGGTTTGTGGTGAGATCACTGTTAGCTTGACTGACCTTTTAGATCTTGCTCTAGCTTCTTGAAGACGATTCAAAGAAGCTGATTGAAAACAGTTGAATCCATTAAAACACTGATCTCCATTCTACCCGTTCCAAGGCTAAGCTCTACAGGCTGTTATGAGATATATTAACAGCTGACAAGTTTGTTCTATAATACTAAAGTAACTATATATATATATATATATATATATATATATATATATATATATATATATATATAGTTTCTTCTTTTGCGACCTTTTTCAACCAAACGGTAGTTATTTCCATATATTCTCAAAATGAAATATCTAATCTTTGTTGAAGAAGCTCGCAAATCCAGAAACATTTGTAGCAGAATTAAAGAAAATAGCGTATATTATATATTAAAAATAAACACATGTCTCTGTGTGTGAGTTTTGCAATATGCTACTAATTAATTTTCATTGAACCTGTACCATGACCACACGCACACACGCGCGGGGACACACACATACACACACGCGCACACACACACACACATATATATATATATATATATATATATATATATATATATACATGACCGTCTTGGAATGCGAATGACAGGTCACGTTTGAACTTATTTTGCGATGAAATTGCGCCAAGAGTAACAGAAGCTTTTGAAATTGCAATTAATTCCTCGGCCGGCATTTCCTTTACCAGTCTGATAATATTCATACTTCCGTTTCCAGTTTTAAAAAAGATACCGTAATATCATCAAGGAACCATTTTCATATTAAAATGCGTTTTAAATGAAAGCTTTATTTGATATTTCCAACATTAAACAAATCTCTGAACGTTTTCTCTGTAAGAACTTATGTGAATATGAAAAAAAGAACAATTTTGCAGTTAGGAATAGGGCACAATTTATAAAGTTTTCTTTAAAAATCTTATTCCTGAAAGAAGCCAATGAATATTTTATCTGAAATGTCTTTGTTCAAAAATGAAATAACTCTTTTTTTTTAACTTATTCAAACCAATGATAAGATAGATATTTTATCTGCTAAGATTTCTCATATAAACAAAATAAATTAATTTTACTTCTATTTGATTTGTGACTGACAGTTTTAACAGGAGTACGAAACTTACATTCAAGGTATGCACATAAACTACATCTGGCAGCAAGAGAGAATTGAAATATTGAGGAGCGTCGAAACAAATCTGTTGTTGTACTTTAGTTCAATCAGACTTCGAGTAGTAACTATTATGAATAATCAAGAGTGGTCTCCCCTCGTTTTCTTACTATAATCTTTGAGAGAGCTATTTCTGTTTGCTGGGAATATAAAAGGGTACTATACGTAAACTTTGTATTCTCAGTTGAATAAAGCTTTCTTAAAGCCTCTACCTGTGTATACTTGTCAGTAAAATTTGTTAATGAAATAGGGAATCCCAAACAAAAATCAACAATGCATATTTATATCAAAATGATTAACATTATAATTTGTAGCAAAATGACCAACAATAGAACACCAAAAAAGTAAATTACATATTTTATAGTAAATTATCAGCAATAATTGTTTTTTATAAAATCCACCAACAATACATTTTTGCAGTAAAATTACCAGCAATACATTAAATAAAACTACCGGCTACCTTTTTATGATTTACAAACCATATATCTAAATAACATACCTTTACTTTGAAAGAATAAAATTATGTTAGAAATATCTGGAGTTGAATCATCAGATTACGTATACAAGATTTAGATTTTGGCATTAAATAACCCATAGAAACTGACATGTCGCTAAACAAAACCAACCAAAAGACCACAGAACAATGTCTATTCTTATTTCTATGAAACATGAATGATATTAGGTTTCTTTACCCTTGGGAAGAGTTACAATATTATATTAGCCGAAACGAATGTGTATGGATGAAGAAAACGATAAAGATTTAAAAGCAAATATTACGAAAAGAAAAAAAAATTAGAAGCTTAAATTAACAGTTAGTAAAATTCGTTTCCTACTTCCTTTTTATTTTTCTTTTATACGTTTCTTTTAAAAAATTAAAGGTATTTTATATTAATTCATGTACTTCGACACAAATACAAAACCACAGGTTTCACATAGATATTTACGATTTGACCGATTTTTGTTGTAATTTCAAGGAAACTATTAATCTTACACTGTCACGTAAGCTGATATCTTTGTTTATAATCTGTTAAGAGAAAGAACGTTTCAAATACAATGAAATTAATATCAATGTTGACACTTGACTGCTGCTAGCGATTTTTATGGTAGGAAGAATGGTGTTTTGAAAAGAAGATACATTTCATTTTACAAGAAGGAAATATTCAATAGAACTGAAGAAAAAGTATCACTAAAAGAAAGCAGAAAAAATGAATGAGACAGAAACGATAAACAACAAGATGAATTTTGTTAATGCTATAGGATTCAGTATGAAGCGATAACATTGATTTCTGATGTCGCAGAATATAATATTTGGCGTTAATTTGAAAGCGGGGGTAAAACAAAATGAACGTGTATTTAGCAACTTTGGCTAGCTTTTCACAGTGGTGATGGAATTTTGCATTACTGATCTAAATCTGCAATAGTGAGATGTGGAAATCATAGATGATGCTGAAAATGAAGAAATGAAAATTACAAATACTACTACTAATACTAATAATACATTTGAGAAGAAGAAAATGTATTAGAATACAAATAATAAGACGACGGCGAAGAAGAAGAAGGTAAAGAAGAAGATAAAGATGATGATGAAGAAGAAGATAAAGAAAAAGAAAAATGAAGAAGAAAAAGAGGCAACAGCACGGAAAGACCAGAAACTAATACTAATAATAAATTACTAATACTAAGACCAAGAATAAATTTGAGAATAATAATAATAATAATAATAATAAGAAGAAGAAGAAGAAGACGACGAAGAATGAGTTCGAAGAAAAAAGAGACAACAACAGGGAAAGCACAGAAATTGATACTAGTAATAAATTTGAGAAGAAGAAAAAGTATAAGAAGAAGAAGAAGAAGAAGAAGAAAGGAGAAAAAGAAGCAGCAGCAGAGAAAGACCATAAAATAATGCGCATAATAAATGATTCTTTCTATCATATTCTCCAGGCCTTCATTTCTCATTATGCGTCTCCGGAACTTCATCTGTCTCTTCCTTCTACTCTTAATACGCATAATAAATGATTCTTTCTATCATATTCTCCAGGCCTTCATTTCTCATTATGCGTCTCCGGAACTTCATCTGTCTCTTCCTTCTACTCTTAATACGCATAATAAATGATTCTTTCTATCATATTCTCCAGGCCTTCATTTCTCATTATGCGTCTCCGGAACTTCATCTGTCTCTTCCTTCTACTCTTAATACGCATAATAAATGATTCTTTCTATCATATTCTCCAGGCCTTCATTTCTCATTATGCGTCTCCGGAACTTCATCTGTCTCTTCCTTCTACTCTTAATACGCATAATAAATGATTCTTTCTATCATATTCTCCAGGCCTTCATTTCTCATTATGCGTCTCCGGAACTTCATCTGTCTCTTCCTTCTACTCTTAATACGCATAATAAATTATTCTTTCTATCATATTCTCCAGGCCTTCATTTCTCATTATGCGTCTCCGGAACTTCATCTGTCTCTTCCTTCTACTCTTAATACGCATAATAAATGATTCTTTCTATCATATTCTCCAGGCCTTCATTTCTCATTATGCGTCTCCGGAACTTCATCTGTCTCTTCCTTCTACTCTTAATACGCATAATAAATTATTCTTTCTATCATATTCTCCAGGCCTTCATTTCTCATTATGCGTCTCCGGAACTTCATCTGTCTCTTCCTTCTACTCTTAATACGCATAATAAATGATTCTTTCTATCATATTCTCCAGGCCTTCATTTCTCATTATGCGTCTCCGGAACTTCATCTGTCTCTTCCTTCTACTCTTAATACGCATAATAAATGATTCTTTCTATCATATTCTCCAGGCCTTCATTTCTCATTATGCGTCTCCGGAACTTCATCTGTCTCTTCCTTCTACTCTTAATACGCATAATAAATGATTCTTTCTATCATATTCTCCAGGCCTTCATTTCTCATTATGCGTCTCCGGAACTTCATCTGTCTCTTCCTTCTACTCTTAATACGCATAATAAATGATTCTTTCTATCATATTCTCCAGGCCTTCATTTCTCATTATGCGTCTCCGGAACTTCATCTGTCTCTTCCTTCTACTCTTAATACGCATAATAAATTATTCTTTCTATGTGCCGTGTCCTTTCAGGACATAGGTGATCATGTCTCTCCATCTCCCTGTATCCCTTGCAGCTCTAAACAAGTTCTCTTCCTCAGCCACTTCCCCCAGACCACGTTCTATCTACCACTTGTTTAAGGCCGCTGAGTATGTCATGAGTTGTTTTCCCTTGTCTCACTTTCCCTCTATTCGACCCGTGAGTATCAGATTCTCCAGGCCTTCATTTCTCATTATGCGTCTCAGGAACTTCATCTGTCTCTTCCTACTACTACTAATACTGATAATAAATGTGATAATAATGAATGCGATGATAATAATAAGAAGAAGATGAAGAAGAAGAAGTAGGAGAAGAAGATGAAGAAGAAAAAGAGGAATACTAATAATAATAAGAAGAAGAATAAGAAGATGAAGAGGAAAAAGAGTAATGATAATAATAATTATAATAATAATAATAACGAGAAGAAGAAAAAAGCTGATGATGATGATGATGATGATGATGATGATGATGATGATGATGAAGAAAAAGAAGGAGCGGCAGCAGAGAAAGACCAGAAATGTAAAGCGTGAAGCCAAATACGTAAACAAAAATACTTAAATAAAACAATGATATAATTATATGATCTGAGAAATAACGAAGGAAAGAAAGAGGAAGACATAAAGGAAAGCATAACAACGACGAAACAAACATCTTTAAAAAATATCTGCAGTAGCAAAAAAACAACAACAAAAAAAAAACAAAAAAAAAAACAACAACCATAAGAGTAAAACGATAATGATGGCGACGACGTCGCTGCTGGTTGTGGTGGTGGTGATGAAAGCAGCGCATGATGTGAAATTATTCTAAAGTAAAATATAAATGAAGATGAAATATGAAGATGCCTTCTAAATCAGGGTATGTTTGTTATGGCGCTAAAAAATATATGAGAAGAATAGAAAGAAAAACAAAAAAAGTGAAATTTTGGATTGATTTCAGCTAAGGAGGAAACTTGAAATCAAATAAGAAGTGTGGTATATCGACCAAGGAACAAACAATCGAGGAAAGAATTTAATCGTTTGATATATAACAATTTCCGGGCAAGTGTGAAAGATGAACTCTACCAGGAGCAATATGAATCCCCTTCAGCCATGTTTAGAAAATTGATGGAAGCAACGCAAACAAAAGAAAAGAAAAATCCCAGGAAAGGGCGTTTCTGATTGTGATCTAGAAAGAAAATCTAGAAAGCATGAAGCTACGGATTTAATAGCATTGATGTTTTCAAAATGATAATACTTTCAATAGTTGGAGAAGCAACTGATTAAAAAAAAACAAGCAGAATAGTGATAAAAAGAGAAAACTATGAATAATGCTAACGGAAATGATAATAAAATCATTACAACTGTATAAACAAACAATAATGAGAGAAAATCCGTGTATAAATAAAATAAAGGCTTTACATGAAAATAAAAAGCGCGAAATTGCTGGATATTTGAGATCTCTTATTACGGTATACATGTCAATAGACACAACAATTTCATTGTAAATAAAGAAAACCATTTATATACATTCCTTCATGTAACTCTTCGAACAGCGCTCGTATTGCGCGTGAAGTATAGAAATAAATATTCACATATTACCCAAGAAGAGAAATTCAAAGTTAGTATACAGTGAAAATCCTTGTACGGAGCAGGCATGTTAATTCACCTCAAAACAAAAATAATTTATGTTTATTAAAATTCACACTTAAAATGTTCTTTAAAATTTGTTAAAAATGCATTCATTCTTTTTTTTTTCTTACATCTCCAAAAGGACTCACACACATAAGAATCTATCATGCTGTGATGAGTCCCGAACATGGTTTATTCTTCATTTTTCATTTATGCGTTCTGTCAAGTATCTTCAATTGTCTGCGTGTGAGCTGATGTTTTGGGATCAAAGAAATTCATAGTGTACTTTACTCTCAGATAGATACAATTGAGATGATCATTCAAAGGTATGTATCATTTCCAATAATCCGACATAATCGTAATCTCATGTAAAATACAGATTCGGCTTGTATCCAATAATGTGGGTTTCTTTTATTCTATCTGGCACACAATTCAGGAATCATTCTTTTGTTTCAAGACGTATGTTCCAAAGTGCCAAAAGTTTAATAAAACATATCAAACAAACTTTGATTTAGAATTTAGAATTTCTTGTGGGGAATTAATATATGCATGGTCTTGATATTATTTGGGGTGAATTAACAGAAATGCTCCAAAGGAAATCTCAAAAAGTGAGACAGTTAATCTCACATTATGTTTGAGTGTGATGGGATTATTAAGATCTTTGGCTACTTGGCCTAATTGGCTTCTGTTTCGTTATACAGTGTGCGAGGATTAATTGGCATCTAAATTAAGCAAAAATGCAAATAACACTGACATCTCGTTTTAAGAGATATATTTACCAAAATTACACAAAAATATCTACAAATTTAATATTAATAAATTTAATATTAGTAAATTTATTCAACAAAATCGCCA
This sequence comes from Acanthosepion lycidas, assembly GCA_963932145.1. NCBI lineage: Eukaryota > Metazoa > Mollusca > Cephalopoda > Sepiida > Sepiidae > Acanthosepion > Acanthosepion lycidas. The sequence goes on from OZ010586.1 coordinate 101,288,515, forward strand.
TTGGTTTCAACCACGGCCTCCAGACGACTTTGGAATCTCATGCTCACTTCTAGACAGTCGCCTTGTTTAAATTGGTGCATGATGGCATTATCCTTGCATTTAGTTCAGCTTTAGTATTACATGGAATTTTGTTGAACTCTTGCACAACTGATCCCCAAACATATTAGTAAATGGGGTTCCAGTGTGGGCAGTTAGGTGGCAAGATATAGAGAGGGGATGTGGTCACAAAAATTGTCTGACTGGGTTCTCGTTGTGTGACCTGGTCCAGAGTTCAATTACCAGGCTTTCCACCAGCCACCCTCTTAACCTAAGGCATCACTATCTCCTCAAAGTAATTTATATAGGCCTCCTTGTTGCATCTGAGGCCCTCACCAACAAATTCAGAACTCTGAGACTGATTTTCCCGAGCTTCCGTGCATTCGAAACCATTATTAAACTCATCCGACTCTTTCCAAATCCTCTGAACTGTCCACAGATTGATACCAAAACGCACTGAATTGTTTGTATTGTATCTTCCGGTGCGAATGCCAAGCCTGACAACATACCATTCCCAAATTTCTGGCAGACTGAATAGCGTCATGGTGCTCATTTTATCACAGACAGTGTTCAACGGAACCTAGTATAATGTGTTGTCGACACAATCAAAAACAAAGAACGCGCATGCGCGAAATTTAAAAAAATAAAATATCGACAATTTACCCCTCGCACACCGTATAAAAAAACCATGAATAATTTCAAGCTATTGCAATGCTAAAATATCCTAAGATTTTCAAATATCATAAAATACGGGCCAACGAAACAGACCATAGCATTGTCCACAACAAGAAATTTGTCAGTTATTAGATATTCTAATAAATCACAGAGACAAACTGAAAAGACAAAAGGTGAATTGACATTGGATGAATAAACATTTTGATATATGAAGATGAGGATATGTCCATTATTGTTTGAGAGCTTTTTACTGTCCAGAATGGCCTTTCAAATAGGATGGGAAATTTGGTCACACGAAGGATGTCTAATTCACACAAAAATATTACTAAAACTAACATCTCTAGTGAAGAGAGTGCTAGTCAAAATATTCCGAATGCTAATATCAAACAAATGTGTGAATGAAGAAAACAATAATACTAATATTAACAATATTACTAATGTTAATAAATAACAATATTAATAATAATAATAATAATAATAATAAAATAATAATAAAAAATTAATAACAAAAATAAATAAGAATATTAATAATAATAACAATATTAATAATGATAACATATATAAATTACATTATTATTATTAATAATAAACATATTATCAATATTAGTTGCGGCAGAAATACTTCCCATATTTAAAAATATTTCTTTATCTAAAAATAGATACAGGTAAATACTATAAAAATCCTTCATTCATGTTTAAACAAAGTGCTATAGTTTTATACAGTTCGTTCTAGGAAAGACATCCTCTAAAATGGTGGCTTCTATTTTCCATGGCACATTTGTAGACTATGTCTACTGTTTTTATCACCCGGAATTTCGACCGATTTGAGGTGTTACAGGTGGTTTTCTATTAAGTGCTGAACAAGTAGATCTAAAATTTTCAGCCCACATCAGTATCGATTTTCTATCCAGAACAACACAGTTATGACGTATTATTAAACGAGAACGAAAAGGTATCTCTGTTGCAATTATAGATTCACTAGTCTTTAAAAAAATGTTTCAAAACCAAACGCAGAGTATGCACCGTTTCATGCCATGAAGGTAACTGATAGAACCTGAAAACGATGGTTCGTTATTGAAGACGCCATTGCCTCTTACTTAAATTCACTAGCACCACACAGGTGACAGTTTAAAATGTCCCAATTGTATTATTATGAAAACAACAACAATGACAACAACAATATTATTATTATTATTATTATTATTATTATTATTATTATTATTATTATTATTATTATTATTATTTTTTTCTTTGCTTTCTGTCGTTTACACATTTCTTTCCGGGTCCCACCCAGGGACCTATGGTTAGAAATGGCATCATGACACTTTTCACTGACAAAAAAAAAAAAAAAATACATAGATAGAGCCCTTCGTAAAGTGTGGGCTGTACTTGTCAGAACAATTTTTTGTATCTCCTTGAGGCATGGGCTTCCAGGAATATTATTATTATTATTATTATTATTATTATTATTATTATTATTATTATTATTATTAATAATAATAATAATAATAATAATAATAATAATAATAAATGTTTTGGTTTTAATCCGAGAGTGGTTCTGAGGATTTCTAATCTTGATTGCGCGGAGGTTTTAATATATACATGACATTTTGAATTGAGATGGGCTACAGTAAATATTCGGTTCGTTAACACAGATTTGCTTGTCAGTTGTCTGAACGTAACCTGTTTGGCAGATCCCCTAGAGTTTAGGGTATGAATCACTGAACACCTCTGCTCATGAGCGAGCGAGCGAGCGAAGTTGGGGAGTGTCGTTGCAAGGTCTCAAGAGGTGTTGATTTTATTCAAGTTTGAAGAGTGAGACTAGGAAGGCAACTTGAGATCCACAGCCAGATAAATACGAAAACCCCTAATCGAAGACCTGCGCAGAGTTTATTACTCAAACTGAAAGTATATACCATTACGTGCTACGTGTATATTGATGCGCTCGATTTTATCAGAATATTTCACCATACCATGAACGTGTGGCCTCGCTCATTAACCCAGGATGAATAGTTTCATCCTGGGTGGCGGGATGGGTATACGCATATTTGGATTAGTATTTGCATCGCAACGTCAGTCTGTTTCTGTGCTAGTCTATCCATAAATAATAATAATAATAATAATAATAATAATAATAATAATAATAATAACAACAACAACAATAATAATAATAATAATAATAATAATAATATTATTATTTTTATTAATAATAATAATAATAATAATAATAATAATAATAATAATAATAATATAATAAACGCTTTGTCTATATCATTTTTTTCCAGTGGAAAATGTCATGATGCCATTTCTAAATTTAGGTCCCAGGGCGAGACCCGGAAAGAAATGATACATATCAGAAATCAAAGAAATAATAATAATAATAATAATAATAATAATAATAATAATAATAATATTAATGATAATAATAATAATAATAATAGTATTGAAAAATACAAAAATGATTCTAGATTGAAACTGCCAGAATCTGGGGCGTTCAAACTACTATAGACCTAGTTAGTTGGTTGGGGTATGTACCAAAGAATAAAAATATTTTTTATATTATAAAAATCGAAATTAAGCCTTGTATCTCCTCGATTCAGGTGTCTACGACGCACTTTACTGCAAACATTCTGGAAAGACTTGGTGGTGAATACGCATGATGCAAAATCTCTGTTTTAAAATGAAAAAAACCTTGCCGAAAAAATAATATAATAATGCATATAAACAAAATCCCTGGTGCAGTATCATTCTAAACATTCAAAAATAGTTCTGAGTAGTACGTCCCTTATTATTTAAAGTAATTGTTTTTGGCTTTAAGTTTTTTTTTTTTTTGTCTTTAGCTATCTTTTGTTTTATTAAGTAGAAAAAATATATATTTACAAGTCGCTTGCTCTAGGTCAATTTTATGATCCGACATGTGATTAGAAAAGAGTTACAAAAGATATGTTTCGAAATAATAATTTTAATGAAGTCAGTTGAGAAAAATTACTGATCAACAGAGGAATATGTCACGGAGATTCCCTTTCGAATCTATTGATTTGTATTGAATTAATACGACTATCAAATGAAATAATTGACGCAATGTAGAGTTATTAAATATCTGATAGTATTATTATTCATTTATTCCACATGTTCGATTTAAAAAATTTCACGAAATCTGATAATGAAAAGATAATGAAATGAAGGGTTTATCAAAAAATATACAATAATTGAAAAAGAAACAGTGATTCGCGAATTACATCAAGAGGAATTCTATGAAGAAATTATCATAAATGTTGTGCAAGAAATACCTTATTCAAGATAGATTAAAAACTGATAGAAGAAATTAGAAAATTGTAAAACGTTAAATAAACCTAAATTAATTGCAAAAATAAAGATTAAATTTTAACGCCTTGGTAATATCTATTGTACTATACGTTTGCAATGTGATAAACTGGAATCAAGGAGTGTTAATTAGAAGAAAATAATGATTAAAACTATTATTATGTATTAGTTTGGTGGAAAAATAATGGCGTAATAATGTCGTTTTTTTACGTATATTTAAAGTCTAAAAATGACATTATTACATCATTATTTTTGCACCAACCTAATATATCATTCAGCAATCCTAAACGCATGCGTATTCAACGTACTTACCACGAGCAGATATGGGTAGAATACTGACCATGAAAGGACCGCGATATAAGGCTAGAAGTTCGGACTTTGAAATTATACGAAATTAACTAATGATAATGATGCTAAAATGAAATCTCCAACATTAATAAAAAAGAAATATAGATCCAATTATAAAAAAATTCAAATATATTTAATATAAATCTTCTACAACTAAGAAGACAACAGAAAAAAGAATGTAAATTTATAAATGTACGCATGTAAACAAAAACAAAAAAGCGCTAAAGTAATCTACAAAGCAGATGGCAAGAAAATACATTCGATATCAGATGGCGATATTGAGCGCAGTTATGAATGATTTGAGAATAGGTTAAAAGGTAACAAGATTACCAAATTGAATAAACGATGATTTTATAAACAACTTCAGTTAGTTATGTGCCATGCGTGATACACACTTAAGCGATCATGTATCGAGAGATAGATGACTGACGGGGCAGACCTTTTCCCGCAGCAGGTTGCCATATCTTTCTGCATTAGACCAGTTGCCACGTAAGGCTATAGAATCGGGGTGGGGGGAGAAGAAGAGGATTCATACTTTTCCCAAATTAGCCCGTAAGGGAATATAACGGATTCGGCTGGAATTCGAACTCGGCTCATTTATTCCTCAATCCGAGCCTCTATCCATATAAGCTCATACGGAACTCATCAGCTATTACCGTTTATTCTTTCATTCATATGTTGTTTTTTTTATTTTAATTTTTTTATTAAATTTATTTTTTTTAATGTTATTTTATTTAAGAACATTTGCTATTAATGTTCAAAAAATTTCATGTCTTGCTGCTTTAACACTTGCTCGTTTTCTTTCTTCAAGTATGAAATCCATTCACTTAAAATCGTTAAATATGAATCGTCACTTTCCTAATGATTTTCTTATATTCACAATGTCATGAGAGCGATAGATTCTCCAGTCATCACATGCGTCCTGAGTATGACGATAAACTACATCCGCGTCCAGGGTAAGACGATAAACTACGTACAAAAGCGAGGCCTCTGATCAGGAGGTTTTGAGGAGCGTGGAACCTCCTCTTAATTGCTGGTGTTCCCAGGTTAACCCAGACCCAGGTTGGTAGGACCTTTTAGATTCCCAGCTATGAAGAAATAGTTAACCCTCAAACTGTGGTAATAAGCATTATGAAAGTGTAAAAATAGGTTTTAATAGCCGAAATACTTATCTTATAAAATTACATCTTACCTTTGTTATCCATTTTCTCTCATCTTTCCATAAATTATGATAAATTCGTCCAGTCGATTTATTGCTGTATATTCCTCATTTGATTATGGTAAATATGCCGAGGGAGTGACAATTTTCCAAGCCTTCTTTCGGCAATAATTTTTACAGAATGTTCAGGTATATTTTATTGTTTCCGCTGAAGCCGCTGTTATAAACGCCTTTACGTTACTGACACTTGAAGAGAAGTAAAATAAAAACAAAAAAAAATGGGGGTAGTTCATTAGAATGTGAAGTTTGATTTGTTTTTGAAAGTGTTGAAGAAGAAATGAAAAGAAAATGGAAGGATAAACGATGACTGTAAGCAATATAAAACCATGATGGAAATAATTAATAAACTGCATGATGAAAGGAGTATAAAATATAGGAAAATCCAGTATACGAAAAAATTTAAGTTCCTGTCAACAAAAAATAGTCACATCTGTATATTTACTCTGTGAAGACCTCAAACTTGAAACAACCAACTATCAAGGAAAATCACAGAATATAATCAATAATTTGATGTTACTTGGTACACTTTCATAACAAACAGATGAATATGGTTTATATATATATATATATATATATATATATATATATATATATATATATGTGTGTGTGTGTGTGTGTGTATGTATATATGTATGTATAACCGGAAAATATTTGCAGGTATTGATTTTTCGTAGGAGTGAAAAAAATACGATATAACATAAAGGAAATCTCCCCGTTGGACAACACCAATCTTAGCAGAAGTCGATATTTCTATGATAACGCATAAAATAAAATTATCTCTGATAATATTATGCTGAAATCATACGTCAATTCATGTCTCACAGTTAAACGAAAAAGAAAATAATTGTATAATGAAAAATAATAATTTTAAAACTTGTTATGGAAGACAAAGCAGAAGTAATACAAAAAAAAAATATTTCAACAGGGATAGCGAAACATATGATTAGATCAATACACGGTATGAGTGTTTGTCTCCTGGGTGAGTTAATTGAATATTTGCTTATCACGAAAATATTTATGTAACGAAAAGTGAGGTAAGTGAGATGCGTAGAAGGAATACTGTTTAACAGATGGAGAAAAAGGTTGGTTTCATGGCGTTGAATAGATACAGAGCGAAAAAGCAATATACTAGACGTATAAGGTATAAATATTTTGCCCATAAGACAGTTATACATACATACATATATATATATATATATATATATATATATATATATATATATATATATATATATATATATATGTATATGTATGTATATATATATATATATATATATGTATATTTAAATATATATATATATATGTATATATATGTATGTATGTATACATATATATGTATACATATGTATATATATATGTATGTATGTATGTATGTATATATATATATATATATATATATATATATATATATATATATATATATATATATGTATGATGTATGCATTTATTAATTAGTACGTATACGCGTACCTACGTTTTTGGCGTGCGACTAGAATTTCACTGGGTGTTGTTCCGAGTTCATCAGGCCCGGGTCTATTTTCACATAGAACATAGAACATAGACCCCGTGCCTGACAAACTGTGAACACCACCAAGTGAAACTATAGTCACACGCCAAAAATGTAGATACGCGTATATGTACTAATTAATACATATATTTGCTCTGTATAACCGAATTTAGCAATGTTACGTTTACACCTCATGTATAATTTTAGCGATTATTTATTTCCTTGTATGCGTATGCACACCAGCACACGCGTACACGTTTGCTGATATTTGTCAGTTTCAATTATCCACTCCACAACTACATATATATGTATTTGTGTGTGTATATGTATGTAGATAGATAGATAGATAGATAGATAGATAGATAGACAGATAGATAGATACGTCCCTTAATTCGCGTTTTTTCTCTGAAGGAAAAATAGCATGGCATGGTTTATAAGGCACTAAACTTAATGAAAACAATGTTTTATCGTGAATATGTTTATGCTATTACTAAGAGGGACAAACAGATTGTGTTTTTAAAATTATATTTTTAAATTATATTTTTTTGATCCTTTCAATCACGTTCGAAATTTTGGTTAAAAATCTTGTTTTTCTACGTCAACGGTAGATTTAATATTTACGATCAGTGTGTTTGCGCGTTTTTTAATTGAACAACACATTGATTTGGAAATGCTTGAAAAAGTGAAACAATTGTCGGATTTTAATGAAACCTTCAGGATTATTCAGAAATGAATGAAAATATTTCTGAATTCTTATTTGAAAATCTTACTAAATTTCTTTTAACATATGTTTCTCGTTCACTTACTCATTTTCACGAAATTTCAAGAAAGAGAGAAAAGAAAAAAACAGATCAATGTTGAAAAGAGAGTACTTTAAAAGAGAGAAGAAAAACTGAGAAAACAATGAAAATATAAAAACTTCAAAGGAGGAAAAAAACTGATAATACGATGAAGAGAGAGAGAACATTCAAAGAGAGAGAAAAAACTGATAATACGATGAAATGAGAATACTTTCAAAAAGAGAGGAGAAAAACTGATAAAATGATGAAATGAGAATACTTTCAAAGAGAGAGGAGAAAAACTGATAAAATGATGAAATGAGAATACTTTCAAAGAGAGAAGAGAAAAACTGTATTAATGATGAAATGAGAATACTTTCAAAGAGAGAGGAGAAAAACAATAAAATGATGAAATGAGAATACTTTCAAAGAGAGAGGAGAAAAACTGATAAAATGATGAAATGAGAATACTTTCAAAGAGAGAGGGGAAAAACTGATAAAATGATGAAATGAAAATACTTTCAAAGAGAGAGGAGAAAAACTGATAATACGATGAAATGAGAATACTTTCAAAGAGAGAGGAGAAAAACTGATAAAAGGTTGAAATGAGAATACTTTCAAAGAGAGAGGAGAAAAACTATAAAATGATGAAATGAGAATACTTTCAAAGAGAGAGGAGAAAAACTGATAAAATGATGAAATGAGAATACTTTCAAAGAGAGAGGAGAAAAACTGATAAAATGATGAAATGAGAATACTTTCAAAGAGAGAGGAGAAAAACTGATAAAATGATGAAATGAGAATATTTTCAAAGAGAGAGGAGAAAAACTGATAATACGATGAAATGAGAATACTTTCAAAGAGAGAGGAGAAAAACTGATAAAATGATGAAATGAGAATACTTTCAAAGAGAGAGGAGAAAAACTATAAAATGATGAAATGAGAATACTTTCAAAGAGAGAGGAGAAAAACAATAAAATGATGAAATGAGAATACTTTCAAAGAGAGAGGAGAAAAACTGATAAAATGATGAAATGAGAATACTTTCAAAGAGAGAGGAGAAAAACTGATAAAATGATGAAATGAGAATACTTTCAAAGAGAGAGGAGAAAAACAATAAAATGATGAAATGAAAATACTTTCAAAGAGAGAGGAGAAAAACTGATAATACGATGAAATGAGAATACTTTCAAAGAGAGAGGAGAAAAACTGATAAAATGTTGAAATGAGAATACTTTCAAAGAGAGAGGAGAAAAACTATAAAATGATGAAATGAGAATACTTTCAAAGAGAGAGGAGAAAAACAATAAAATGATGAAATGAGAATACTTTCAAAGAGAGAGGAGAAAAACTGATAAAATGATGAAATGAGAATACTTTCAAAGAGAGAGGAGAAAAACTGATAAAATGATGAAATGAGAATACTTTCAAAGAGAGAGGAGAAAAACTGATAAAATGATGAAATGAAAATACTTTCAAAGAGAGAGGAGAAAAACTGATAATACGATGAAGTGAGAATACTTTCAAAGAGAGAGGAGAAAAACTGATAAAATGTTGAAATGAGAATACTTTCAAAGAGAGAGGAGAAAAACTATAAAATGATGAAATGAGAATACTTTCAAAGAGAGAGGAGAAAAACTGATAAAATGATGAAATGAGAATACTTTCAAAGAGAGAGGAGAAAAACTGATAAAATGATGAAATGAGAATATTTTCAAAGAGAGAGGAGAAAAACTGATAATACGATGAAATGAGAATACTTTCAAAGAGAGAGGAGAAAAACTGATAATACGATGAAATGAGAATACTTTCAAAGAGAGAGGAGAAAAACTATAAAATGATGAAATGTGAATACTTTCAAAGAGAGAGGAGAAAAACTGACAAAATGATGAAATGAGAATACTTTCAAAGAGAGAGGAGAAAAACTGATAAAATGATGAAATGAAAATACTTTCAAAGAGAGAGGAGAAAAACTGATAATACGATGAAATGAGAATACTTTCAAAGAGAGAGGAGAAAAACTGATAAAATGTTGAAATGAGAATACTTTCAAAGAGAGAGGAGAAAAACTATAAAATGATGAAATGAGAATACTTTCAAAGAGAGAGGAGAAAAACTGATAAAATGATGAAATGAGAATACTTTCAAAGAGAGAGGAGAAAAACTGATAAAATGATGAAATGAGAATACTTTCAAAGAGAGAGGAGAAAAACTGATAAAATGATGAAATGAGAATATTTTCAAAGAGAGAGGAGAAAAACTGATAATACGATGAAATGAGAATACTTTCAAAGAGAGAGGAGAAAAACTGATAAAATGTTGAAATGAGAATACTTTCAAAGAGAGAGGAGAAAAACTGACAAAATGATGAAATGAGAATACTTTCAAAGAGAGAGGAGAAAAACTGATAAAATGATGAAATGAAAATACTTTCAAAGAGAGAGGAGAAAAACTGATAATACGATGAAATGAGAATACTTTCAAAGAGAGAGGAGAAAAACTGATAAAATGTTGAAATGAGAATACTTTCAAAGAGAGAGGAGAAAAACTATAAAATGATGAAATGAGAATACTTTCAAAGAGAGAGGAGAAAACTGATAAAATGATGAAATGAGAATACTTTCAAAGAGAGAGGAGAAAAACTGATAAAATGATGAAATGAGAATACTTTCAAAGAGAGAGGAGAAAAACTGATAAAATGATGAAATGAGAATATTTTCAAAGAGAGAGGAGAAAAACTGATAATACGATGAAATGAGAATACTTTCAAAGAGAAAGGAGAAAAACTGATAAAATGTTGAAATGAGAATACTTTCAAAGAGAGAGGAGAAAAACTATAAAATGATGAAATGAGAATACTTTCAAAGAGAGAGGAGAAAAAATGTTAAAACAATGAAATGAGAATACTTTCAAAGAGAGAGGAGAAAAAATGTTAAAACAATGAAAGAGAAAAACATTCAAAAAGAGGAGAAAAATATAAAACGAAGAAAAATGAAAACATTCAAAGCGGGAGAAGAAAAATGCGTAAATATTGAAGAGAGATAACATTCAAGGAAAGAGAAGTAAAAACTGAGAAAACGTTGCAGAGTGAGAACATACATAGATGGAAGATGGCTATTCACTTTGTGTTTAAAATATTGAATATCATAGTTGAGAGGAATTCAAAAAGCCAGAAGTTAATTCCAGAAACATGAATTGGAGGAGAATTAATGATTGGCAAAGAAATTATTCTTCTTTTTATCAATTTCCACACTTAAATGATGAGTCCCATTTTCCACACTAGTTCTGCGCTTAAACAGGTATACATATTTTTTTGATGAGTTCCATTGTTGGTCGTAATTCTCTTATTCAGAATCATACAGAATTTATTAAATGTTTTTATGAGTATTTTTTCTGCGATAAAAGTTTATGTACGTGACGATGTCTAATCTCAGAGCCCCCAGAAATCATGGGGTATGAGTTATGATCAAAGGCCGTTTTGGAAATGTCTTCTTGCACTGATACATTTTCGACAGTATTCAATACGAGTAATGTGGCCTAGTCTTAGAAAACTTAAAATTACCGAAAAGAAAGTTGAGAAATTGCAGACCCTCATCTACAAGGACAAAACCGTACTTAATTTTCGCAAAAACGAAGCCATAGAAGGAATTATTTTGTCTAATTATATTGCACCACTTTTTCTATTAATCCATAGCTGGTGGCTATAGAACTCGGTCTACCCTGCTATTTACCTTTAACTGCGGGTAATATGGTGTATATAATTATATAGAAATCTTATCAACTGTACAAGTTTTATGTTAACTGCATTTTTGTACTCGGCAATGTTCCAATATTGTTCTTGTATATTTTCTCAACAAAATGTCTATAAATTTTGTTATAACCTGTCCTGCATGTATGATTAATTTTACAGCCTGCATTTATTAATTTCACCTGTTCAAATCTTCTCGGCTACAATCGTCAGTGCGACATACACAGGGTAGAATCCACCCTCTTCATAACCCAGTGGTAAGAAGGAATTTCCATTTAGGCATCTTCTTCCATAACACCTGTACTTTAAAGAACATACACACGAATGGATGCTTCCTAGGTCGCTAGTTTAATTCTGTCGAAAATGAATTCGACTGAAAAACCCAGTGTTGAGATACTTGGTGAGTGTCCGAGTTGCAACAGTATACGTCTTTCCTTTCTGACCCTCTTCGCTAGGGTCAGGTATCCACAGTAATAAAAGACAGGGACAGTAATAACAATTTGTTTCGCTGTCGGCTAAAAAACGACATGAGTATGAGGTGAAGGTATTTTTTATACTATACCTGTGCCCTCAACTCTTCCGCCACTCCAAATGGAAGGCTACTGAAGCGAAGGAGAATGAGGCTTTCACGCCTGACGATTCCCCAGTCGACATCGCCACTCCACTCACGTAAGTCTATTCTTCATTATTTCCGACAATTCCTAGTTATCCTCATAATCCGAACTTGTTGTTCCATCATTTATATCAATGTAACAACCACATTCATTAAGTCTATATCGTGAAAGTTTCTTGGGTCTTGGCTTAAAAATTAGTAAAAAAAAAAATCAACAGATGTTGTTCTACGGAATTTACATATATTTACAAATAATCATTTCTTATTTAGATTCTCATTTTACTGTTTATAAATGTTTAATTTTAAGTACATACAACTAGAGTAAAGGATAGCGGTTCGCATAAAGGAATCGGAGAGCCGAGTTCGAAATCCAGTCGACTCCGTTGCATTCATTTACGTGCTATTGGGAAAGCTAAGAATTCTCTTTTTCTATCCCCAGCTATGGGTAAATAGCTGGAGGGAGAAGAAATAGCAGGACAAACCCGGTCCTATAGCTTTGGATGGCAACTGGTCTACCTCAGTAAAAAATGGCAACCTACTATAATGTGTGTCACGCATGGCACATAACTGACATACATCTAGGAACTAAATCGCCCTGTGCCAGATTTTATCTACCTTATTTTGTGTATTGTATACATTTATAGACAAACGTAACATAATAAGAAGCAGTTGCCGGAATCTTAATATATGCGTTTTGCTAAAGTAGGGTTACTGTTTCGAGACGGAAGTGTTTTTTTGCCCTTTCACTTCTTCATATTAATTCTTCTGGTGTTAGTTCTGGTATATCGCTATATCGCCAGACATTTGCAGATATTTTTTTTATTGCGTGTATTTTCCATATTACGTCTCAATTAACATTATCATCTTGTCTTGCATTTGTCGACATGTTGTTAGTGGAAATGGATGTATCACTTCGGGCATGTTCCCAATGCTCTCCATTTTCGGAGAATTTATTTTGGTCTTTTCTAGATTAATTTCCTTTTTTTTCTTCTGTCATTCTCTTGCTGATTTCTTGCATTCTGGAATTTCAGTTTTATCTCTCTTCGAATTCAGATCCATATTTCTCTCTTTTATAACGGTAAACATTCGAGTAATTTCCTTTGTTCTTGCTCTTTCCGTCTGTTTTCATTGTTATCGATGCTGTTCATTTAATTAGTCTTTCCAATTTACTATTCATATTTTCTTAGTTATTTTCTTTATTAAAAGAAACAAAAGACAAACAGAAAAAGATTAGAATCAGTTTTAGATTCCTACCGAATATTCTCAGATGTTCTCTCTGACATTACAAGGAAATTTTGTAATCATATATTTTCTCTCAATATCAAATTCAAATTTCATTTGGAAAGTTGTGTTCTATGATCAACAACTCTTGTTCACTTTTGTTACACCTTTAATAGTATTGGTTTGGCTAGCAAATTTTAAATTAGTTAAATCTTTTACATATATTATTCGTGAATTTTAAGTACATTCATAGCCTTTTTATTTTTTTAAATTATATTCTTTTTTTTAAAACTAATATTTCGCTATTTTCATTCAATGTAGAACCCTATCAAAATGGAGTATTTTTTTCCCCTTTGACAAAGATATTACTGATATAATCGTAAATAAAATCAATTACTTCATGTAATTTTCTTAAGCTGGTGCATACACTTAGATATATATTAAAGCATTTTACAATGATCTACCTACTCTTCAATTTATTCTGACTGATATACTTTGAAAATATTACGTTGCACGTAATATTCAGATTGAATAAGAATAATTGCAAATTGACCATTACACGCTTTTTTCATTCTAAAATAGATTAGACACGATTTTTTTTAGACAACGAGTTATAGATATTGTGATTTCATGTGTTCCAGAATGGAAATGATAATAGTAATGCTAGCTGCTGCCTTATAAGAAAAAAAAATGTAACCAAACCGCCAGTGTTACTAACGGTTGACATTTATAAAATATGCTTAACATTTCTTTGATGTTCTTTTACACTTTTCGACCTACACAAGTTCCAAAAGCCACCGACGTTACTAAGAGGCAGATTTTAATAGGATAAGTATGGAAGATAATAGTCAACACAAGACCTGAACAGGTTACCATTGTTGTTATCGATGAAGCATCGTCTTTGTTGCAGGTTCCAAAACGCAGTGAAATATACTCAGTAAACTTATATTGATTATGTAATTGTTTGATCTTCGAGTTACCTGATATATCCATTGTAGTTGTTACTGCTTTTGGACGTCATCAAAAATTTAGTTTCTCTTAGTACAGTATGTTGTTTTTTGATTTTGTAGATCTAGTCTACTATGTTTGAATATGTATGGTACTAGACAAGACCTAAATGTTTCATTTGGTCGAAGCCATATTTAATTATTAAATTTTTTTTAAAAAAAAGCTTTTGTATCAAGCTGATAATTTAGATAATTAGGAACGAGGTTGGCCCCATGTATCTGGTATCCATATAAAAGTATCGGTCCGACTAAGCTATTTAAGAACATACCGCAAATTGTATGTTAATATTTTGGAGTAACTTGCAGTGTTGTATATGTGCAGCGTAATCTACATTCCTGATTGACATTCTCATAACGTTTCACTTGTTTTGAGCTGCACTGTTCTTCTGTTGTCTGTTGCATTCAGCAATTTTTTCGGAATATAATCCGAAAACTTTATTTTCTCCGGAGGGGATGTTTGTTCACTTTCTGCATTTTATGCATAGACGAACTTAAACCTACCAAAAATTTGAATATATCGGGAAATTTTCATAAATTTAAGAAAGTAACTTTATAGAATAGAAATATGTTAAATCTTCAAAATTATGCGCTTGGATATTCCAAGAGAGATAAGGGTTAATGTATTAATTAAAACATCCCTGGTTCCCCAGCTTCTATATCTTCAGTGAAAGAAGCGTACAAGACTCACGGAATAAATTAGATGAGATACAATTAAAAAAGACGAAATACCGCTTGAATACGGATAACAGAATAGCGCGTTCGTTTTTACTTTCCGAGTAGAAGCGTTGCAGGAAGGATAACAAATATGAATAGATATTTATTTGTACTAATGTACAAAATGTGACACAAGGCCAAAAAAGGGGGGTTGGGGAAGGACGGTATTCTTCTGTCTTAATTCTAAACTTAGCTAGTCACAGACACGGACCCAAACATACCAACAATAGTCCTTTCACCAAAACAACACATCCACTCCTACCTTTCTTACTACATCCACCATAATACATCAAATTCTCTATGAAATCCTAACTAGTCCCCATATATACAATTCAAAGTCTGTCGGGGTGGGGGGACAACAATTTAAAAAAAAACAATGATCATTTAAAATACGAATTAATACTATTTACATAAAAAAAAATAGGGTTAGTAATAAAAAAAAAACACAATCCCTTAATGTGGTAGAAACATCAGTTAACTGGACGAAATAATTGCGGGATTAGAACATTATAAAAACAAACACGCCCACAAACACGCACTCATTTAGACACAATAACAAATACGAAAACACTCACACGAAACGAAAGTCCTCCTGCAGCAACCAGAGAACTGTCATCACTGACCACCTAAGGAGGGAGGGGATGGGGAATTAACAAAAAGAAAAATATGGACAGAAATAAAAGGGGCCAATGAGCATACTAATATGAATATATTCCCCCAAATAAAAATATATATCTTTATATTCTGTCGGAAGAACCTCTTTTACTCACTTTCTCTCTCTCTCTCTTTTCTCTCTCTTTCTTTCTCTCTCTTTCTCCCTATTTCTCAATCTCGCTCTGTCTGTGTCATAGTGGAACACAACTATTCTATAGTTAAGAGACTCTCCCACCTATAATAAGTAGGACTAGTAATAGTAACGAGGGAGTCAGTCAGTCGTTCACCTCCTGACAGGCTGTTCGGTAGGACTCTCTGCATTCGGGCGGGGAGCAACCCGAACGAGGGTACGCCGAAGAGCGGATTCCCTTTCGGGGAGGTAACTCGACCCTGAACCCGTTTATACGGGTTCACTGGGCATATTTTTGGTCCGAGCCCACGGGCTGGGAGATCCCACATTAAATAACCGGTCTTGTGCCACATGATGCCCCTGTTGGGGAGGTGACTGAATATCGTCAATCAGTAGTTCGTCAGCTGATGTCGGAAGATCGGCTCATCCGTTGGATTCTCTACCTTCGGGCGGGGAGGAACCCGAACGAGGCTACGCCGAAGGGCGGAGTCTCTTTCGGAGAGGTAAACCGGCCCTCAACACACTTATACGGGTTCAATGGGCATAATTTTAGCCGAGCACGCGGGGTCGCAGATCTCACGTTAAAAAAGCAGACTTGTGCCACATGATGCCCCAGTGTGGGGGGTGGTGACTGCATATTGTCAGTCAGTAGTTCGTCAGTTGATGTCAGACGACCGGCTGATCGTTTGGACTCTCTGCCTTCGGGCGGGGAGGAATACAATACGAAGGAGGCAACACAGAAACGCTCTGTCTCTTTCTGGGATGTAAACCGGCGCTGAACCCGTTTATAATCGTTTAATGGGCATATTTTGGGGCCGAGCCTACGGGCTCCGGTATCCCACGTTAAAAACAGCTTTGTGCCATATGATGCCCCAGGGGGGTGACTGAATATTGTCAGTCAGTCGTTCACCTCCTGATCAGCTGTTCTGTTGGTCTCCCTGTTTCCGGCGGGGAGGAACCCGAAGGAGGCTATGCCGAAGGGTGGAGTCTCTTTCGTGTGATAAACCGTCCCAGAAACCGTTTATACTTATTCAATGGGCATATTTTGGCGCCGAGCCCACCGGCTCGGAGAACCCACATTAAATAACCGGCCTTGTGCCACATGAAGCACCTGTGGTGGGTGACTAAATATCGTCTGTCAGTCGTTCACCTCTCGACCGGCTGTTCGGTTGAACTCTCTGCCTTCGGGCGGTGAGGAACTCGATGTAGGCTACGCCGAATTGCGGAGTCTCTTTCGGGGAGGTAAACCGGCCCTGAACCCGTTTATACGGGTTCAATGGGCATATTTTGGGGCTGTGCCCATGGGCTCGGAGATTCCACATTAATAACCGGCCTTGTACCACATGATGCCCCAGTGGGTAGGGTGTGACTGAATATCGTCAGTCAGTAGTTCGTCAGTTGATGTCGGACGACGGGCTGATCGGATGGACTCTCTGCCTTCGGGCGGGGAGGAACACGAACGAGGCTACGCCGAAGGGCGGATTCTCTTTCGGGGAGGTATACCGACCCTGAACCCGTTTATACGAGTTCAATGGACATTTTTGGCTAAGCCTACGGGCGCGGAGATCCCACGTTAAACTGGCCTTGTGCCACGTGATGTCCTCGTGGTGGGGTGACTAAATATCGTCAGTCGACGTCGGACGACTTTTACTCGAATACTAAAATATCAGCGACTACAACTAGATTACTCTGCGTTATACCTATTATATCAAGTTCCTAACGTTTTGTACGTCGAACCTATTTTAGGACAGACTTAATACAAATACAAGCCTCCACTGTGAAATCACTCCACATCATTCTGTCTGTCTGTCTCTCTCTCTCTTTCTTAGTCTTGCTAATAACAACTGCTGGTATTTTTCAGTTCAAGCGGTAAAATATGTGAATATTGCTTTACTTTTTGCGTTGTGAGTTTCGGTCATATCTCGTTGAAGGTTCCTATAAGATCACTAACTATTAAGAAATATCGCGACTGTAAGCAAATGGATGGATGATCGCTTAGAAATATCAGGCGCTGTAAACTTGTGTGGTCGAATAACACTGGCTTGGAAATTGTCATCGGACTGTCGAGTAGCAATTCCAGTTTTGTCCATGAGATTCACTTACTCTCAAATACCCCGAGAAAGTCATAAATTCCCCTCTTCACTTCTCCAGCTATCCGAGAATTAGTAAGACATATATCAATAAAAAAATTATCTAAAACAAAACTTAAAATATTTCTTCCTTTAAATAACCCACGAATTCTTGATAAGCCGTAAAAAAGAATGATACAGTCAATCACTCAAATTCAAATAACTTCGACAGCAATTTGTTTTGATGATTCTATTGTCTACGTCGATAACCGTTACTCTACCTACATCAATAGTATTTGTGCTACTTCCTTCTTCTTCATGTGTAGTATAAGAAATTGTTTATCCACCTCTTATCGTTTGTAGCTCAAAACAATACTTGCCCACTTACGATCCCATCCATTCACTCTTCAGCCAGATGTTTATAGTTATGTTACTCGTTCTCTCTATATGAACATGAAAACTTCAAACTACATCATTGGTTTCAAATTTTCTGAACATTCTTTTCACACGATGCATCCCAGATTTGCAAAAGTAAGTCGTTGGGTTCACTATAAGACTAATTCACGATAGCTTGCTGCAAATGTCTCATCGCTAGCTTCTTATTAATACATGTCGAATGAGCAAAATTTAGAATTTATTTTTTCATCCTTTTTTCTTTCTGCCCCCATCGCTAACGACTATGACACGAATTCCGTGTAAAGTGGTTTTAGTGGTAATACCGTGGCAAATTTGCACAATCCACCTCGGCACTTCCAAAATAATTAACTAAATGTAGCTTATTTGTGCCACAAGGCCGAAATTACGGGGCAGCCAGTAAGGATCGATCTCACTACCCAGTAGTAATTAAGCTAGCGATACAATCTTGCTAACCATTACACTTCGCCCAATATAATTTTCAAAGCATGGCTTAGGTGTGGCACAACGACAAATGTATGCATCATGCAGTGAGGATCGAACTCACTACTCAGTCGTAATTGAGCTAGCAGGACAAGCTTGCTAACTATTACAACAGAGCTAAGTGTCATTTCTCAGCGAAACGTACATGTGGCACATTGAAAATCGAATACACTACTCAGTCGAAGTGCCCAAATGCAAAGATTAACAATCAAACAACGTGTTAAACATATCAAAGACTATTACGAAAATGGACGTTCACATGATTAAATATTAGGCCCCAATGATTCCGCTAGCAAAAAATGCATTCCAAACAGTGACCTTTAGTGGATGCAGTGGCTTTTCAACAATCTTTTCTGAATGTTCACCAGCCCAAATACGACAACAGACTAATGTGTCTATCAATATGAAAATGGGCTTCCTCACTAAAGAGGATTTTTTTTCGAAAAATCTTTATTGGCTTGGTTGTGTCGTGCACGCATTTGATGAATGTACGGCATTTCAATTGGTCAGAAGGTTTCAGTTCTTGTGTCAATTGAATTTTGTAAGCGTGTAGTGAAAATTCTTTTGTCAAAATTCGATGTAACGTTCTTGTGGAGATGACGAATAGAAGTGTTTGGTTTTTCCGGTCACATTCTCGTACACTGCAGCAATGTTTTCAGCTGAACAGCATAAACGAGCACGCATTGGTGTATTTACATCTGCTACCGACCCATTCTGTTTGAATTTACGAATAATTCTTCCAATTGCATTCTCGGTTGGTCAATTATATTGAGCAAAATATCGCAAAGTGCACGAAATTCATTTTCGTAATAGGCTTAGATAACTTTAACACGTTGTTTGATTGTTTATCTTTGCATGGTTGAAATTGCCAAAGATTATTAGTTATTAAATCAGGAAAGTAAAAGAAAAAAAAAACATTAGACGCTTAAAGTTAATTCACATTTAAAATCTGTTCAAGTTACTGGAACAGCCTTTGTATATAAATAATTACTGTATAAGTGAAGCAGCTGTTGATTTTCCAAAGAAGTCTCCTATTTATATATTTGAACGCGCACTCTATAAAACCTGCAACTTTTCACTTTCCCAAACACACATCAAATAAGTATTTCAACAAGTCTTTTATATTACTTGAAACATTTAACTTTCCCAAACACACATCTATTTATATATTTCAACAAGTACTATATATAATCAGCAATTTTTCACTTTCTAAAAGAAAAAACTATTTATATATTTCTAAACGTAATCTATATAACCTACATATATACAGTTGTCTAAAAGTCGATATAAAATAGAATGCACATAATAATTTGCATACGGATATGTGTATATGTCCTTTTAGTTCCATACGTTAATGAATGTCATTTCACGAGTGTGCGTGTGAGAGAGTGTATGCAGTTCCTTGTATTAGTTGAATAACAATCTTTATTGCCAAGGACGTGTTTTGTCTGAAGAGTTTTCTTGAATTCAATTGTCGGGGAGTCTTCACAAAGGGCGATAGCAATCTCTTCTCATTCGATGGTCCATTGGCGTCAATAAAATATTCCTCTTAAGCGACGCCGTATCTCAAAAGCGATCTTTTGTCGTGTCGCGCTGATTCCAAGCCACGTACAACGCGCTATTATATATTTTTTGAGTTTTATTTGCTTTCTTTCTTCTTCTTTCTCCCGATTCTTTCGTTCTCTGCTGAAATTTTAGACAATATCTTTCATGGAAAAATAGTGAAGAGTGAAGGCAAGGGAGAGGGGATTGAGAGAGACAGAGGAAGAGAGAGAGAGAGAGAGAGCGTGAAATGGAAAGGTGTCAAACAGATCAGAATTAGAGATTCTATTCGTTGAATTGATGTGCCTTTTGCCCAATCGATAGCACTTGAAATTTAACGAAAAAAAAAAAAAAAAGAAATGAATTAAAAATAATCTACCGTTCAGAAGAACCCACTCTATCCACTCAACACTTCACCATTTATAGTTACACACTATTTTAAAATAATACTTAAAATTTATACTTTTCTAATGATGATATATCATCATCATATCTAAAAGTCGGGTGTGGTCGTAATGTCACTGCGTGACTGAGCCTTTGACTAGATCCATCCACACGTCGGAGTTGATAGCCGGAACGTATTCACTGAAGTCTAGCGTATCCTGGGCCAGTAGACCTGACGGAGCCCATCCAATTCAACCTCAAACAACAGTTGATATACACCAACACGGAGTCAACGTTTTAGTTACCGATAAATAGTGGCCGTTTTTTTTCTATCGAGGTAAACCTCTGCCCTGATGGTTGATTTCAGCGCAGGAAGCCCGTCGTCCATTAATCCTCCCTCTTCATCGCTCGTCGCCTAGTGATGCTCTCTCATCATCGCCCGTCGCCCAGCTATGCTCTCTCATCATCGCACGGGCGTCTATTGAACCCACTCTAACCCATGGTGCTAGATGTACATTGATTCTGCAAGAAGTTTCATTTGCACAGTAACAAGTCTTGTTTTTTTTTTCATTCTGGACGTCTAGCCTCCATTATCAGACTGGTTTCGTCAGCGCTTCAGTTGTAGTTGACCCGGTAATGAAGAAAGTATTATAGTACAAATATCACTTTTAGTATTTTTACATTAGATTGTTAGTTTAAAGCAGTATATTTTATCGAACCATTATGCCAACCCCATCCAGTCTGGTACAAGGAGAATTGCCTGGGGTGTTATGGATACAAAGTCATTGAGTGTGTACGGATCTTCAATATTGGGGCGAACTAGAAAATGTGCCATAGTTTGTGATTGCTCGCATTGGCATTTGGGATCAACATCAGTGGCATATCTCCATTTATGAAGGTTGGTTCTACAGCAAAAAGCAACTGTTTGAGGAAAAATTAGTCAGGATCAGAAGGGCCAGCCAACACTAGAGCCAGTTACAGGGATTCTATAGGGGTATGTATGAGTCAGCTTTTCACATTCTTAAATTGGATGCACAAGAGTGACAGACGCTGACTCGGAGCTATGTTGTGACTCGTCTGAGTTCAAAAAGTTGTCTTGAGTCGAGCCTCTTTGTCATTTGTTGACAGCGATATAGTGGATGACGATTGTCAATTTGCTGCTTCAACTTCAAAAGGTAGGAGTGGATTGTCTTTATTATTTAAGGAGGAGCAAAGGCGGTAAGCAAGTAGATGTTAGCTTTCGTTGACTTGAGGCACCAGTGATCGATCTGCCAGAAGTGTTTAAGGCAGGGTCGATTCTCTTCGCACAGAACATAAAATGAACTTTGACCCTCTAAAAGATACCGGTTATAAATGCTGAAATAGTTTACTGTTTATCTTTACAGTGTTTTTGTTTTTTTCTAAATTTAAGTTATAATTGCTTAGTTCTAAAGCAATTATATATTATTTTTTCTTATTATCAAATATTTTCTTATTGCTGGAGTTCGTACATTATTTAACTTGGACCGATTTGTTTAAATTACTTAGAATTTTGTGGCGTTTATTTGATTCTTTACTAATGAGTCTATGGTTTTATAAATCTTTGGTATATGGTTTATAATAACCATTATTCAAGTCTAAGGCCACCTCGGCGTCTAAATAACTTTAGCATTGGTAGCATTGGTAGCATTGGTAAAAATTACTTCATGATCTTTAAAATGTCTGTCCCTTTAACAGTCGGTCTGTATTTCTTGGGCTTGTTTTACGGAGAATAGAGCACTTTGTACTTAATGTCAAATGTAAATCTAAGCTTTCACAGTAATAATATTCCAATTAATTCGCATGTCTCTGCTGAGTCATACGCTCCTATACCAATATTAAATTCTGTGTTGCTTCTTTTGTTTCGCAAATAAATATTATGAAATATTATAGGTTTTTGTACCAGATTTATATTTATTTCGCTAAGTGGACATTCATTTTTGCTAGATTTACAGCAGTCATTCTCGGCGATGTACTGGTAAATGTCAAAAATATCGAATTAGATGAATGCACATTCATTCTTCCTTTTTATATTAGTAAGCCATTCTATAGCTTCTGCTGAATTGTGCCACTAGTTATTAGGTTGGTGCAAAAATAATGACGCACTAACGTCAAAAACGACATTATTACGTCATTAGTTTTGCACCAACCTAATAATTCCGAGAGCATTTTTGGTGTATTTCCAAGCTCTTTCAAGGACGTTTTTGTTGCTATTATCGATATTATTTTTAGTTGGGTTCAATAATCGGTATTCAGGGTTGTTTATATATAATATTACAAATTGAGTATTACTGTTAGTAAAATATTTCTCGAAGTAAAATAACCGAACTATAAATTATACATAAATAATAGATATGGATTTTTCCTTTGCGCTAGCAACGTTATTAATAAATATACATATTTTTCAACACACTTAGGACAAGGCCATCTTCAACACCTTTAGATTTCGTCATGCTAACGCGGTGAGGAAAAAATGCATCTGGCGCAGCCACACCATTCAGAGGATGCCAGTCTACGAGGACCACTAACTAATCCCCATTACAAACGCCTGTTCAGGCAAATCTGTGTTATTCAACAGCCACAGAACCCACCTTTGGTTTTGTTATGGTCCGGTTCCTTGTACCATGGTGATAGTCCAAGGTAAAACCAACAAAGAAGAACTCGAACACAGGTATGAAATAATACAGGTATATTACAAACAGGAATATATACAGTGAAGTAGAAGTGTTATTATGAACAATCAGGTTTAGTAGAGAGAACAATCTAGTCTCGTATCCAGTATCACTATTCCAATGTCTTGCAGTAATTGTCTGAACGCGACTCTGTTTCGGACTGCCTCTGACTCGACTGGAACTACTGACTTGAGTTGAACTACTCCTGAGGCGCAGTATTTATTAAGTATGGAATAGTCCATTATCATTATTATGGCTAAGATCCCATAACAGGATTATAACGCATCTACGCTGAGCGGACATTAGTTACACTTTCAAGGAAAGGGCGCTTTATTTTACTTGTTCATCACACTGAATAAGGCTAGCATGCTCAACACCTTGGTTACATATATATATATATATATATATATATATATATATATATATATATATATATATATATATATATATATATATGTGTATGTGTGTGTGTGTGTGTGTGTGTGTGTGTGTGTGTGTGGTGATGATAGAAAGAAATTTTCTCGACTGCTAAAGAGTCACTTTCCCTCTGTGGGGTGTATTTCTCACGATATTTTTATTATTTGGGCATATTCAAATTTGTCACTGTTTTTAATCTTGTGTTCTTTTTGAAAAACGAAATATTTTTTCGAGCATACCACTAAGCCAATATGGCGCAATACGTTAGTGAGCCTGAGAGGACATTAAGAAAAGAAAATATATTAAGGAGTGAGAACAATGAAAGAAGAGGAAATAAGAAGATATAATATAAAATTTTGAAAATGAACGTTCACTGGAAATCAAGACGCCGGAAGAATGTTCCAAAAGCGAGATAAGCAAGATAAACATGTTACATAGAAATTACGGTTGTTTCCAGCAATTTCAATCGTAGAATTGCTGCTAACTTTGTACTGCCAAATTGGAAATATCATCAGAACAATCACCATCAATATATTCATAGGAATGACACAGAGAAGTCACCTTATGGCGATGTGAAAATACTGAAGCCGAGATACCATGCGGCATTGCAGATTCTTCTATGGATTGCTTATGTATCTCTAAATAAATAGTTGAAACACTAGACTAGATTTGATAGCAGTATACAGTAGATAAAATAATGGTAGACTTTTCAATGTGTCTGATAGATTTCAGCGAGAACAACGTCTAGCATGACACATGGATATATCTTCTCTAGGAGCAGACCTACGAATTGATTCAATATCAACTTTCCACTTGATATCAGCGGATAACCTTAAACCAATTATGCGAAATGCATAGCGCTCCTGGAAGTTAGCATCTGGGAAAAATGGTTTTCTGATACGATTAAAAGCGATCAGTTTCGTTTGACACGTTTTAGAATTCACAAGCTCTGCAATACAACAGTTGACAAAAGATTCATTTTTGAAATCATCTATCAATTTTAAATTATCAACAGATTCTCTAAATTCTTCTGTCAGTGCTGCAGCACTTCTACATTTTTCTGAGATTGAAATAGCCCCCAAAACAATCTTGAGTTTTTCCTTCTCATCAAAGCATCGCAATATCCGTGACAATTGAGATTCCATTTGAAGATCCGTAGTCATATCAAACATAACAGTAAAAATTGTATCTTTTTTTTTCAGTCATAGCATGAAATTAACATTAAACTTTTACAGTTATACAATGCTAGTGACTTTTTAAAGTCACTTTTAAAAAAAAATAATTTTAAATATTCAAATTAAATTTTAAAGCATTGAAATGAAGAAATAGATGAAATTTTCAACTTTTGAACAGAAAATATAAACTTTACCGGCCGCTCTTTTTCATTCCAAATGTGAACAGGTCAAGAGAAACATTCTGGGTAGTGGTCATATGACAGAATCCGGGGCTTAAGAAGGGATGAAGAATACACTCTACAGGTTAAATCTTTTCAAAATGTAACATTTGATGTTACTATACAGTCGTATATACACTTCAGTACCGAATAATCATTTGCCACAAACCAGAATCAGCCATAAGAGAAACTTGAAAATTGACTAAATAATCATTTCTCGTCTAAATCTGTCTAAATCTGTAAGGAAAGCATTAAGTCGTTTGAATCGGATAGTCTTTGATCTCAGTCACACGGGCCAATAAAAACACCGGCGCGTTAGGAGAAAATATGTTCAGGGCAATAATACGGATTGATATGGATGGAAATCAAACAGAAAACATTCTGATTTTCTCTCTTTGACTTCGTAATCTGTTGTTTTTTGTCGTTCCTGCTTCCTACTCAAAGGGATTAGAACAGAAAAGCAATTATTTTACTGTTTTTTTTTCTCTATTTTTCGCGCTAAAAAACATAAATTGGCTTAATACAGCTGCAAGGCAAGCAGCAAAATCCCTGCTTTTCTCAGTCATTATCTCCTTAACCTCCCACTACTTTTTGTTTTTCTTTAAAAGTCTCCTGCTCAAACGGAATCGAAAATGAAAGTAATTACTTAACTTTCTTTTTAAATTTCACGCTAAGCAAACTGGTTTAATAAAGCTGAACGACAAGCAAACACAATCCTCGTTTTTCATAGCCTTTCCTCATTGATCTTCCTCTCTCTTTTTCTGTAATATTCCCTGTTCAAATAGAATAGAATAGGTGAGCAGTTAAGACACTGCTACTTCTTTTATCGCTAAGCAAGCAGTAGCAGTCTTTACTTATAAGGATAAGCTAACGTTCATAGTTTTTCTATGAAGGAGTGATGATAGCGACGTTTCATGCATTCATTTAAAATCTTATTAATAGATGAAATTGTATTTCCTGGTAAATTGACATATAACGATTAAAAGAAGACTGTTAGTAAAAAGGACATCAACAGCAGCTATGACATCATGTACATTGCCTTACTTATTCCCAGTCAAGTGTTTTTCTGTTGAAGAACATATGATAGACAAATCCAGTGAATAAGGAGTGAGATTAATTCAAATCCATAGTCACTCACAGAAGCAATGGAAACAAAGTACTCGTATGCTGAAGCATTTTCCTAATGAAGCAAAACAGACTACTCCAGTTTTCCATGGCCTTTGTTCTTGATAGTATTTCGCAACTGCTTCAGAAATTTGGAACTTTACACTCCATTGCTGCCATGGTCCTTATTCAATAAGGACAATGGCTTTTCATCCTAGATATCTGAGGCGAACGTCCTCCCTGCAGATGAAACAATTTTGGTTTTCTTTGGAGCAGGTGAAGATCGGTGTTTCCATTGCATGTATCTTCTCTTTTTCTGTGGCTGAAATTGACGAAACCTACCCTCACCCTGGATTAGGAAACCTTTATGGAAACCAGCAGAATCTACTTCAAACAATGTCAGATTTTTCTACTGCGCTTTTGACAAGATAACAGATGACGGACAGCTGCCAAGCAGAAATCTTCGTCATGGCAAGTTCATTATGCAGAATAGTCTCTACTGTCTCACGGGATATGGTAATAGAATTCTCTATTTAGATTATCGTCAATCGCCTGCCATACATCACCATATGTTGAACACGATTAATATCTACTTCAGTGGAGGAAATTGCAGGATGTTCAGATCTTGTCGCATCTTCAAGGTTCTCCCTTCCCCTCTTAAATGCAACTGCCAATTTTGCACTGTTGATAAAGCTGGATAAAAATGTAAGTATGAATGTTCTTGGAGGCTAAACCATTATTTTTGCAGGTACTTTATAAAACTACGAGGCCAAATTTTGCCATTTTCATGAGAAGTCGCTACATAAGGACTTTACCAGAAAATAAACAATGCACTTATGATTAAAAAGAGTTGACATCAGTACATCGAAGATTTTAGCGCTCTAGCATCACTCATTCATAGTTAACTTATGAACTTTTCAGATATCCTAGTGCAATTTTTTATATCATATCTCTAGCTTATAATTCATCCTAATTAATTCGATATTGCACAGAAAATATTTACCCCTAAAAAACAGTAAGGTATGTATTGCATGTGTTGCGTAAATATAAACTTCGCTCCTGATGTACATATCCATTTTATTTTGCTTTGGGAAATAATAGGTTTTCGTATACAAGGCTGATATATGATGGCTTCAGACTACAAGTTTGTAATTATGCTTCATTAGTTTGCAGATAAACTAAATGTTGCTGTCGCTCGCTTCATTTTCGTTTTTTTTTTATGTTCTTTGTCCTTTCAGGACGTAGATGATCATACTCTCCATCTTCTTCTATCGCTTGCAGCTCTCAACAAGTTTCTTCCCTCTTAACCTCCCTGAGACTAAGTTCTGTCATCCACTTGCTTAAGGCCGCTATGTATGTCATGTTCTGTTTTCCCTTGGCTCTCTTTCCCTTTATTTGACCTGTGAGCATCAGACTGTCTAGGCCCTCTTTCATCAATTGAAGGTCGCAAGTAAGAGAAACCAGAGACAAGAAATGATGAATAATTAAAAAAACATTGTTCTACGTTAACATATCCTTGCTAAAAGTTATTACTAAACATTGTTGATGTTAGCGTAAGAGACTGTGTTGCATTACTGGCTAATGTGTGGATAGAGTAACTGCATTTCACCATTCCAAAGCCATTTGTTTTTCCTGAACACTAAAATACCAGTATGATACACCAGTTCTCTTAGAAACTGAAGCGATTTTAAATTAATAAGGTGGAAAGAAACGAGACTAAAATACAAAATTGATATCTTAAAGATGATTGGTTGTTGCGGAACAGGTTTGGATATTGCTATTTATTGGCTTTGTAAATGTCTGACTGATTCGTATTTTACGGCTAATCAATCGTTTCCAGGTTATTTAATTTCAGGACTATTTTTTAGATTCTAAGAATTCTTTTTGATGAAAAGTGATTTAGTGACACAATTAATTCATAACTAGAGTAGAAGACGCGGACTCATAATTTATCGAGGCTATTTGTGCATACGTGAAACGAACTGAAATTAGAACAGGGCTCTCCGATTACCAATTCTGAAACCTTGCATCACAGGTACATACAAGGTTGCAAAACCTGATATACATAAGCAGTCACCCATTTAGTTACACGTATGACTCAATGTTTTTTTAACTTCGGTGATCGTACGGGTCCGGTGTTTCAATACGATAAGGCCGTAAGCAGGCTCTGTAATATAAAAGACGTAAAATATGGGATACAGCTACGATAATTGTATCTTAAATATGGCTACACAGGCGTGAAAATAGTTGGGCTTCCCTATTAGGCTTTCATAATTGATAATCTAATTTCATATTTTAACAGCAGCCTCATAATCTTTCTGACACCTCGTGACCCTGATATTCAGAGTATTATTAAATTATATTACAGTAAATTGCATATAACCGGACACACATATTTGATCCTTAATTCGCATAAAGGTTCGTCCTTTATATGTTTGCATATTAAATTACGTAACAATTTCAAAACATAAACAACACTTTGTTCTTTCATGTATGAGTGAAATTCTGGGTGGGATTATACAACAAAAGAAAGATGGAAACTATATCTAGCTGGAAAAGTAGTTTCAATAATCCAGAACTGATACTGGGAACAAGCTGCCTGAATGCTTATACTAAATAAGACAATGGCTCGGTTGGTGTCAAATTAAGAATATCAGATACGTAGATGTCATTGTATTGATGGCTGACTTAGAAAGAAAACTACAAGATCTCCTAGACAGCGTAATAGAAGAAAACGAGAAAAAAAGAATTAACCGTCAACTGTAAGAAGACAGAATATATAGTCAAGAGCAAGACAAAAATCTCAAGATGCCATTCCAGTACTGGAGATATAAATATCAATCAGGCGTAGAAGTTCAAACATCAGGGAAGCGTTTTAACAGAGGATGGAACAATATCTGAACACGCAATACATTCGTTAGTAAATAAAGATTGCTGGATTTTATCTATTCAATTATATTGCAGTGGATTTTGCACAATCTCCGTAATGACAAGATATATGGTATATAACTAAAGACAGCAGAAATATGATTCTACAGACGGATAGTGAAAATTCAGTGAACGAAGCTAATAAGAAAGTCTTATAAAAAATATCAAGTAAAAAGGGAACTTATAATGAAAATCAGCAAAAGAGAGCTGAGATTTCTAGGGTGTAGGACTTTGGAAACTAACACATCATGGCGAATATTGAAGGCAAGAAAGATAGTGGAAAGTAACATAACTGACAAGTTTTGGAAATGAATATCAGAAAATATTTCATTCTCAAAGGGATGAAAATGGTAAGAATGAGACGAGATAGAAAGTTGTGGAGAACCATAATCGCATATGCCTTGAATGGCTGTGGCAAATAGAAGAAAGGGTCAGTACTCTTATCAACACAAATGATAAACACTGAATGCGAATAATATAATATATTTAGAATCATTCTTACTCTCTAAACAAACGTTGCATTTCTCGTACTATCAATTTGCATGTATAATTCAGCTTTGAATCCCTATTGTCGGGAATATTTTGATCAAGTTTCAGTTACGCATACTCATCAAGTCAACAAGTTCAAATTGGCAAGCTTCACTTTCGTCAAACACATCAAGTCAATAGGTTCAGAATGAAAAGGTTCAGTTACACGAGACTCATCAAGTCAACAGGTTCACATTCAACAGATTCACTTACCTGAGACTCATGAAATCAACATTCACTTTCCAGACAGTCATCAATTTCAGCAGCTTACCACATATTTATACTTTCAACATGTTCAGATGTAAAAGAGTCACTTACCACACACTTATCTATTCAACAGTTTCAAATTGAAAATTTCACTTACACTACACTCATTAAATCAACAGGTTCAGATTCAAAAGTTTCTCTTAACCCACACTCGTCAAGACATGTCGAACATAAAAAAAAACACTTAACCCTCACTCATCATGTTGACAAATTGTTTAATAAGATTCACTGACCCCACATTTATCATGTCAACATCAAAATATTCAGATTTATCATGTGCACAGTCTCAAATTCGAAATATTTACTTACCGCACTCATCATTTCATGAATCCCATCCTCATCAAATCAACACGTTCAGATTCAAATAATTCACTTACCACAGACTCATCATGTGAACAGGTTCAGATTCAAAGCATTGACTTAACAGACACTCATCAAATCTAAAGGTTCAGATTCAAAGCATTGACTTAACCGACACTCATCAAATCTAAAGGTTCAGATTCAAAGCATTGACTTAACCGACACTCATCAAATCTAAAGGTTCAGATTCAAAATTTCATTTACACCAGACTCTTCATGTCAACTGTTTCAGAATCAAAAGTTAACCGATTTCTCACATGCATTAAGGCAACAAGTTCAGATACAAAATTCAGGTAGGCTACCCCACCATCCTGTAGGTAGATTCTGAATCAAAGGTTTTAGGTAGTCCCATCCATGTCAAGTCAACTGGTTCAGATTTAAAAGCTTAACTGACACACCCTTTCATCAAGCCAACAGGTCCACATATAAATGAATCAATTACCCGACATTTATAATGTCAACAGTTTCAAATTCAAAACATTCACTTACCCCACATTGATAAAATAAACAGATTCATATTCAAAGATTCATTTACCCGACAATCATCAAGTCAACAGATTTAGATTAAAAAAATTCAGGTACCCCCCACCTGCATCCTGTCAGGTTCCAATATTCACGTTCATCACGCCTATCAGGTCAATGTATTCAAATTGATATTCTGGAGAACCGAAAATCATGCAGTTAACAGATTCAGATTCAAAAGGATATGGTACCATACTCTCATCTATTCACCAGATCCAGATTCAAAACATTCAGGTAACGCATTCTCACCATGTTAGTAGATTCAGATTCTCGACATTCAGGTACACTAGCCTCATCAATTCAACAGATTCATATTTAAAAGATTCATTTACCTCACCCTCATCATCAGCGGATTTAGTTTCAAAAGATTAAGTAACACCACTCTCATAAAGCAAAAGGATTCAGATCACAGAATTGTATATGGCACTGAATCATTTCCCTTAGCCTCCACTTGCATGGCAATACAGATTCTGAGTACAATAACCTATTTGTTAGTGAACCATTTGTTCTTGACTTTTCAATATATCCGCTTGAGTAACTGTATCCGACACTTCCCCACCAATAGCCACCTGTTTACTAGAAATCAATATATTAAGGCCAGATATTTCCCACGGCTTTCCCCATATACAACACACTTTTCAGCTTTCATAAACCTGAATGTCGAAAAGATCTATGGGATGTCAGTTAAGATAATCTTGTATTGTATATGCTTGTCTTCAGTAAATTTTCAAATGGCTCTTTTGATTACAGTCTTTTGTGATTTCTTTTATTCTGTTAGATTTTAAGTTCTTCAAGAAATTGATTAACTACCCGACTTCTCTACTGTAGTTGTGTCAATTAACGTTCGAATTCTTCCGTGGTATGGCCCTCACAGACCAATACTGAGCTGCATTAATACCATTGAAAGGGTTTTATATAATGTAATTTGTAAGAAGTGAATGTTACATGTGTGCGCCTTCAGCAAACATTTAAACAGCTATGTTTATTTGATTCAATAAAATCTTTAATAATACCATCCAGTTAGTGTAAAATTTTAAATTCTTCTTAAAGAAAGAATTAACAAACCCCTCACCTCGTTTGCTGTATTATTAATGTCAAAACATTCGTAAAGATGTAAGTATTGCATCACATGTGAAAAGAACATTTAATTAAGCTACTATAGCTGTAGGTATGTATTGTGAGACCGGAACTAACTACACAATAGACTCTTCCAAGTCTATATTAAGTATGCGATACAACACTCTACACAGAGACAGAGAGATGGTGAGAGAGAGAGAGAGTGAGTGTGTGTGTGTGTGTGACACGCGTACGATTACCAGTATTGGACACTGACATATAGTAAGCCCTGCTTCCACTATCTCTGTAACCTGTTGTTAATATATCTTTCTTACATCTAATCCGTGTTCCGTGTTTTCCTTCTGTGGCCCCGACTCTGGCCCCACATCAGTGTCGACGAGGATTCGAGAAACGCGCTCACGGCGAAACCTCAATACCTTACCAGTTCCACATCTGTGTCGACGAAGAATTCGAGAAACGCATTCCCGCGGAAAACCGCAATAACTTGCCAGTCCCACATCAGTGGCAACAGAAAGATTCGAGAATTTCGTTCTCACCATATCAATAGCGACAGAGTACTCGAAAAATACACAGAAACTCCACGCGTTCCAACAGTAGTGTTAAACGAGAAATTAAGCTGATATTACTACATTAGAGATTTAAACGAAACACCCAGCGTCTACATATATAAAAATATATATTCCAATTCCATCAGTGACGAACTAGCGATTCCACATCTACGGAATATTAAAGTCTGTCCATAATAATACGAGAACGATTTCCTACACACCCACACACGAGAAAAAACAGTTTGTTCGTAAAACAAGCTGACAACACAAGAACAGAAGTACTACCATTGTACTCAAGTTTTCGAAAAAAAAATATGTAACTGTGTTGAACTCGTGCATAAAATTATTCTCCCCTCAAATTCACTGAGGCGAGTTTTTTTGTTTTTTTTTATCCTTCTATAAAAAAAAATCCATAAGTGTAGTGAAAATTTATACAATTACGTTAAAATTAACGGAACCACGGAATTGTAAAAAAGCTAAACCTATAATTAGTTTAGTTTAATTAATTGTCTGTCCTTATTTTTTTTTTCAAAAAGAAAAAAAAAGCTATCAATATTTTGTTGTGTACGTCCCCTTAGTACACAGGATTCAAAGCAACAAAAAATCGCTGTCATTTTTGTCTGTCTAAATATGGAAGATTTTCAAAAAGAAATTGCCCAAATGCTAAAAGTAAATTTGGATCAGCAACAAAAATCAGAAGAAAGACAACAACAACTATTTTTGGAATTACATAAACAACAAATGGAATTCCAACAAATTACGCTTCAGAATGCTGAACTACAACAGAAACAACTTAAAGAAATACTCGTAAATGCATTAAAAGTGTCAAACTCTGAAAAAGATACAATATTCTCCTAGAGTACAATCTACAATTCAATGGAAAAATTTGAATACGTACCAGAGAACGACAAAAAGTTCAAGGCTTTTTACAGGCGCTACGAAGATATTTTCAGCGTAGACTGTGAAAAATGGCACAGTAAAAAAAAAGGTACGTCTACTATTGAGAAAACTGGGAACTACAGAACATAGTAGGTTCGTAGACTTCATACTACCCAAGAAAACCACTGACTTGGAATTTTCAGAGACTATTAAGCTACTTTCGGAACTTTTCGGGTCTAACACAACCTTGTGTCACAAACGTTGGAAATGTCTGAACACAGTCAAAGACAACCAGCAAGATTTTCTAACGTTTTCGGCATCGGTAAACAAGCACTGTAATGATTTTAAACTAGCCGAACTGACTGCCAATGATTTCAAGTGCTTAATTTTCGTACAAGGTCTAGTATCAGCAGAAGACGCCGAAGTCAGACGACGGGTACTGACCAAGCTTGAGAACGAACAAGGATTGACTCTCCAAAAACTGGCAGAGGACTGTCAAAGAGTAATATATTTAAAGCGTGACTCAAACACTATCGAGGAATCAGGTGTGACCCAGATTAATAAAATCAGAAGTAAGTCTACCTCCTATTTCCCTCAAAAAGACAAAAAGCAAATCTCATGTCCGAAATTACGCAGTAACCATGTTACCATTGTGGTAAATGGCATTGGATGAAATTCTGTCCAGTTAAGAACAGAACATATTGCAAAAATTGCAATAAAAGTGGGCATACTTTAGCTTCGTGCTGGTACGCCAACAGAACGAGAAAACCCAAAAATAAAATTAGGCAAGCTCAAACTGACAATATTGTCGATAGAAATTTTAAGGAAATATGTAACTGTGGATATTTTCAATAAGCCCATTAAATTCCAGCTTGACTCGGGTTCCGATCTTTCAACCATTAACTGGCGTACTTGGCGAAAATTAAACAAGGCGACTTTATTAAAAACGGATGAAACAGCAAAATCCATAACTGGCGAAAAGATTAATATTTTAGGCGAGGCAATACTTACAGTAACACTAAATGGAGTTACCAAAAAGCCTATGTATTGAAAACTTCAGATAAATTATTTGCAAACGATTGGATAGAAAAATTCAGTCTTTGTGATTGCCCAATGAGTACATTTTGTCGCAAGATACAATGTAAAATGTACATGGTAAATCTAAAAAAGGAACTCAAACAACAATTTCCCCAGGTTTTTTCTGGCGGCCTTGGGAAATGTACTAAAATGAAAGCTAAGTTCAAGGTGAAGGACGGTGAACAACCGTTATTCAAAAATATATGGAGTGTCCCTTTCGCTGCTCCTAGAGCAAATAAACAAAGAATTAGACTCGAACAACCAGGTAATCTGTCAAAAACTGATTTCAGCGAGTGGTCAGCACCTACGGTCTACGGAAAAAAGTCCAATCAAATATGAGTATGCGCAGATTTTTCCACAGGGTTAAACGATGCCTTGCAAGATCACCACTATCCTCTCCCAAGCTTTGAAGAAATATTCAATAAAATCTATGGTGGAAAATTTTTTTCTAAAATTGACCTCTCGGACACATACCTTCAGATAGAGATGGAAGAAGAAATTTCTAAATTGCTCTGCATAAACACCCATAGAGGGTTGTACAAATACAACAGACTGGCTTTTGGAGTAAAGGTTGCCGTGCAATTTTCCAGCAGGTCATGGACGCCATGCTGGGCGATCTTGACTACGCAACAGCCTATTTGGATGATATACTAGTTACTAGTAAAACTACGGCAGAGCACCGGAACCATATAATAAACGTATTCGAAAAGATACAAGAATACAGATTTAAGGTTAAGCAGGCAAAGTGTGACTTTTTCTTACCAGAGATTAAATACTTAGGGCACATCATAAATGAAGATCGTCGTCGGCCGGATCCAGAAAGAGCCAACGCGATCAGAAACATGCCGGCCCCAGATAACGTTCAAGCGTTACAAAGCTTCCTCGGCCTAGTTAACTTTTATCAAGGGTTCATTAAGAACATGCAAAATTTGAAATGGAC
This sequence comes from Acanthosepion lycidas, assembly GCA_963932145.1. Lineage (NCBI taxonomy): Eukaryota > Metazoa > Mollusca > Cephalopoda > Sepiida > Sepiidae > Acanthosepion > Acanthosepion lycidas. Next base: position 101,324,112 of record OZ010586.1, read on the forward strand.
CCCGGAATGCCAAGACGCAATCGAGAAGATCAAGAAAATTCTTACTTCAGACCTTTCCCTCACCCATTACGACCCTAGTCTCAACATCATAATCGCAAGTGATGCAAGCTCGTATGTCATTGGTACTTGCATTTTACATAAACTGACAGTTGGTTCGCGAAAAGCTGTGGCTCACGCATGAAGATCTCTACTTCCAGCTGAGAAACAATATTGCCAAATAGAGAAAGAGGCTCTAGGGTTAATATTCGCTGTGACAAAGTTTCACAGATATATACATTGTAGACGGTTCATACTGCAGACAGACCATAAACCTTTAATTACAATTTTTGGTCCTAAAAAAGGTCTGCCAGTCTACACTACAAAATAACTGAAGAGCCGTTCGACGTAATTTTTGATCACTTCGATCTCGACATGCCCCAAGTTTCTCCTGAAGTGCGACGCTCAGGAAGGAAAAGGAAATTTACTCAACCGCTCGACGTAAATCCCAAGAGAAAAAAGTATTAACAGTTTTATGTTTTCTCTCCTTTTCAAAAAAGAAAACTCTTGGGATGGGGTATTGTGAGACCGGAACTACCTACACAATAGACTCTTCCAGGTCTATATTAATTATGCGATACAACACTCTACACAGAGAGAGACAGTGAGAGCCGCTTACGACTACCAGTACTGGACCTTAACATATAGTAAGCTCCGCTTACACTATCTCTGTAACCTGTTGTTAATATATCTTTCTTACATCTAATCCGTATTCCGTGTTTTCCTTATGTGGTCCCGACTTTGGCCCCACATCAGTATGTTGTCGACATGGAATGAACAGGCACTGTTCTTTCTCGGTTGTCTTCAGAACAATATGCTGTATTCTGTATTCTTTCTCATCATTCTTTATCTTTCTTTCTTAATTAAAGTCAAACCATTATTCACATTATTCGGACTGTTATCGTCATCTCCAGTGCCATATTCACAACGTTTCGGTCGTTGTACTCTCTGGCATCCTTCAGGCTATTGGAATTTCGAACCGAACCATTTATATCGTCCACTGAGATACCCTCTTCTAGTTCCACGTGCCATGACTTCATTTATTAAAGCTTGTTGGATAGGTTAGTCACAATTTCACTCTAGCTGAACTTAAATGTGTGATTTTAAAAATCTCCATTTCTTCCTCATTATGTGTTTCTAAATGTTTCATTTGTCCTTTTCACTCTGAGTCTATGTATGTCAAAAATACTGTGTTAATTATATCTTTATAAAATATGGGTATCATTGTTTTATGTATTTTTTATTCATCTAATAATTACAGTGCTTACGAATAAGACAATAATGCCTAGATTACAACTGCCGCCATTAATGGGTTTAAATTTTTTTACCGGAAAAAATGTAATCTTTTCTTTTTTTTTTTACTTTTTATTCATCACAGATAACTTTATATTTATTACTGAGAAAAGCAATATTTAACATGGGAATTTCGCTAAAAATATGTAAACAAATATCCAGGTGCATATGGGCGTGAAAACAAAATAACCCGAATCTACATTTCTGACATGTCTAACTGATATATGTTAGCTGTCAACGAAGGTAAGTTGCTTTCTTGCACTCACACACCTCGTATTTTACTCGCTACAACATTGACAACAAATGCATTGTGAATATTCAATTAAATTTAAGAAACTACTTATGGTGGCCTAAAGCAGAAGCAGTAGAAATGGAGAGAACATAAAACGTATGATAAAAATGTACTGAAATCACACTTAGAGATGTCAGAAATGGAGGAGACAAATTTTACATTAATTAGTGCTGAGTATATTCTTTTAAAATTAATGGAATTTCAAGGGTTTTGATTGAGAAATGAATATATTCAAAGGAAGACATTACATCTTGCACAAGACTAGAATAATAAGAACATGCACAATGTGTAGCATGAAGGCTATCAGCGTTTAGAATGTAAATACGTTCCAATTTAAAAGTTCAAATACTGCCAACTCTCTTACATTCAACTGCGTACAAATGAATTTCTGAAAGGCATAAACCCATCTTTTGTATTCGTCAATGAAATACAAAGCAAGAATGGGCTCAGTAGCCCATCTTAGAAGAGACGTTAGGGGGAGGAGGACAGTTCTGAAATTGAAAAACCGGAGAAAAATAAAAAATAATCTGATTATACTTCCGATGAATTCCTGGCTATTCACCGATATTACGGATTATTTAGAGAGCCGAAATCAACTTTATTTTGAACGGATATGGCATTTCGAAATATTAGCACCGATTTCATATTACAAACAGAATAAACAATACATTCCGTGAGGGGAGAATGAAATTTAAAAGAATCAATCAGTCCAGAACACATCCTCTGATCACAAGCACAGATTAAAAAATAAGAAGAAAAATTTCAAATTCCGTGATTACTCTGCTATGGTAAATCTCAGAAACATTTGAAAAGAAATGACAATCTAAAACAATAAGCATTTATAGAAAGAAAGCCGATAGGAATATGTAAATTGAAGGTACAAGATGCATTACATAAGTTTCGAGGCATCTTTTAACTGAGGCAGTCATACATGTAGATTATTAAACTTTTAGTATATTATCACTATATATCTCATATGCTGACCTGTCAACTTTTGTCATTCTAGATTGAAGGAGACGGCTATAATAGCTCTTTGAACAAACCTTATTAACAAGAATTCCTTCAAGACAATTTGGCAGCTCGCGATGTATTATTTTATACGAAACTGGGCGAAAACCTTACAGAACCATATGAACTGCACCAGGCTGCTAATAGATTAACTGGTATGAGCCGAATGTCTGCTTTCAGCTGGCACAAGTGTTTCAAAGAGGGTAGACAGAAGCTAAAAATCTATGAGATATATGGGAGTGACAGAAACGTCAAAAGGCCAGAGCTGTTAGAGAAAATTCGCAGTTACCTGGATGAATACTCTTGTGAGTCTATAAAGAAAATTAGCAAGCAACTTCGAGAGGGTGGGCCAAATGTATACAGAATTATTTATGAACATTTTACCATTAGCAAAAAAGTTGATTTCATTGTTGTCAGTGGTCAACAGAAGGAAAACTCTGTTAATGACAAGCAATGATATATTTACAGACAAAATATATCGATTCAGTTATTTATAACGATTTATAATTTAACCATTACAACATTATAGTAATAACCATTTTCATATACGGAAAAAGTCGGTATTAATAAAAGAAAAGCCTGTACCACAGCTGGTTGAAATTTATAAGCAGTTTCTATGATGTACCAGGAAAATAATTTTGTCACCTTCAGAACCTGTGATCGCATTTACCAATATTGATAGGAGGTTACTTTCTAAATTTTTATACAATTAACGTGGAACATCAAAACCTTATTTATTTTATTATTTTTTATCGAGTCTTATGATATCCATTTTAATTGTTGCCACTATTGAAAGTCTTTAAATGTGCTATTTTCTGTTAGTTGTTACAAATTGTTTGGCATTTTGTTGCGAAAGTTTACAAGGTTCGAAGATCTAAATGCACTCGAAATCATTTTTAATCATTAACCAGAGAAAAAGACAGTTGCAATATTTCTGAACGGGGTCGGGGCCGTCTATAATATCCATATATTTTTTTTATTTAAGAATATAACTCATATTTTATGTTAACTTTTCGGTTTTGAATCAAATCGAGGTCCTATTTCAACTTTAATTTCTTTATCTCCGATACCATGTTTGTTATAACTTATTCATACACACGGAAATTTTAAGATTTTATTATTTATTAAGACCTTACTCTGATATTCTATTAAGAATTCAGGATATGTGTGACTTTTCATTCTAATTCGTGAACATAGTTACTTATTTATATTGAATCATTCAACATATTGCGGATCATTGTGAACGCGGATAAGGCATTTAAAAGCATTTTTAATCGTTCAACGGTAGCTTTCTGTTCTAAAATTTGCGGGATCACGAAAAAATCATTTGATGTGTTCATGGCTAAATACAAGTAGCACATAATATACTGAATGTTAAGATCATTTTCATTATGCCTAAAATACAAGTAATGTGTAATCATTAATAAATAAGATCCATATCAGCAAGTTCTCAAAAGGAAAAACATAAAAAAGAAAGAAGTAGTCACAGGGGAACCAGTTAAACATTATTTAGAATAGTATAATAACCAGCAGGCAGGTAACAATAACATTACTATTGAGGCATCAAGTTTCTTATTCAGCATTGCCCCATGAGGCAATAAGATAGTGGGTTAAATGCTGCTTCCTGAGTTTGGTACTATACTATTTGGGTCGGTCTGTATAGATTTAAATTCAGTAGAAACATATATAACAAGACGGAATATTCCAAACTGAACAAGAATAATCTATGCCCGTAGATTAACAGAAGTTTTAAGTTCCTCGGTGGTTTTGTGGGATCCATAGAAATGTAAAGGTCGAAGGGTCAAAATCATGTGATAACAGTAAATATATGGACATAGATTCGGATGTAAATAATATAAATCAAAATCCATATTTACTTAAAATATTAGGTTGGTGCAAAAATAATGACGTAATAATGTCGATAATATTTACTGTTAGTATGGGATATAATTACGTAAATATGCCGATTTCTTACCTTTTTTTAAAATTATTTATTTATTTATCTACCGTATATACTGATGTAGCGGGGGCGCTGGAGTAATAGATAGCGGCTTGAATGCCAGTCAAATCCATTACATTCACTTACGTACTAATGCCCTTGAGAAAAGTATGAATAATCTTCTAGCCCTCAGCTATGGGTAAATGACAGAAGAGACCAGGAAAGAAATGGCAACCTACTGCCTGAAAAAAAATCTACCTCGTTAGTAGTGTATCAAAAGATACATGATCGGCTAAGCGTGTATCATGCATGGAACATAACTGACTGATATACTCATGTATTATGGAATCTTTGAAAATATAACTCTCTAGCCAATTTGTCTATGGTAAATGGATATAAAGTTTGGTCAACTGCGTAGCAGTACATAAGCTAATAATATATCACGTGTATGATTCGAGCACCTTACAATTAGCTTCAAAATTATGTCTTCCACAGTCACATGATACGCGAATATATACTCTATATTATTTACTTTTATGTACAGCATTATATTAGCAGTGATCATTAGCTACATTAAAACGTTTCTACTTCATATGACGTTGCCTTTTTTTCTTCGTTTAGAATACTTTTCTGTCTTATTTAATATATGTCAGTGGCGCTGGACAATGTTTTTTCACGATTTTATAAAGAAAATGTTGCAACCAACGTGTGAGGAATCCTTTGAGAAAACATATGAAAAAAAAGGTAATTGTTAGCAAACGAAAAAGCGTCACATGCCACACAAAAAATGTACACACCAGAATCCAGCAAGTAGAATATTTAAATATCTATGTAGTGTTTTTAACAAAGGCCGGAAAATGCGACACCGAAATGAGAAGGCGTATATGGATAGCGAAAGATGACTTCGAAATCGAAGCAAATTATTTAGAAACATATAGATTTCCTTATACACAATGAGCACTGAACTTTTATCTAATATTGATACGCCGTGTGGCAATCCATTTGCCGATGAAGAAGAGGGCTGATGAAAGAGAAACTTACTTCTAAAGGAGGATGCTGAAAATAACATGAGCGTAAAGAACAATGTAGTTTTAGAGAAATTAGAAGCAAAACAGCTACACTTACTAAGCATCTGAAAAAGACAGTTGATATATCTAGGACACATAATGGGAAAATAGTTCATAGAAAGGTTGACACTCACAAGAGAGATTAAATGAAAGAGGGCCATGGGAAAGCAGAGCATAGTCTCCAAAATACTATTGTGCAATTGGTTGGTAAAAGAGTGATTATGAGAGATAGCAAAGGCTGAAATTTACAAAGGAAAGAAAGTAGTGGCGAACCTTGGTCACCCATGTTCTGAGTGTACGCGGCCCATAGAAAAGAAAAATAAGAATAGGAACGAGCGAATAACTGTTGCTAAGAATCTGAAAATAAAAACACAGCGAATGATTAGAGAAATATCAATAGGGCGCTCAATGTGTTGGCTTCATCATTATAGAGCATATTAGAAAGCAGAGAAACGGGAGATAATTAATGAATATAAAAATATTTGGAACATTAAATGGGCTTCTCGAAATCCAAGTATTGTTGGATGAAGTAAAAGAAACAGTTGAGGAGAGTTATGAACGCTGAATGCTTGAGGGGACACGTAGAAAAAAGTGTAAACATTTATTTGACGGAAGCCGAATACCTTGTGAAAGAACAGCAACTTTTCTCAACATTTCACCCATACATATATTTAATAACGGTTTTATTAATAACGGCTCGATCTTTTGTTCAATGTGTAATTTCGCAAGAAAAGAAAGCGTTTCATTTAACAAAGATGTCTTTTCAGGAGGTTTTTTTTTATATATATATTTGTCTTTATTATTTTTAAAAACTTGATATTCTTGAAAATGATAGGGCAAGGATTTCTGGTTACATTATTCACACTTTTTGTCGAATTCAGATTTTATATCTTCTTAGGTTAATGTCCAAGGCTAAAAGACTCCATTCTATGTTGATGTACACAACACTCTCCATGGAAAAGAAGAAATGAATCTGAGCCTTTCAAATGAGCCTTTGTTTGAGACGGAACACAATTAAACTAGCTGGAAAATAGTTTTCGGCTCGTTGATACCACTGCCTGCGAAAATATGTCACTCTATCCGAACATACTAAGATTGGATTATGTTTTCAAAGCCCGGGTTAGTATCTAAATTTAACATCAGTTCTCTCGTGAACTTGCGACCCATGTTGAAAGGCTGGAGCCTCTTTGAAACAGTTCATTATGATCGAAATTGCTCACTGAGAATGAAATGGCTTTAGCGTGATTTTGGGGTTATTATATGTTACAAGGAATTTGTTTTCCCTTTGTGGTGTTAGAGTTTGTTTAGGGTAGATATTGGCTTTACGTTTCCGATGACCGTGTTGTTTTTTTAGTTCAGTTAGAAGGGGTACTTCAACTTGGTGTAATGTTTAGCAAGGCTGTGCAGTTGGAATACAAAACTTTTGACGCCAATTCCTCTTTATGTAATTAAATGATTATGGCTTACAAATCTCATAAAGCCTCTATGTCCTATAATCATAACTAGTTTATAAAGAATAAAGATATTGTGAATTTTATATCAAAACTATTCATTCTTCAGTTTTATCTAACACAATCAAATTCATAATCTTTGAAAGAAATCTATAGAAGAAATAACAATAAAAATGCTATAATGTAAGACGTCATCATAATACTTCATCTCAGAAGTATAGACATATGTATACAATATCAGCTTCCATGAAAAAAAGATTATTTGGTAAATCAATGCCTGTTAAATACCTTTGCAAATAAGTACAGAACATAAATGAAAATAGTTTATAACAGAAGTTGAAATATAATCTTTTACAGGATGTTAAACCCTAACAAAAAAAAAATCTATAAAGTAAGAATTAATTTTTTTACATATATAGTTTTGAAATTACAAAATAACAAAAACATGAAATGACTTAAAAAAAATTGAGATGAATGTTTTTTTAAAGGAAATAGTCAATATCCAAGAGAAGAAATAACGCTAAAAATCAAAATTCTATAATGTAAACATTTAACATCAGATGTAAATTCAACTGGAGACGGAATCGGTAAAACTATAACGACTCCGAATCCAGACCCCGCCCCGTTAATTGCTTCAGACTCCATCTCAGTCTCCATAACTCCGACCCCACACCCCTGATGTTTAGCGGGATTGTATTGCTAGTTAAATTACAACTGAGTAATGAGTTCTATCATCACTTGGCAAAACATAACCTTGGCCTTATCATTTGGGTTACTCGACGTGGTGTAATGTTTACCAAATTTCTCTCACTGAATCAATTATGAAAGAATGGTGAATTCAATCTTCACTGGGTACCCCATACTTTAAGTCTTGTGCCACATTTAAACTATGCATAGAAATCACCATTTTGATTTTTAGAAGTGCGTCCATAAATTGTGGTATCGTCTGCATAGCTGTCTACTAATGATCTGTGATCTTTCGAGCGAGATCATTACTAAAATACCAGAAATAAATAAAGATGAAGGGGAGAGACATTTGGGACATTGAAGTCTTGAATTTTCGAAGACTGGTTATTCAAAACGAAATTCACAGATCTGCTTGATTTGATTTGTGTATTTCTGCGTTTGCCAACATTTTTCATATTTCCGCAATTCAGCAGCCAAATCTCAGTGCGAGTGCTTTGGGCGATAATACAACACAGAATCTATTATTCTACAACAGGCATTGATTTACCAAATAATCTTTTTTTTATGGAAGTTGATATTGTATACATATATATGTACTTCTGAGATGACAGCATTATTTACATTATTCGAACTGCTATCCTCATTTTAATTTTCATATTCACAACGTTACAGCACTTGTACGTCTTCAGGTTATTGCAATTCCGAACTGAACCGTTTATTTCGTCCACCGTAATAGATTGTTCTAGATACACTTCCCATGACTCTTCCGGATGTCTCAGTTTTTGCTATTTAACTCTTTACGGACCGGTGGATTAAGACGTTCACTAGATCCAGTAACTAGACCCAAAGAATTGTGAGTTAAATTCACGGCCACAGCAGTGGTGAACCATAACTTGGAGAGCTGAGAAATCCGGTGATATGAATATCGAATCAAACACTTTATTTCATTCCTCGGGGTATATTGTTCTAATTCCACGTACCATGCCTCTTCTGGTTGTCACAGCTACTTCCCTTTAATTGAACTCTCCAAGGAACACTGGATAAAGACCTGGTTTGATCCAGTGACTAGACTCCAAAAATTGTGAGTTCAGTACCAGGCAACGGCAGTGGTGAACCAAAAACTTGGAGAGTTGCGTTAAAGGAAGGAGTTATACGGAAGAGGCATGGCATGTGGAACCATTACAATTTACCCCGCTGGACTAAATAAAGTGTTCGGTTCCAAATTCCAATCAACTGGAGAAGGCTGGAGCATACAACATCCTAAAGGGTTTGAATATGGCGATGAAGATGAGGATAACAGTCCAAATAATGCAAGTGATATTTTATGATCGGTAAATACTCCTTACGAATTTCGGTACGCACTCCTAAGCATATAAAAACACAAAAAATAAATCTGGAAAAATAACGGAGATAAAATTTATTTTCATTTAAATAATGTGAAAATTAACTGTGATCCTCAGAGAAAAATACTCAGCTAGGGTTCACGAATCCCATAGTGCAATAGGGTCATCGAGAATTACAATTAGTGCAACCATAGAAGCATTCGATGTATTTCGAAGAATGTATCCAACAGTGTCTGGTTTTTAATTCATAGATTTTCTTCTTCTAGACAAGTCAGACAAGTCAAAATTGCTAATTCTGGCATCTTACATCAGTATTTGTCTTTACCAAAGGAATTAGTATGAAGGATATGAAAGAGAAACAGCCACAATATGAACATGGCTCTCCTATTTCATTTTGTGTGCCATAACAGTTATGTTCCACATGTTGATGATGAAAAAAAAGTACTTCGGAAAAAGTTAAACGGTTGTGTGAACAAAATGTACCTCTAGCAAGATATAATGATTATAATGAATACAAGACCCAAGAGAACCATTTAATGTCAAATGACAGAAATTGATAGTGTTATAAACATTTAACAGACAGAAGGATTGCCATCAATTTACCAACAATGAAAACATAATTCTGTTTTTATTATTTAAAATTATAATTCTATTATCTGAAGTATTTTGTCCGAACAGTTATACACCTGCTCATTTTTAATGTGTGGTTGACTAATGATGGAATGACTGACGATGCACAAAAGAAGTTGCATATATAACTGGTCCATTTGTAAAACTGGAATTAAGAAAAGAATAATCTGCGCGGATACAAGTCCAAAACATATGCAACATTTAATATGTATGGAAGAAAACTTACAATTTATTTAAATATTTTGAAAGGTAGAGTGTTAGTTCATAGAATAAATTCGAAGGTTAAAACAAATGTTGGAGGAGAGAGACGGTCAGACACAAACAAAGAACAGTATGAGTTGCTTAGGTTACACAGCTACCAGAAACGTGGTCATTTCTTGAGGATATTTTGTTAAATATATTCTGTTGATTTCAGCTGAATTCTAAAAGAAATTAGTTGCCCTTCTGTTGATTTCAGCTGAATTCTAAAATAAATTAGCTGTCCTTCTGTTGATTTCAGCTGAATTCTAAAATAAATTAGTTGTCCTTCTGTTGATTTCAGCTGAATTCTAAAATAGATTTGTTGTCCTTCTGTTGATTTCAGCTGAATTCTAAAAGAAATTAGTTGTCCTTCTGTTGATTTCAGCTGAATTCTAAAATAGATTTGTTGTCCTTCTATTGATTTCAGCTGGATTCTAAAAGAAATTAGTTGCCCTTCTGTTGATTTCAGCTGAATTATATTCTGCTACTGAATCTATAGCTTGAGGGGCAGAAATGAGATTCTTTACCTAGACTCCTTTCTACCAGAGTGTATTTCCCTATATTCTTCCTCTTATTCCTTAAGGTGCCATGTACTTTAGGATTTGCAATCACGCCCTTCCCCAATTTCCTAACCTTTGTCACACTTAACAAAGTTTATTTTAAGGTTTATTCCTGATCCCTATGAAAGCAATAATTTACACAAGCTCTTTAAATAGTTTATTCTTTGACGTCATCCGTCTATATTGCTTTATATGTTTTGGGAATGCTAAACTTCCGAACCCTTCTTTCCACAGAAGTATATTTCAACTGTCTCTGATTCTATCTATAAGAGTAATTTTTACATCGATTTTCCTGTAAGGTCTGATATTAAATAGAAGTTTGGCTCTATCTTCTTTACTTTAATGAAATTGCCGTATAGCTTAATAAATGCCTATATTTTGTAAGTAATTTTTTTTTATTGTGCCTATTGCATTTCATTGATAGGCAATTTCATTTAAGGATGTCAGTGGTCATGGCTCTCCATACATTCACGTGTTTTGATGATCGAAGTAATTTTGGAGCTTTATTTTTCTTCTTTCTTATATTTCTGTCATTCATTTAAAAGTATTAATCAAGTTAATCACTTTTTCCTCGTGCTTCACTTTCACTCGGTATAAGGTGTCACGATTTCATTTTATTTCAACAATAACTGTCTTGTTAAACACGGCTTGACACTACATAAATTTAAAATAGGAAATTGCACACCCACGCATATATAGGCAGTATTTCTTCATTCAAACATGTATTAATTGAATAATATAGACATATTTCGTCTATTAATTTTCATAATAATCCTTTCTAGTTCCCTAATTAGTTTCTTGTTGATGTTAAGTTGATAGTCATCATGGAAGGCGTCGCAGTTTTTGTTAAACCAAGTACTTTCGATCTCCTCCGTGATAGTCGTCAGGGGTGAATTGAGAAGACAAACTTTATGTAACTCTGATCGTTGTGATGGTGTTTTTTTCTAAAATACCCGTGAATGCGCTCTGTCATAAATATTTTAAAATTTTACATTTATCCCTTGTAGCTATGGTGTTTTTGTAAACAAACGTCCACAATATAAAGGAGCTAAGGAGATATAGTAAAAAGGCAAATAGCATATTTTTGTCAAATGCATTTTCAAAGATTGTTACTGCACGCGTAATGAATTTTTTTCAGTGTATGAATGTTTATTTATGTGGGATTGTGTTATATAAGAATAAAATGTAGCTGCCGAAACTTTAGTTTGAACAAAGATCGCCAGTGAGCAAACACAGGCGATGTCATTATTGAATTAAGTAGACCACGTAACCATAGAGAAAACACACAAGGACAAAGTTACATGACGTCCAATTGTTCGCCATTCCTAGTCTATCCTCTATTACTATATGGATCACCATTTCTGCTCTATCCTCTATTACTATACGGATCACCATCTCTACTATATCCTCTATTACTATTCGGACCGCTATTCTCTTCTCTATTCACTATACTATTTCTCTATTCAGATCACTATACGACTTACTATTCGAGCGATTATTATCGAGCAAATACTATTAGTGCGAGTGATATTCGAAGGCGTCTGACTCCAGCATTGTTCATCGGCGTACTATTGCGATGTCTGCCATTACAAAGTCTCTACTACAACGAGCATTGCGAAAGTGAGGACGAGTATTCGTTCGCATCACAAAAATGGCAACAAATGTTCGTTGACATCACAAAAATGGCAAAGAGTGTTCGTTGACATCACAAAAATTAGAAATAGAATCTTATTTATATTTCACTTCAACGACCTCTTATGAAGTCACACCCGCCCACTCGTCTAATCATTTCAGCTCAGGCAAAGGATGTAGGCAACTAAGGCACAAGACTTTGTCTAGCGTGAAAGAAACGAAGAGAGGACAATAAAAGAACACAATTCAAGGAGAAACATGGTGATGTTCGTCGCTACATTTAGGCTTTAGGCAAATTGAAAAATAATTTACCGGCAAAGATTTATAGCACTTCGAATTCATTGCATAGTGAAGGGATTGAGGATATAGACTTATTTTATACTCTATATAGTGCCGCCATCATTTCCTGTCTAAATCAGTCATCATTGATTTACCCTCATCGACGACACGTTTGTAATTATTGCGAGCGGACTCAAAGAAGAAAATCTTGTGATTAGAGCTATCACGTTGGGTATATTCGGAAGAAAATAACTCCTGTTGGTTATAGCGGTTGAACATGTAGGTGTGAAGAAGAAGATTGTCATTTTATCTTGCATTTACGAAATAGCACAGAAGTCTCGCAGTCGCGTTTCATCTAAGAAGAAACCTCTAATTCACAATTTCAAAGTATCCGAAAATTTAAATAATCTTAGAGTATTTAGTAATGTTAAGCAAGCGACATTGTCAAATTATTAACTTTACGGAATCAGAAAGGATGTTTGTCAGCAAGGCGGTCTGTTCAACCTGCGAAAATAGGTTTAAAAAAATTTAGCTAAAATCTCCGAATTTAATTTTGTAATTAAATTAAAGACATTAGTTCCATTTCATCCTCAAGCGAATTTTGGAGTAACTTTTAAAATTACTGGGTTTTAAAAACACAGCCAAAATCATAATTCACGTTTCCAAGAATACAGAGAAATCCACTTCTACCAGATAAGGGGTGTCTGCGTGTTCATTATGGCTTTATTTTGATGTATCAGTTATTAGTTACATTTTGGTAGGGAGTAGGGATGTATTTTTCACTGAAATATGACATCCGTTAAATGCATGTCGTCTGGATTTTTTTTTAAATTTTATTGTTAACGGCAAAAATTCTTACGGCATTTTTTTCTATTTGTATATTTAAAGATTTTTGGGGTGTGTGTTTATTTTTGAATACGTTTTATTTAACTACGATTTGAAAAATATTTTCACTTTAATTCTTAATTTTTAATATACTATATTTCTTTTAAGAACAATTAAATGTATTAGAATCCCGTACAGTATGTAGAATTATTTTCACATCAAGTATAAGTATGTATATTATTAGGTAACAATTTTTTTTTATATATTTAAATATTATTTAAGTAAAATTTATGACTATGACGTCAAAAATAGCTAATAAATTTCACTGATTTAGTAAACTTTTATTTTTTTATATAAACTTACATGGGAAACAATATATTACTAGGTTTATATAAAAAATAAAAAAAATAAATAAAATTAAGAGAAATTAGGGCAACAAATAGATGACTTTTAGGAGGGATATCATCATCCACTACATAAGCAGTTTGGTATACAGAATGCGAAAGAAATACATATCTCATATACCTCCAACATAATGGTATGATATTAGAGGAAAAGCTGGCTCTCTCTAGCTAATCTCTTACTATTATTGCAGGTATTTCTGTGAGGTATATGTAGGACGAATTCAAGCCGAACCATATACTTTTTCTGCCCGATGATATATTCAAGTCAAGATCCCGTCTACTTCCTTAATTTCGAGTTAACAACTATAAGATAAGGTAGGCTGAGGTAGAGGTAAGTAAAGATTATGTTGATAAACGGGAAATATAAGGTTTGCCCATTAATGAAAAGAGGGTAATTTTGTAGATGTCAGAGAATCATCCATGTGGGATATGGTTCAAAAGAGTATCACTACTGGGAAACTTTGGAAATTCTGCAACAATTGGAGATCGTCAATTTTTTTTTTTTTTTTGCCACGGAAATAGCGTTAGTTGGTTTCATGTCTCTGGGGGTTTAGACTTAACATCTATGGTACTCATAATGGTAATATTAATGTTTCCTTAAAAGGACACATTCCTCATTAATTGACCGTGAAGTTTGTCCTTTTCTCTGTTGATTTATCTGTCTATATTTCTTTTTATTTCTATTGTCTACATTTCTAATGTCTTTTTCTTATATGTTATATTTCTGAGATGAGGTATTGTAATTACTTACATTGTTCAGACTGTTGTCCTCATCATAATTCATGATGCTTCGGCCGTTGTACGCGACAGCCTTCTTCAGTTGACTCGACACGTGGCTTAGTTGATAAAAGCTTTGGTTTAAATCCATTCACTTAATCCAAAGAGTTCTGAGTTCAATAGCTGGCTACGGCAGTGGTGAACACAAACATGAGTTAAAGCGTGATAACTGTGACATCCACAAGAGGTGTGACGCGTGTAACTAGATCAATCTACCCAGCTTAACACAATAAATGGTTCAGTCCAAAATTCCACCTATCTGGAGAAATCCGGATCGTACCATGGCCGAAACCTTTTGAACATGACAATAAAGATGGGGAACAATGTAAATAATATAAATAATCTTTGTTTTAAACAATATTTCTCAGGTAAACAAGTTTCTCATGTCCAGTAACTGTTATCTCTTCATCCAAGATTGATAGACGTTTTCTTCCTTCCTCACTTTTTATTTAAAGTAGTGTATAATGTATCTTGATTGTGTCATTATTTTCTCTACGACTTACGTATGATATTCATTATAAATGTTGCAAATACACAGTTGATGTGCTTTCTGTTATTTAGTGCAGGTTTCATTTTTGATACGGCAGCGTGAGTCCGCAAGGCTGGAAGAAGAGAGCCCACAAAATACACTCGCTGAAAGCCATTTTAATCATTCATCGTTGAAAGCAGTTGTCTCCAGCTGACAGGCAAGATTTTTCGGAAAGGGTTTTGATGCTATGCATGACATCCATATGATAGTCTTGATATGACGAAGTAATTTAAAAACATGATTCGTGATTTAATGTTCATATTTTGCTTTTGTAGCTTCTTGCGTTATTGAGCAAAACTAGCTATAGCGCAGTCTCTTCTATGTTCATCTTCCTTACCAAAATTTGTCATAATTGATTTATCACCTTTTTACAGATATCTATAATATAACAAAATGGCATGGGATGTTAATATAATTAACCGACACTTGAGTTTCAGAATACGATGTTATCACTTTAAAGCTTTGGTTAATATATCAACTTTTTGAACGAATACGTCAAGCAGTCTCTTGTTTCTCATTAAAATAAAAAGCATAGACAATGTAGCAATTTTATAAAAACAGACATTTGTAGTTAACATCTTGACCTATCTACTGCAGATATGAAGGGTCATTTGGAATATTGTTTTTAGATTAATATATTTTCTATGGCTTATCAACTATTTTTAGGTTATGTAAAGCCAAAAATATTTTTCTATTGCAAGAAATAATTTTGTAGATAACAGACATTTAGTGATACGAATCCATGCTGAGGGGAGAAGAGGTGAATTTATATTTTTCCTGAATGTATATGCCCGTAACTGAATATAAAGAACGTAACTGGAATAATAAAAACAATATGGATACATTATCTATTAGACCACCCGCACATGAAGAATATTCCCAAGCGGTCATCTATTTAGTTATTGATCAGGCTCGAAGTTGTTTAAATTCGGTGAACGTACGGGGATTGGTATTTCAGCATTCTATGTCCGCAAGCCTTAAAATGGAATATGTGATTTGTATTTACGATATTAAAAATTAATGTCTGTTTATATTTTCGTTTTCTTCAGCGACGAAGCTTTCTACATGAATCTTATTTGATTGTATTTCCCAAGATGACGGTTTGAACAAAACCTGCTGGAAAGAATTTGTAGTCAATCATTGCTACCTAAAATTTGCTTGGCATAACAATGCTACTGTTTTTCAAGTACCATTTCTAGTTTCCTATAGTAATAAGTAGGATTTTCTTTCGTATATATTGTATGTTGCATATATCTGCGTCGACGTGCACAATATACAAATATATGTGTGTTTAAAATAGCTTTCCAGGCGTTAATACTATTTACATTAACTCCGTTCATATCGGAAACTTTATTCGTGCGTGTATTTGTATGTGCTTATACGTATGTGAATGCGTCTCCGACTGTGTAAGATTTATTGATAAAACCACATTGGAATTTCAGAGAGTGCGTCCATTATGTTAAGGTCGGCGTTTGTTTTGTTTTTTTAATATAGACGGCAAAACTGGGATTTAAAATAAATGTCATTCATCTGACGGAAGAATTAATCGGCAAAAGTACATAAGACTCAATTGTGATGTCAGTTTAAAAGTGTCTGAAAAGAGATGCTCTGAATAAACCTATCTGTCGAATTCAGAGTCACGCACTGAATTGATAGAGCTTGTTTCTTAACTGGGTGACATTGTCGTATAATCAATGTCAATCAATAGCTGCAAACAGATATGAAAGGAGAAAAATCTTCACATTAGACAGAGTTGCTGATTTGCAGTAAAAATTAGGGCCAAGATTAGAGTGTTTTTTTTAATTTATTTTTTTTTTTATTTTCCTACATTTTACCAGTATTTTCAGTGCTAACACTGTGAATACATTGACTTAATTATTTTCTATATTTAACCGATCTTGTCAGAGGTAACATTGTATTTAATTCTCCCCCTTTGACGGTGTCAATATTAATTATTTACTCTTCAAGAAAGAGTATTTTAACTTCTGTCATGTTGGGTTTTAAGGGAAATGAAAATACTTTGTTTCTGTTCAACGTATTAGATTGATACAATAAAGAAAATGAAGACTAGTGCCCCAAGGGCAGGGAAAATGATAGAAGAACATGAAAAATGAGATGAAACACTTGAACATATAACCTTGTAATGTAAATTTTATTATAAGCAGAGATATTGAGCAAGTCATTAATATATATATCTGTGACATTGTAACGGTATGTTATTTTGTAGATTGCTTACTTTTAATTTTTCACTAAGTATCGTCATATGGTAGATGGTGATGCGTTAATATGGTAACTACTTTACGAGTAATTTGGCGTGGATTGCTTTCCGCTAATTACAGAGGAAAAGGATTAGCAATGTCCTAAGAATATTCTCGACTTCTCAAGGGGTTTATAAAAAACTAAACTTAACAAACAAATTTCTTATTTCAGGTCAATTACGACACCATGATGATAAAGACTAGATATTTCTACTTGATGTTTAGTTTAAATAAGGATCCTCACTATTAGCGAAGGAAAATAATATATATTTTTATGCCACTGTCTACGATGTCACTGAATTACAAATACTAACGCCTTATTAATTCATTTGTTATCACAAATGTTTTCACAAAAACACAACTCATTCATAAGTTATGTATGGTCATACCTGCTGCATACATACATACATACATACATACATATATATATATATATATATATATATATATATATATATATATATATATATATATATATATATATATATATGATCCAGGTACTATGCAACTATGTTTCACCAAATGAGATCATCAAGGCGAAACGTAGGTAGGTATTACCTAGTTCATTAGGATTTATTTATTTTATTTTTGCTCCACATAGTTTATTGAGCACTTTTCGTTTTAACTTACTACTCGCTGTTTTTTTTTCTTTGTACCAGAAATTTAAACTACTGGACGAATTTTTTCGCCCTGTTCGGAGGTTTCTGGAAAATCTGCTTTCTTTTCATTTTTCCTTGGATACCAATTTATTTGAACATTGTGCTATCCAAGTTTTTTCACCCGCCGAATTTAAATAGATTTACATTATATATATATATATATATATATATATATATATATATATATATATATATATATATATACATATACATGTGTGTATGTGTGTGTATACACACACATATATATATATATATATATATATATATATATATATATATATATATATATATGTATGTATGTATGTATGTATAGAGAGAGAAAGAGAGAGAGGGAGAGGAAGAGAAAGAAAGAGATAGTGCGAGTGTTGATGCTCGTCTAAAGATATCCTGTGGACTGAAACTAACAGTCATTTCATTACCTATTGTTGATGTCTCTGCTCTCACTAAACAGTTCACTAAATGCCCTCTCTTCCTCAATCAAACCGATAAATTTAAACGTAATTGTATTCTGTTAAAATCGATATGTGTATATAAATCAAACCCAAACTAGAATACACTATTCACATGGAATGATAACTGCAAAAATCTCAATATGAACAGAGGTAAAAAATGATTGCTGAAGACATTAGGTTTATAATACCCAGAAATCCATGCAGAAATCTCCTCGAGTGGAGAAATGCGTTAGTTAGATCCTGTTACAAGACCCAAAGAGTGAGAGTTCTATAGCTTCTTAATGCAGTGGAGTACTTGGAGGGGGATTAACAGTAGATAACCGATAATTAACATCCATTAGACATGGCACGTGGAAGTAGAACAGTCTAGTCCATAGAGCGAAATAAAGGGTTTAGTTCGACATTCCAACAGCCTGAAGAAGGCTGGAGCGTGCAACGGACGAAACATTGTAATAAATATGTCGACAAACATGAGGACAATAGTCCGAATAATGTGAAAAGTGTAGATATTACGTCATTTCAGAAATATAGAAATATACCAAACAAGAATGTTTATCAGTGTTCATTCAGAATGTTATTAATTATAGATTTATGTTTATTCTCGTGCATTTTTCACTCTATAATTTCTGTTTTTTCATGGTCCTTTCCCACTTTTTTTGCCTTCTAATCCCTGTCACCAATGGACATTTCTAAAAAAAGGAACGTAATAAATTCTTGAAATTAACCATTGTCCCAAATGGCAACGGGTGCATTATCAAAGGTGGTGTCCACAGACTTAAATTCATGCAGGTATTAGGTTGGTGCAAAAATAATGTCGTTTTTTGACGTTAAAAATACCTCAAAAAACGACATTATTACGTCATTATTTTTGCACCAATCTAATAATATACTTTTAAGTTAATATACTATCTAAATCTCATGGTCTTTCTTAAAGTGTTATAGCCGGATCTATTTTTTACAATGTTGAACTGAAAGTCATTTTGCATATGAAGAAATCACGGATTGTTGTTGCAATTGACAATATTAATAACATTAAATATGCAAATGACATAATATTTATAGCAGTCACAGACAGGAACTTATACAGAAAGTAGAAAAGGAAAGAGAGAAGACAGGAATAAACGACAATTGTCATAAGTTATAATATATTATTGTCAGTAAAACCACAAGCCGAAGATGCGAATAGGAAAGGCCATAAATCGAACAAAAACAAAGAACAAACGTGTAAGAATACGTTTTTAACAGAGGTCTGAAAATGAGAAATATCGTGGCACATTGGAATGGCAACAAATGTCTCTCAAAAGCTATGCAGAATATTAAGAAAAAGAAAAAAAGTTAGTCATAATCAAAAATGAGTACTTAACTGTTATGTAATATAGGTCTTCCTGTATAGGAGTGAATGCTTTACAGCATTTCAGATTAATAGGAAAATTGAAGCAACAGAAAAGTGTTTCCACAGAGGTTTATTGAGAATATCATGGAATGAAGATGTGAGCAAGTTTACGTAAAATCGAAACAAAAAGGAAACATATTAGAATCAGATAAATATAGTTTTATATTATGGAGATCTTAATAAAGAAAGACGACTTGAAGATTTTAACATTCCCATGGCATATCGAAGGCAAGAGGGACAGAAGAAAATAGCTCATAACTTACCAAACTGTCTCATGCATATGGTTGGTATAACAGGGATGATCAGAAATGACAAACAGACAAAACTTTCTGTGCATCATAAAGGATGGAAAATGTGGAGAGCCATGCTCGTGGACAACTTGAAAGGACAAAAGACATAGAAATAGGTGAATCGCGTCTATTTCGAAAGTAGTTTACTATCGCGTTTATTATTCCTCATGTTTCTATGTAAATAAGCACTCAATATATTAGGTTGGAGCAAAAATAATGACGTTTTTTGAAGTACTATTTAACGTCAAAAAACGTCATTATTTTTGCACCAACCTAATATGTTTGAAACTCTTCTTAATTAATCTTTTCTTTTTTTTTCATTATAACCCGGATGCAATGATTTGAAAAGATAATATTCAGAGAGACCACAAGCAGGAAAGAAACGAACATAAAGAAAATCCTTATTTAATATTATAATCTTCTCATGAATTAATCAGTTGTTACACTGTTATAACAAGGTAACTGCATATTGGAGTTTTTTTTTTTTTAATTTCAAGGCGACGATTTGGAATGAATTGCTTCGTGTTAATCTAGTCCTTATTAATTTTCTCTGGCAGAAATATTTGTCGATAGTCCAGGTGTGACTTCGAACTGGACAGGTCAGAGTATATGTTTTCGATTTCGCTTCTGACAAATATGTCAGGCTAATATGTTTTGAGTTTTCGAGCAATTTCTCTGAATGAAATGGTATAAAATAAAACAGGATTTAGTCTTTTAACCACAACGGTATAGAATACGAAATTGTGTTATTTTCTTGTGTGAACAGATTTAGATGTGCGCAGAATTTACGTATATATTCATCTCGATTTTAAGGATACAGACGGAGACGGGCTGGTTGACCAAAGACAGACGGTCATCAGACAAACACGGAGTTACAAAGGCGCACGAGGTAGATGTCCTGCCTAATATTAATTTGAATTTCTGATTGAAAATTACTGAACACATTGATCGACATGGAAAGTCGCCACCTTCTAATCTTTTGTTTTAGTAGATACAAAATATGTACGATTGTAAATTGTTTTATTCACTTTCATTACACGTCTATGTTTAACCAAAACCAGCATTAGTATTTATTCGATGAGAGCTTGACCTTATTTCCAGCCAGTCCAGTCGTCAACAAGAAGTTTACCACGGTTTATTGACGAAAAGAAAAATACAACATTCGTCTTCGGCAAGAATCACAACAGTTGAAGAACCAAAACTGGACGATAGACAATTGATACTGGCACCAATCCCTAAAACACATTTGAAACAGTATGACTATCCTATAGCCGTTTGAAGATCGAGATATCCAAACAAGCAGGACGCGAACTGAGCTGCTGCATTTCAACAAAAAGCGAGACTAGACCAACGGTGACTAGGAGACGTGTAAATGGACACCCTTCTGGAAATAGATGTGCAATTTTTATATTTGACGATAATATTTCTACGTGTTATTTGTATTGCCACATTATGAGAGATGTCAGATATCCGACAAAAGCAGAACGTAAATCTTCACGTGTATGTTTTTTTGGGTATGGATTTTCCTTTTTCACAATATGATAACTCTTATAGATTGCGTTGAATTATAAACAACACATTTTTTCGTTGGCAGTTTTTCTCTTCTGAAGTTGCTCGGTGGCATTAATTCAAACTGGTATCAAGATATTAATTAAAGAAAGCAGTAGTACTGACGAAGTTTTGACACTTTTTCGAATTCAAGGAATTATTTGCGTCAAGAACGGTCAGCAGAGGCTCAAAATCGAAATATATTGGCCGTCCAGATCAAGAGGATTCAACAGGAGAAAAACCCTCTGATAGAAACAAGCAAGGCCATCGTTGGCATGTAAAATCAGTGAAAGCTTCTGTTGCATAGACAAAGCGAATATTGGTAATATCATTGCATTTTAATTCATGAAGTATAAAGTGTCTGGTATGGGTCAGATATACATTTATTCTTAATGTAACATCAATGCGAATATATTTAACCTTTAATTAAATAAATGAGAAATATTAGAATATAAAATAAATGATAACTTTTTCGTGAGTTACACAGGAATTTCTTCCAAAAATAATTCAGTCACTTATTAGACAACCTGCAATATAGCATAATATAATTTTCATCACAAAATGTCTAAATTTCCTGAGTATTTACTTACCTTGTTTTGACTGATTCTATGCCTAAAGGGAATATTTTATTAAATCATTCTTCGAACTGTCCACATATTTCTTTCTTTTTTCCGTCCACTATCCAATCAAATCAAAGAAATATACCCTCTAAAATTGCGAAGATTAGGCATGAATTGCTTACTTTGGCACTGCAGAGATAGACGCAGACGGAAAATAAGCAACTGTCCGTCCGTAAAGCAAAGTGTTTTGCACTTGCACCTGATCACAAAATGGCGATGGTATATCTGCAAGGGAAATGTCGAAATTCTGTCATGGCGCCCAGTGTCTGGGCCAGAGAAATAAACAAACACAGATTTGACAAGCTGTCATAAATCTGCACATATCTTTCTTTTGTTTTCACCCCGTCGAAGGACCATGAAGTGTGTGTATGTGTTTGTGTGTATATGTGTGTATGTGTGTGTGTATGTGTGTGTGAGTATGTGTGTGCGTGTGCGCATGCGTGCGTGTGTAGTTTGTTTAGCCTGATTTCACTGGATTGGCATCAACAGCCCACGGGAAAGAACAAATTTAGAATTCTAGCATAAAAAATGAAAGAAAAAATGATAAAAACTAAAATCTGGTCTGCTTATTTTCGGCTGATATGAACTCTTCTGTTTTTCTTGATTTTTCTTGGACAGTTCATCAAATACATTTTTGTTTTGTATTTGTTTTGGAAGGGAATTTGCAGGAGGAAATATGCAGGACTTCTCTATTGTCCATATGTAGTCTATAATCTATGTATATCCTATTTGCATGTATGCGTGCAAGATGCAACAATTACCTCATGAATGCTATTAAATAAAGAGAATATGAAACATTATCTTTTTTATTTATATCAGTCTAAAATATATACCAATATATTTATAAAATATAGTTTAATTTTTACTGTATATATGAGGGAGAATTATCAGTATAGAAGACAGAGAATTTATAAATACAGAATATTTGGATACAGGCATCAACAATGTATACGTGCATTTCACGTATTACTTTTAACCTCACACTGAGAGTGCGCCGTTGAATCCATGGTACCACTGAACACCGCACTATCTATCTATCTATCTATCTATCTATCTATACCAGTATGTTCATATATATTTATACTAATATCTATGTATACCAACGTGAAACTCAACTCCACTATGCAGAGCTGATTCACATAGTCACAGTCCTTGATCTATCTATCTATCTATCTATCTATATATCTATCTATCTCACTTCATATCTGTTTGTCTATATATCTATATATATATATATATATATATATATATATATATATATATATCTTTCAGTTTATATCTATCTTTTTCAGTTCATATCTATCTATCTATCTATCTATCCATCTATCTATCTATCTATCTATCTCACTTCATATCTGTTTGTCTGTCTATCTATCTTACCTATCTATCTAACTCATTCAGTTTACATCTATCTTCTTAAGTTCATATCTATCTATCTATCTATCTATCTATCTATCTATCTATCTATCTATCTATGTGTGTTATGTGCGGTTGGTGTAATGGAAAGCAACACGGAATATGAAAGCGGAGAGACTAAATCAGATTCCTCTCGAATTCGGTAATTTCACTTATGCGCAAATATCTTTGGGGAAAATATGAATTCATCTCTTCTCCACACAGCTATCATTTAGGTAACACGACAGGCTTTGCAAACATTCTAGAGATCGTAACTCCATATAAATCCAACAGCCAGCAGACTGAGCCACTTGTATGGATGCAGTGACCCACGAAAACGCACAGTGACTGAAATAAATATAAAACTTTAATAAAACATAATAAAATTGCTTAAATGTTAAATTCAAGCCTTGTTTGGACCTCAATTCAACCGTCTAAAATTTTACAAAAAAATTTCAAAATTCGAGTTATTTTGGTTTACATGATTTGCGTAATAAATTCAAACGCCCTAATGTAAAAATAAAAATCTGGCATTAAGACGGTTTAATATAAAAATAAAATATTTTTCATCGCTCTCCTCTCTCTGTCTGCTTCGCACACACGTGTACATCGGATTTAACATTATCTAAAATCTTTAATTTTGGATAATTTCCGCTTGAAGATTTGATTCCGTTTTATATTATCTATGATCATTTATGTGGTTTTCTTACCTACATCAATTATAATCTTAAATTATTAATTATTTTATATTATTTTTTGATATTATTATTATTATTATTATTATTATTATTATTATTATTATTATTATTATTATTATTATTATTTCCTTTGATTTCTGGTGTGTACACATTTCATTCCGACTCCCGCCCAGTGACCTAAGTTTTAAAATGACCTCATGACATTTTCTCCTGGCCAGTTAAAACAAAACACGCATGTAAACACAAGGACACACACATATTTTACATAGATAAAACCCTTTGTAAGGTGTGGGCGGTAATCGTGAAAACATTTTTTTGGTATTTCTTTAAGTTGTGGACTTCCAGGAAGCGCTTCAATGAGTTTAGAGGAATATTATCCAAACATTCCCATCGTTCTAAGTGCAACAGGGAATGTTTATGTTCGGGTGTGCTACATTTTTGAGATTTCGATTTCAAGGTCCTTGTATCTTCCAAGCTTTGTGAAGATCTTTAAAGATACATTGCAGTCTGCAGGGACTGCCTTATCAATAAGGAGGTACTTTTTTTGGTTTGCCGTCTCTAATAACAATGTATGTGTTTTGATTGTTCTGTCTATGTGTATTGTGTAGTCCAATAAAATTGTAACAGATCCTATCTTCATATCTGGGTTTTCGGTCTCTCGTAACAATTATTATTATTATTAAAATTATTATTATTATTATTATTATTATTATTATTATTATTATTATTAATACTATTATTACTTTATCCTTATCTATTTATTTATACATATATATACATATATATATATATATATATATATATATATATATATATATATATATATATATATATATATATATTCATGAATCATTCATATAAAAACAAATATAGAGGTTAATGATTTAAATGGCGAGAATACTTCGTCGCAGACAATCTAAATAAGATACATCAACCCCGAACCTGTATATGAATGATATGATCCCCGTTTATAAATTTCAGTTGCATAAGGTCTTTTTAATTTTACAAGCTTTCGTCTGTTCCTACAGACATCATCAGGTATGGAAGTAGATTTTGTTCTTGTTTTTACTTCTCAGTAATAAGAGGACAACGAAAATAGAAATGTAATCCGCAAAAATGCTATGAGAAATGTGTTATTGTTTTGGAACGTGCGGTCGCAACGCTGAGTTTGAATTTAAATTCTAAGGTTGTGCGTTTTGTACAAATATAGCAATAAGAGAATTCTTTTTTACTGGTAGATTTTCCGTGAATATGGCATCAACCTTTTAATTGAAATATATATATATATATATATATATATATATATATATATATATATATATATATATATATATATATGTGTGTGTGTGTGTGTGTGTGTGTGTGCGTGTGCATATGTATATGTACTCATTTTTAGTTCTTTAAATTTGTTCATTATTATCTCTTAATATATTTAATGAGCATAGTTCTAGATATTTTTTTTATATTTTAATCTTAATTTATTTAACTTACTTTATTTTATTGATGTTATATATTATTATTATTATTAATAATATGAGATGAATATTCGGTACATGATTGAATCCATTTGCCCCTATCTTTCCCGAATTTTCTAAAGATGTCATAGTAAAATTATTTTATTTTATTTTTATAATTTTTCCGTTTTCTTTTTTTCTTTCTTTTGCCCTTCTCCCACTCTTCCTTTTATGTGGACACAGTGACGCCATTTATTAGAAACATTCTGTCTGAAGAGATGGGTATTTGTATGTATCCATGAAATAAATAATAACCAAATGGAGTTTTAAGGATCGACTGTAATTATCATTATTATAATGAACCGGTTTATCATATTAAGCTCTCTTTGGATTCATGTCGTCCTTATAATTATCCCTATCAATTGTCAACGGATATTATATATATATATTGTGATGTGGACACAGAAGACAACAATAAAATCTTGCCCACTGTATTGTTTTTTTTTGTTTTTTTATAATAGTCATTTTATTAATTATTTATTTTTTGACCAATATGTGTCTCCTTCTGTACTCTCCCACTAACTCTGTAACTGCCTGTATGTATATATATATATATATATATATATATATATATATATATATATATATATATATATATGTGTGTGTGTGTGTGTGCGTGTGTGTTTAGATAGATAGATAGATATATTTGTGTATGTATATAAAAAATACAATATCTCTTGATTTTTTCCTGGAGTATTTTTCCCATTTCATTTGTGATTTTGTTTGTAGGTCATGGTTGTTAGCTGCTTTTTTTAAAGCTTTCATGAAATAAAAACTTATTACCTCACTCTCTCTCTCTCTCTCTCTCTCTCTCTCTCTCACACTCTCTCTCTCTCTCCCTATCTATCTATCCGATTGTGTGTGTATGTGTGTGTGTGTTTGGGAGTTTGATGAAGTTTGATTTTCTGTTCTTGCCATGTTGAACTTTATCTATTCCCCATTTTTATCTATATATATTTGCTCGTATGAATTATACTTTAATAGGATATTAGAATTCGTTTAATAACTATTTCAAATTTGAATAAGTCTTGGTGGGTGATTGAGCGTATCTTTGTCAATGTATGTGTGTGTGTGTGTGTTGTGTCGGAAACCTACCACCCCTCTTGAAGATGAACTTATCTGCGTCTGTAAACAAAGACTTTAAATAGTGGTATGTCAGTTGACATGAGGAAGACCGAGAGCCAGACTCTCGGCGACTGTCGAACTCTCTGCATTAGCAGAGGGGAACCCGGACGAGGCTTTGCCGAAGGGCAAGGTTTCGTCCGGGGAGGTTGACAGGGCCTGAACCCGTCTAGGCGGGTTCAGAAAGGCCATATTGTTGGCCGAGTCTACGGGCTCGAGGATATCCACATTAAAACGGCCTTGTGCCACATTCGATCCTCGGGGGTGGATTGATAAATACCGAGACCGAGAGACAGAGAAGTTCTTAGCTGAGCTAGTTATTGACTACTCAGGTGATTTCTGTACCTTTTTACCAGCCTATTAAAACCCCTTTTATTGTTACGTGTTATTTGGCGTTTGTCTTTACTAACCCCAAATCAACATCATAACAGTGTGTATGTGAGTGTCTTTGTCGGTGTGTGCATTGTCGCTTGTGTGTGGCTTTCATTGTGTTTGTATTTTGTCTTTTTTTAAGGGTCGTGAACATATTTCCTATTTCGTCGCTTTTTTGCGTGTTTATATATCCAAATATGTCTGCGTGTTTCTGTATTATAATTACATTGTGTATATATTGTCTTTTGCAAGATTTCATCCTACCCTGCCCATGTCTTGATTCCAAATGTATTTAAATTGTAACGGAGTCTATTTGGACTCAAACATGCAGCATGCCTGAAGTAAAACACGTGCACACGATTCATTAATAAAGATGTATATATCATCTTCGGCTCTCTAAAATATTAATCTGTTCGAGGCAAGGGTTAATCGTTATCTTCCACTCCTATACACAAAGATAGCCCCCAGACGTAACCCTCCATCTCGAGTGGATACATGGTCTTTTAAAGGGTGTGCATCTGTGTGTCTGCTTATATATGAAGATAATAAAATATAAAATCGGTTGACTCTCCGCTTGCGTGGTCGATTGTTGTTAATGAGAAGAAATGAAAGCGATTTTAACAGTGTTATTAGATAAATAACAATGATAAAATCACTTTCATTTCTTCTCATTATTCTCCCACTGGAATAGATTGTAGCATAAAGCCAAGTGCCAAGTGGAATCCCGACGCGTACATACGAGGCGAAATCAAATATAGTTCATTCCCCTCGGCATTTTCTCTTTCTCCCTGTGCGCCGAGCCATTTCAAGAGTCAAAGGAAGTGGCTTGTTTGATGGATTCCTATGACTGAACTTCATAATCAACCTAAATATTAACCGGGAAAAAAATTGTTGGTTTTAGAATTTATGTCAACGAACGTGTGTAATGTTTTGGCCATCTTACCAGTTCCTGCTTTCATGAGGAATCTATTTTGCCTATTCAGGTTTCAAAATGAAAATAAAAGAAAAGTATTTCAAATGCATGCCTTTCTGTGAATTGTCACATTAAAATGTTTACGAAATAAAGGACTTGTGAACTTTTTAATCTAATTGAAAGGCTTTAATTACGGCAGTTCATAATTCCAGTTCATGTGAGATGGAAGTCTTTAGAAAAACCAAAACATAATGTTCCTTATAAAATCAAATAGAATTCCATTACTCATATACAACCGCACAAAGACATAGATAGGCCTGTGTGTGTGAATATGTAAATATTCATAAACATACATACATTACATATATATATATATATATATGGATACTGCGATCAACAACGTGAGGGAAAAGTCTGTCTCACCACATAACGCAATTCTTCAGGGAATGTGGGTAGAGCTCAAGCATGAAAAAGTGAGTCAAACGCTCGGCACGCATGGAAAAATAGTCAGAGTTGCCGCGACGTAATCTCAGTGCATAAATGTATATTAACAAATTATATATATATATATGTAATAGCTGGCCATTAGAATTCGAGTATACTCGCCTATTAAGGTAGCTAGCCAATCTCTACTGCAGACGTTTACTTAGGCAATTTGTGTTTGTTTAACACCCACAGACTCCACCTGTGATTTATACTGCAACCATATTGAGCAGATCTTAGTTTCAGTTTCTGGTAGAGAACGTGTTATCTAGCGTGATCAACAATCTGAACAAGTCCAGCACACTCAAAACCTCGGCCAAGTTGACTTCTGACTTTGTGCTAGCACACACACACACACACACACACACACACACACACACACACATATATATATATATATATATATATATATATATATATATATATACAATAAAATAATAAAAAGGCTCCATCTTCTATGTTTCCATGTTCGATAGTCCTCAGACCTACGCTGCCCGACTAGACACATTCATTCTTTATTCATTCTTTTAAAACTTGCTTTTTATCTGTTTATTTTCTTCTTTCTTTCTTGTTTATCATGATCGATTTCAACGAAATGTTTTTCGGTCAATATTTTGAGGCACGAAGTTAAAACAATTAATTATGGATCCAGTTCAATTCTAGAATAAAAACGATGCACTACATATGATTGTGTTGCTTTGAAATTGATAGACAGGAATGTCGACTCACATGGGTTTCAGCCCGACAACACCGACCCTCGGAATCACCACACACATACACACACAGACAAAGACACAAGGGCGTTCGAGCGTGGGTGTTGGATTCTGCTCTCGTTTTCGACATAAAATCTCCACCTATACCTTGAATTGAATAGCCACACTAACACGCAGATATTATCTGATTACAAAACAAACCATATTGTTGGAAGAACTGAATACGCTGAAAAAGTTCGAAGGGTGTGTCATGGGATCTCCCAAAAGCACATCCATCAGTTTTTTGGCTATTCAGTTTGCTCTTCTGCAAAACTGGGTACCAACCAAGGTTAAAGAGTCCAGTCTATCCTACTATTTAACGCATTGCTGGGGAGAGAACACAAGGAATCATAATTTTTCCATGTATATTTGCGCTTAAGTGAATATATAAATCACTCTACTGAAATATAAACTCCCCTCTGTGATAGCCTATTACGGGCAGCTATACTTTTCATCACAGGCAAGAGAGCGCGAACACACACACACACACAGAAATACACTCAGAGACACACCCAAACAATCATGTGTGTGTATGTGTCCTTGTGTGTGACCGTCTGTATGTGTGTGTGATGGAAATATAATTTTAATGTATGTTTAAAAGTGTCAATATCGGTTCCATGCTTAGTTGGTCTCATACGTGATAGAAATCTTCAGACAATGTGTGTTGTGAGTGCATTATGAGTAATAAGCTAATTGTTCGGAAAATCCAGTCGTTATTCATGCAGTTACTAGTTATGTATCAAATTCTCCAAGTTGCTATTCTGTAGAATCAATTGTGCATCCGAATGCGGATATACTGTAATATAATGTACTCTGATTGGCACCAACATTAAGTCATGCACATATTAGGTTGGTGCAAAAATAATGACGTAATAATGTCGTTTTTTGACTTATTTTTAACGTTAAAAAACGACATTATTACGTCATTATTTTTGCACCAACCTACTAGTTATAAGCGGGGTTATAATATTATGTAATAAACAGTTTAGTTCGATGAAGTCCAAAGCGAGTTACTTTTTTACATTTTTCTTGGTATAGACAATTTATATATATATATATATATATATGTTTCATAAAAAATATATACAAGTTTTGTCTATTTATTTTATGTAAATTCTTTTCATATCGTCTGATAAGCTTTATGACATTATCATTATATATATATATATATATATATATATATATATATATATATATATATATATATACATTATGAAATTTTAAGACATTTTTATGTTTAACATTATTTTTATAGATACAGACATTTAAGTAAATGTTCTGTTTATAATAAACAGCATTAAACCATCCTCTGTGGCGAAATCGGTAAAAGCGCATCAGGCTATATGATGGTTACGTATAGGATACAGGTTCGGTTCCTGTCAAACGGCGAATATTTTCTACGGAAATTTCTCGGACATTCAGGCCGTTAAATGTTATCGAATAATGTTTTTATAAATAATACTTTTTTACTTAAATATTTGTATCTATAAAATAAATGTTATAAATAAAAATGTCTTAACTTATAAATATATATTTATATACATATGTATATCAGCAATATATATATATATATATATATATATATATATATATATATATATATATATATATATATATATAACTTTATTATTGATAGAGAATAAAAGAATAGGAATTATCAAGAAAGATTATAACGGTTGAAGTTGTATTAACATTTTTGAGGGGAAAATTTAACTGAAAAACAAGAATCAGGATTATATTTCCACAAGCGAATCGTTCGAGAGTAGAAATTGTTAGCATAGGATTTACGTTTACATGTAACCATATATACTAAACAATGGTCCGATCTTTCCGAGATTTTAATACATTGCTTAAGTTTCTAATGTCCTGGTACGAGAACAAATGTCATGAAAAATACATAGAAGTGACACATGTGAGAGAAACCGAGATGCCATGCTCAATAGAATAGCAATTTTATTTTACCAAGAATCTATAAATAGATAGCCGCATCGAAAGACCAGATGTGGCAAAAATATTCAATAAGCTGACGTATTTGAAATTTATAATTGTTTTTGATTTCTAGCTAGGTAAATTGTTTATCACGTCACAGTGAACCAACTCTCTTTGCAGTAAACCTAGCGATTGATTCATTATCAACTTTCCAGCACCTATCAGCAGGAAACGTTAAAACCCGCGGAGGCACAATAAGTCACTTTCTAGGAGGTTAGGATCAGCCATGCTGATTGACGGCAGCAAAATGCTTCTTACGATTAAAAGGAGGTTTTTGTTGTCTTAGGGGCGTTAAAATTTAAATTAAATTCTTCTACAGGTCCTTTCCCTTCAGGACGTGGACGATCACGTGTATCCACAAATTCTCATCACTTGTAACACTGCAACTTACTGAGCGACGGGGAGTTTACACCCCACAGAGTAGATCGATAATGGCAAAGCTACACTTATATAAATTTGTGTATGTAATCCGTTCTTTAACTTAAAGTAAACGGTTATTTTTTTCGGTTGAGATTTATCATTGTATTACGTAATAATATATAATCATATTTGATTTAATATTCACAGTGTTTTTTTATAGATATATATTTTTGGTGGTTTGCATCGTGTTTTCTTTCGTAATAATACGACCGATTGCTTGCCTAAAACTGTCTACCTCAGGCCACTGAATATGATGACGAGCCAGACAGTGTTTCTTATGCTAGTCGGATTCCGTTCGTGTCTAATAACTTTTTGTGCAAATTTCAACTTACGTTTTAGATACACGCATAAGTTTCTTCTGTCTTTCTCTTTAGTATATATGTTTATTTCTCTACTGTTTCTTTTGGCGTGAGAACAAAAGTCATTTGTCGGCGTTTACACAGTTCCAGCTGTATTTAGTCGAATCGTTTGATATGGTACCAAACAGCCGCGGGTTGTCTCGGACGTTTCTTTCGACATTTGGCTTCCAATCAGAAATCAGGTATAAGTGGATATTTAGTCGAGGATAAGTAATGTTACTTTTCGTTCATCTATGAAAGATGACTATGTGAGAAGTGAAACATCATGCACACGCACACATGCACACGCACAGATACACACACACATATATATGTGTGTGTGTGTGAGTGCGTGTGTGTATGTATATATATATATATATATATATATATATATATATGTATGTATATATATATATATATATATATATATATATATATATATATATATATATGTATCTTTATATGTATGTGTATAACATGCACAAACGCACGCACAAATTATGTATGTATGTATCTATCAATTTCACTTTCTATCTATATATATATATATATATATATATATATATATATATATATATACTTATACATATATGTATATATATATATATATGTGTATATATGTATTTATGTATATATGTACATATGTACGAATATATTTGCATATATAGGTATATATAAATATATATATATACTTATCTATGTATCTCACGCGCTCTCTCTCACTCTCTGTATATATATATATATATATATGCAGAGAGAGAGAGAGAGAGGCATATATATATATATATATATATATATATATATATATATATATATGTCTGCGTATGCATACATACATATAAATTTGCAAATATATTCGTATATAT
>OZ010586.1:101359685-101417011 GCA_963932145.1 Acanthosepion lycidas
GCGGGGAGCGACGGGGGGTACCAATCCGGCCATGATCAGAAGAGTTTCGTTGGTGTGTGAAACTTACCATTTTGAAATTGCATGGGAGTATAAGAGTTCCTGCTTTCAGACAGTACAGTATTCGACGCCATAATGATTGTGTGAAGCGTATGAAACTGGCAGTCGTGGTCTGTCATTGCCCACTTGAGATCTGATTGAAAACTTTTTTTATCACTTCCGTTTAATCTGGCATATATCACACATTTTCCTGCGCGCAATCTTAAGCACTTTCATTTTAGGTTCAATGTTATTTTTATGATTAAATTTAACAATGCAAGTCTTAACAGCGAATATTTCTGTAGTTCTTACTTTTTCTATGTCTAATATATATGCAAAATAAAATTTTATTTCGCCTGAAGGACTATTTGAAAGTTAATGGCCCTTCTTAAAAAAATAAAAATGCCAGAAAGTTCATTGCTTGAGCGGGGATTTGAATCTTATCTAGAAATTTTACGCAGTTATTCTCATTTAACCTATTTTTTAAATTTTTTTTTATATACAGATTCTTTACATATATCCTTTGAATATGGTTCCGCCAGTACATTCTACATATACCTTTTTAATTTTCAATATCCTATATAGTCCACCAAATTTTACAACTGCCCCAAAATTTATGTTTATTTGCTCATCGCCTATTTAACAGTTGAAATCACCCACCGGCAGGTGATATCGCCTAGTTTGGGAAACCTGGTCTATACTAATTTTTCTAAAAAATATGTTAGAGTTGTCTCCCCCTTCTCTCCTGTGATATATCTTGTATTCCTCTTTTTCCAAATTACGTATACGGCAAATTCAAAATAAACTATTCTAATAGTGTCGACTAAGATAAGTATTCCGGCTTTTTCTTAGATCTCATTAGAAAAAATGTTACCAAACGAATATCCGCTAAGTTGGAGTATGCATAAACAAAAAAATGCATAGATATTTGTCCCATGCAGACGTTGGCGGTCGCATTTGATTAAATGTGGAAATTTATCTTTTACAACAAATTAAAACAAAATCATGCCTTCGTACATAATGTAATAATTTAATTCGGAAATATGGAAATATGTTAATCTTATTTTCAGAAATAGTATTTTATGTCGAAATTGTGGTTTATGCATTAATCTCACATCGATTCCATAATAACGAAGCTGCATTCTTCTTCCCGCCGCGTTAGCCCTACTTGGTTTATTCGTAGGTAAAATGAGAACTTCAACAAAACGATTTTAAACATATCTAGTTTATTAAACACATCAATGTGTACATTTTTTAAAACTATTATTTAACCATAAAAAAGTCATTTATGAATCGTATTTCAACTACATCATATTTGAAATTGTGTTGCAAGTGAGTATGCAATTTTCGAAGGTGTTTGCTGCAACTGAGTCTGCAGTGTTCGGCGTTAGTTTGCTGCGAGTCTGCAATGTTCGAACTTACTTTGTTGCAAGTGAGTTTGGAAAGTTCGAACTTATTTTATTGTAAGTGAGCCTGCAAAGTTTAAAGGTATTTTGCTGCAAGTGTGTCTGCAATGTTCGAAGTTACTTTGTTGCAAGTAAGCTGCAAAGTTCAAAGTTATTTTGTTGTGAGTCTGAAAAGTTCAAAGTTATTTTGTTGTAAGTCTGAAAAGTTCAAAGTTATTTTGTTGTAAGTCTGAAAAGTTCAAAGTTATTTTGTTGTAAGTTAGTTTGCAATATTCGAAGTTATTTTGCTGCAAGTGAATCTGCAATGTTCAAATTTATTTTGTTGCACGCTAATGAAACATGCCTGTGACTGCTGACTGCTTTCGTGCGATAACAGTGATTTCAAAACACTGGGAACAAGGGGAAAGGGATCTAGAACCTACTTTCGTGGCTTTGTATGTAGAATAATCTTCGCTGATTGACGCGTTGCCATAATGACGTGTGTTGAGGATGGTCGTGTTTGCTGACTCTCCTTCACCGACTGTCTCGTTGCATAGATGGTCCTAACTGTTCCGTTTCAGATCTTTTCGCTGACTGTCGTTGACAAGCCGTTTTTATGCCTTTATGTCGAGTCGGGGACCGGCTCACGAAAGCTATCTGAGTTCCGTGCGGGAATGTACCCAAGAACTGAAATATTTCCAGGTCATTTGGAACTCAACCGCGCGCACGTTTTATAGAGCACACCATGTGACATGTGTTGTCCAGTCAGCTTCCAGAAACTAATTATTTTAAATTTGAAGCGGGGTCTTGTACGGAATTGTACAGTTTTTCGTATTTATTTTTGTAGGATTTATTTGTAGGTGTCTTCAATTATTGGCCGTAAAATATAGGATTTTTTACCGTCTCAGGGTGTATGGATAAGGAATATAGATATACAGCAAAGATCACATTGATGGAAGCCATGCAGGTTAAAACACCATGTGTATTTTGGAGCATTCCTTTTTAATTTACTTCTTGAAGCAACGATTTCTGCTGTTCCGTGCACCTGAATATTATTCGTGCACTGGGAGAAAAATTTGCGATAGGAAATGAGAAAAAAATATGTGTCGGATCAAGGATTTGGGCAGCAAGGCTCACTGATGTCACAACTCAGTTATTTTTTTATAATATATTTGATATTATATTAAGTGTGCGACTACATACAGAAAATTGGAGACACTTAAGATAAACTCGGTATTAATTATAAAAATAAAATGCCAGTATAACATTAAAAAAAACAGTCTTAATTAGAAGTTTCTACTATAAAAGAAATAATACCACCGTTTCAAACATTGCCAAGCAAATATTAATGGGAAAACCTTCTCTTTGTTATCGTGAAAAACACCTATTCTATAGTTAATAGACTTTCCCACCTATAATAAGTAGGATTAGTAGTAGGAGTTGGTAGTGAGTTGGTCCGTAAGTCGACTGGCTGATCGGTTGAACTCTCTGCCTTCGGGCGCGGAGGAACCCGAAAGAGGCTACGTCGAAGGGCGGATTCTCTTTCAGGGAGGTAAAACGACCCTGAACCCGTTTATACGGGTTCAATGGCCATATTTTTGTCCGAGCCCACGGGCTCGGAGATCCCACGTTAAACCGGCCTCGCGTGTGTGTGGGGGGGGGTGACTAAATATCGAGTTGGTCAGTCAGTCGACCACGGACGACCGTTAGTCGTATATTAAAGTATCAGACACCACAACTAGATTGCTGCGTCATTACCTATCATATCAAGTTCCTAACGTTTTGTAAGTCGAACCTATTTTAGGACCGACTTAGTACAAATACAAGCCTCCACTGTGAAACCACTACTGAACACTCTTGAAGAATACTTAATTCAAATTGCAGATGGAACATGGCGAATCATTCTGTTGGAAGTTAAAAATCTGTTACCTTGTATCGATAATGCATTTATAATGGTGGCACGCCTGCTGAAAAAGTAGCAAGTTGTCTAATTGTTGTAATGTTTATTAATATAATTCTTTATATCTCATTTTCCACTCTTTTACTATTGGATTCATTTGACTTTGTTATTTTAATTAAATAAGAGGAACAGTAGAGTAATTGATTGCTGCCCGGATTGTATAATCGGGGAAAAGAGTTTAGATTCAAACTGTCTTCGATACATTCATTTATGTGGAAATAACATTGAGAAAGGTATAGATCTTTTTCTTCTCCCCCACCCAGCTAAATAGCAGGACTAAGTGTGTCCTAAAGCCTTGGGTAGCAACCTGTCGAGTAGAAGTAAAGCTCTGAATCCCGAACCATCATCTGTTTGTTAAATAATCAGGCAGACTGTGGAATATTATATATATCAGTCTACCAGAAAGAAAACTCCGAATTCTATATCTTAGGCAGACCCGGGGAAGCACATACTATGCAAGTAAGTAAATCATCTTAGTGTTCTCATTAACTCGATGATCTTTACTATGGCCAGCAACGATCCCTATATCCATATAATGAAGAGAGCGGAACGACCTACAGACAGAAAAGTCAATAGATAAGTTTAGGAAAAATACTGAATTGATACAGAGAAAAGTACATGTTATAAAAAATAAATAAAAGTATGTCTAAACCAATGTTGGATACTTCATTTTTGAGAAGAATAATCTCATTTGCACCAAAATAATATTGGCAGTATTAGAAAATATATACGTAATATAAGAGAAATATCAGGGAAATATTAGAGACTATATTTTTTTTAGAGGAAAACCTTTCATTGATATTTTAAAAGAAAAAAAAATATTTGGTATGTTTTTTTAAAAACGTATCTTTTCTATAAAGATAACATTGTATTTTCTAATGCGCTGGAAAATGATATGCCGCGTTTGCGTTCAGTTTTCATATAGGCTAGCTAGCCTTGAAAAGAAATGTGTGATGCCATGCAAAGAAATTGGTTCTGAGGCATTCAATAATTTCTTAAAAAAGAATCAGGGACAATCTGGTATATTTAACAATTCAAACTACGTCATCCAGTAAACATATGAGATCCCCAGCCGGAGGACAATACGGGAATCCTTCTTGAATTTTTAGCATTTTATATTAATATATAGATAATCGAATCCCACTCCTAGATAATAAAAAAAAATACACACACATACACATATATTAGGGAATGCAAATACAGGGCGATTGAAAAGTATCTCCCTATTTTAAGTATGATGGACTCTTGCGTTTTGTAAAAATTATAGTTAGACGTGAGATTCCATCATATATAAAATAAAGAGTTACTTGTCATTCACCCTGTGTGCATATATATATATATATATATATATATATATATATATATATATATATATATATAGTCATCCAGAGACAATTTTCTTGTCTATGACAGCTCATCAGTGTGGCTAGACATCCGAACGCTTCAAGCTGAGATCGAAACCCGGCTGATTTGACATCAGTCGGAGATTCTAGTCGAAAACTGTTGGTGCCCGGTAAGAAGGTGAATTTTTGCGTATTTATTTTTAAATAAACAAGCCAGTGATCGAGAAGACTGAACTCTTTATGAGACTCCTTGCATTAGCAGCAATAGTATTGACTGTTTACAAATTCACGCTTTCTCTAAAGTGCTCAGCCGAATTAAAGTTTCGGTGACATATCTATCTATCTATATATATATATATATATATATATATATATATATATATATATATATATATATATATATATATATATATATATATATATATATATATATGTGTGTGTGTGTGTATGTTTTTACATCTATCTATCTCTGTATGTCTCTGTCTGTCTGTCTGTCTGTCTCTCTCTCTCTCTCTCTATATATATATATATATATATATATATATATATATACACGAGGTGCTTTTGGAAATTTAATGGTATTTTTAATTCTGTATATAAATACTTGTTACAAAATATGAATTCTTGAAAGTTTTAAGTATGCATGTTATAAGTGGGGATGGTATTACAATAATCTAGTATTTAGAATTATTTTATTGAAATAATGTCAGTAAATATGCCCAAAGTAGTAAGCTGTATAAGACAAGCACGTGACCATACACCGGACCTTTCCAAACTTGGCTCTCAGTTGATTCTGTGAGAATTAGGAAACTTACCAGGATTTATTATTAACGGTCACAATCATATGCACATTATACATGCTGATGACGCAGTGTTGATAGCAGACACAGGAATAAAAATACAAAAACTCCTTCTGAATGCAGTAAATGAAAGCGATAAGAAAGCAACAAACACTATTTGTAAAAAGATAGCATGTATGATTTTAAGCAAAATGATGAACTGGTTATGCAAATCACAATTTGAATATTCCAAAATACCGAAAATAAAAAAAAATGGGAAATATTTTAACAGAGGAAGTAATATGCAACACCGAAATACGGAGCCGCATTGGTATAGCGAAAGATGAATCCCAAAAGCTAAGAAATGTGTGTGTGTGAGTATATATATATATATATATATATATATATATATATATATATATATATATATATATATATATTACGTAAGAAAAAAGAAAATTGTATTTAACTATTATGTAATATCGATATTCCTATATCGCAGTGAATTCTGTAAAATCTCACACAAGATTAAACATGAGACATGCGAAAATTGGTTTTAAAGAAAGATGCGCAGAATAGCATGGACTGCTAAATAATTGTTTTAAAATATGAATTTTTGGATGACTTCGGTAAGCCTGATACAAATGCGGACGATATTAGAATTACTCATTATTATTTATGAACAATGAAGTCAGTTTATATGCAAAAACAGAAAGGGATGTAAGACAAGGAAGTGTCTTCTCATCGGACACATTCATCCTATACAGCTAGGCAATTCTGAAAAAAACAAAAAACAATTTTGACTACAACAATCTGAAAAAACATAAGATAAGCAGCTGTCACACTGTTGATAACAGACACAGAAATACAATTATAAGAATTCCTACAGAAGTTAGTGAAGCAAAGCGAGAAGAAATGATAAAACATCAACTACAAGAAGACAGATTGCATGGTTGTTGGCAAAAGAATGAATGAACCCAAAAATGCGAATTACAAATCGGTGAGACTAAAATAAAAAAAGTGCGGAAGTGTGAATATCTGGGAAATATTTTAGCAGAGTACGAAAAGTGCGTTTCCTGAAAAGCGAATACCCATTTGTATAACAAAAGATACAGTCTAAAGGTATTAAAAATTTAATCAGAGTATTAAAAAGCTTGAAATTTTCGTTAGAAAGAAAGGAGTACTGAACTGAATGCTGGACAATCGCCTCACAGAATGGAAAGAGACTTAAAGCAACAGAAGTCTAGTCCTACAAATGGATGCTGAGAACAACAATGTCTGTTAAATATTTGTTGCAAAATATGAATTGTAGGAAGACTTACGTAAGCCTGGTATAATTGAGGAGGTTTTTAGAATAATCCAGTACTCATAATTATTTATTGAAAACGAAGTATGTTTGTATGCAAAAATAGAAAGGTGTGTAAGACAAGGAAGTGTCTTATCATCGGACACATTAAACTAGGTACCTCCACTATTTCGGCATTAATTTTCTATATTCAAGTTTAAAATGAATTTTTTACAACGAAAAAACATTCTTGAAGATTTCATTTTAGCTTTAATTGAAAGTTTAATAATTAAATTTACGATTTCTATTAATTAAACAATTCTGGTGTATTTCAGATAGAAACTATATACATTTGATTGTCAAATTTAATTTCAAATTTTTTAATTTTCTTAAAAACGGCCATTTTTTTAATTTTAAGAAATTTGTAAACAAACACAAATTTATCGATTTTGAAAATATTTAAAAAAATTTCTGACACGTTATTTTAGTAAAATTAAAAAAATTAAAGTTAAAGTATTCTGATTTGAAAGAAATTTTTCTTACTTATAACATAAAAAAATAATATACAACCAATTATTAACGATCGATCCTGTTAATCTGGCCCAACTATTGATGGATTGTTGACTGACGAAGCTATGACAGCTACTACGGATTACCATAAATGACATAATTTTTAAAAGTCTGAGTTTTAAAAAATTATTCTATTTGAGTATGACCCACACTAATGGAAATACAATACATAAAATAAAATTATTTAGTGAAATAGTAAATGAAAAAAAGAAAAATTACTTTAAAATTTAAAGTTTACACTTTTAAATTTGAACGGAAAATAAGAAATGTTGAAAAGGCCGCGTAAAGGGACAAAACCCTTAAATCACGTGACCTTGTAATAATACTGACAATTTCAGTATATCATACATGGAAATAAGGAATGTATTAAGTAAAAAAATACAACATAAAAAATTATTTTTAAAAAAATTAGCTCAACTAAATTTATTAAACTTAGCAATTTTGGATTCGTCAATTTTTTTTCTACTTAATTACTACATAATATCGAGGAGCCCTCCTAATACAGAGCTTTACACGATGTTAAACTATTATAAATTATTATAATTAAAATTTCTTAAAAAACGAAAAAATTCTTGTAAAATTAATTATTCATCAGAAAAAAAATTATTTCTTCAGACAATAATGTCCTTAATATTACTTATTTACAAAAGGAATTAAAAGCTTTTCTAATTAAGTAATATCATAGTTTTATTGGATTCATTATTTTTCAATTCAGACAAGATTTTCAGTTAAATGGCTCAAATTTGAAAAAAAAAGTAGGTTATTTACCATCTCCAAAGACTCCTTCTTTTAACAAAAAAAAAAAAATTCAGCAGCCAAAAAGGTTTTGGGCGAAATTTCATGAAATTAAATAAGTGGGGGGTAACATATTTAAAAAAAAAAAAATTTACCAAAATTTTCTAAAAACAAAATATTGCAAAAATAATTTCATTCATTTGTGAATAAGTCTTGAAAATTTCATAAAGATCGGACAATTATTTGATTTTTTATAAGAATTTCCAAATCAATATGTTTTCAACGGGAAAAAGGCGCAAAAAAAAACTCCGTTATTTTAACGTCACCGCGATGACGTAAACAAAAGAAGATTTTAACCAAAATTTCGAACGTGTTAGAAAATATTAAAAAATTTCAAAAAATAATTAAAAAATACTTTTTCTTTCATCTTAATAATAACATAAGCATTTTGACGATAATACTTTATTTTTTTTAAGTTTGTGGCATTTTTCATTTACGCTATGCTGTTTTTCCGCGAAAACAGTGGACATACCTACATTAAACCTATACAGCGAGTCGATCATTAATGAACTAAAAGTCCTACCAGGATACATTATCGGCAACTACAATCTTAACAACATAAGTTATGTAGAGGATACAGTACTGATAGCAGACACAAAAAAAATTACAGGAACTCTTACAGATGTTAATGAAGGAAAACGAGAAGAAAGGATTAAACATCAACGACAAGAAGACAGAATGCATGGTTGTTGGCAAAAAGATGAATTGTAAATCGGCAAGACCCAAAGCAAAAAAGTACGAAAATATGAACATCTGGGAAATATTTTAGCAAAGTACGAAGAGTGTGCCTCTGGAATCCGCATTGGGACAGTCGAAGATGTATTATAAAAAGCTAAGCGCAGTACTGAGAAGTAGAAAATTTTCGTCTGAAACTAGTTAATGTACAAAAATATTACGTGTTATCAGTCATCCTATACGCTAGTGAGTGCTGGACAATCTCCACAACGAGGATGAAGAGTCTTGAAGCAACAAAAAGAATTCTGTGGAGACTATAGATTGAATATATGAGCCACGACGTTATTTCATAGAAAATGAAAGCGAAAACGACATTTATAATTTCCACCAGGAAGAGACGGTTCACACAGCAACTTTTCCAAGGAGGAAACTTTGCTAGCCTCGAGCTAACCTGAAGCTATTTCCATGGAAAATGTTCTGACGAACGACATATTTTACAACAAAAGTCCACATTGCCAGATACATTAAACTGAATCATACTTACCTGGTACTTGTGCTTCGGCCTTGTTGCTGGTAGTATCACAGCTACGACTAGCTTGGACCGGCTCTGACCGGGACCAGCTATGACAAGCCAAGACCAGCTATGACGAACTTAGACCAGCTCTGACCAGCTTGGACAAGCTATGACCAGCTAAGACTAGCTTGGACCAGCGGCCCGAGTGAAAACACTCGGGTCCCCAAGTTAAAAACTGACCTTGTGTCACAACCTGACTCAGTGGGGGGTGTCAAGTAAATATCTACATTAAAGCGAATCCCTACCATTTCCTATTTATTCCTTTAGTAATAGGTAATTTTTACTCGAACTGATTTTGGTCCTGATCCGATTCTACTTGATACCAACTCGCAAGTCGATGTTTTCTCAACAACCAAATTCCTAACTTGTTGAAGTCTAGGATTTACCGTTATCTTTCCCACATAACATCATAAACTGAACCTCTTAACTCTTAGCAATACATGGTATGACAATAAACATCATCTTACTGCAAGGCCTCGGATCGAGAGATTGGAGGTTTTGAGGAAAGTAGAACCACTACTTAATTACTGTTATTTTCAGGTCTTCCAAGACACGGTGTGGTAGCACCTGTTAGGGTCCCAGCTAGTGAACCCCCCACGAAAAAAAAAGACTACGAAAGTTCAAAAATATTTTTGTATAATTACCAACAATAAATATTTATATAAAATTTGCCAATAATACATATTTATGATAAAATTACCAATAATTTAATTTTATCGCAAAATGACAAACACTACACTTTTAAAGCAAAATGAATAACAATACAGTTGAACTGATTTATTTGCATATAATGTGACAAAGACTATAAGTATCTACAGCTATTACCCATGAGGCAGTTGAGTGCATACTCACTACTGTCAGAAATACGACACTATGGACTCGCCGCTATCTAAATAATAGAACGTACAAATTATCACTTGATAATTATGCATATACACAAGCGTGGCATAGGATACTAGCATCTGAAGCTAGAACGTAACAGCTACATTATTTAAATCAGTTGAATGAGAAAACAAAAAATCTGATCTTTTATGGCCACTGCTG
The DNA here is from genome assembly GCA_963932145.1 of Acanthosepion lycidas. Classification (NCBI taxonomy): domain Eukaryota; kingdom Metazoa; phylum Mollusca; class Cephalopoda; order Sepiida; family Sepiidae; genus Acanthosepion; species Acanthosepion lycidas. The sequence goes on from OZ010586.1 coordinate 101,370,132, forward strand.
ATTGTGAGCCAATTACAAAATTATCAAGAACTGTAATCCGAAAACAGATGGCGGAGACGACGTTTGAGAGTATAAGTCAAAATTGAAGTGAAAAACAAATGTCTGGAACATAAAAATTGTGAAAAGTGTTTCAAAATGAATCATTTTAATCATATATGTAAAAATATGTGTAAATCTAAAAAAAAAAAAAAAAACAGAGATAGCCGAACAAAATGAAGAGGAAATAAGTATGAACGTCTTTTCATGAAAGAAAAAAATGAAAAGGGATTATTAAAATTAGAATCAAAAATGTTTTATTGAACATGCAACTCGATACGGGAAGTGACGTGACGTTGATACCCAGAAATTTATGGAAGAATTTAATAAAATCAAGATTAAAGAAAAGCCTTCTAGAATTGAATCAGTTCGGTTTCGTGATTAAAACGTTAGGCTATTTTGAAGCCTATGTGAAAGTAAAATGTAAGTTTGACGCATTATCAATCAGTGTGGCAAACTGGGAAAAGAAACACAGACTTCTAAGAAATGTTGTATTGTACATAAAGTCGTCAAGATTAGTAAACCAACTTAAGGCAGAATAAACTGGAATGTTAAAAACTGAAGCAAATTTAAGACTAATGGAAAATACCCCCCTCCTCATATTTTGAAGCACTTAAAGATCCAGTTCATTTACTACAAATAATTGGGAAAAAACTAAAAAAAAAATATAGTTGGGCATGATCTATTAGGTTGGTGCATAAAAAAGGATATAATAATGTCGTTTTTTGACGTATTTTTAACCTCAAAATCGACATTATTACGTCATTATTTTTGCACCAACCTAATACTTGAACGATTTCTTCCAGTAGGAGCAAACAGGCCTCCCCGTTATTAATTTTAAGAAAGAAAGATGGGGATCTGCGCATTTGTGGTGACTATTAAATAGGTGTAAACCCTAAAATGGGTGTAGACTCATATCCTATCCCCAATATAGAATGGGCTTTGAATTCCATTACGGTTATGGAAACATTCTATAAACTGATCTAAAGTCGGTATACCATCAAATATCTATTGATGAAACATTAAAGATTTCGCAATAGACACACCAATTTGCTTATTACAATGAAAAAGTATGCCGTATGGAATGAAAACGGCAAGTGCGATTTTTCAAAGGCCTTATAGAGTAAGTTATAGGAAGCGATATAAAAGATACAATATTCTACCATTTATCCTGGTACTATTAACGCCGAAGAATTGAAATGGAAAACCAGTATGGAAGAAAATATCTGATTAACAATTAAGAAAATCATGTGTGCATAACGCTAAGAAGATATAATTTGGGGGATATCCCATATCTAACAAGGCCATATCACCAGACCAATCATTAATTGACAAAATATTAAAAATTAAAGCAACGAAGAACAAAAAAAGAATTAGAATCTTTCTTAGGACACATAAACTTCTACAGACGATATGTAGAGCGATACTACGAAGTGAGAGAAAAAAAAAATTCGCAGCTTTACGAAAAAAGGATGTCGAACTTACCCAGACAACAGAACATGTGGCATTTGAAAATTTAAAAGCTTTTCTGGCAAAGAAACCAGTAGTAAAAATACTCAGCCCAAGAAAGGAAATAATAGTAATAACTAAAGCAAGTGAACAGACAATTTCGGGAATATTAGCTCAGTATGGTCATCCTATTATATATATTACGAGATTGACAAAACTGAATTTAACTACGCAAATATAGAGAAAATAGCGTTGGACGACAAATAGAGCTCGTCGGCTTTTTGATTTGAAAATAATTTCTTACTAAGTCCCGTCCATAGAACTTTAGAATTCACATTTAATTCTAGGAAGTAAATTCCTAAGGTAACGTCTTCTAGAATTTTAAGATGGGCATTAATGTTAATAGCGCTTGAGTACGATATTGAGTAAGTGAAAGACAATACCATTACGCATGCGTTTATTATTTTTGAAAGTGAGAAAGTGGAGGAAAAATTCGGAGTTACTTTCTTACACAGGGTAGAAAATAATATTTTGTCGATACACAAATCAGCTGAGGATGCGAAGCGAGATCCCATATCGAAGGATATATTGTTCAGGTAAAAATTAATAAATGGAATAATTGCTCACTGGCAGAAAGGCGTCATAAAGATGTTAAAAAAAAGTTAACCGTGGAAAATAGTTTAATTCATGAAGGAGACGTAGAGTTTCCGCCAGGAACAGATTGGAGGAAAATTATAAAGTGTACATGGGGCCGACACTATTTTTCAGACATTTATTTTTTCAAGGTTTAGGAAGCACAGGCAGTCTGTACTGTTTTAGTGCAATGGCAATAACATTTAAAAACTGCTTCAATACTACCAATGGAAAAGCAGGATTCAAATTACATGTACTTTAAAGTTTTTTAAAAGATTTCACATTACACAGGCGTCAGTATTTTTCGGACATTGCAGAAACAATGCTAATAGTTTATGGTAGCACCTTTTTCTTCAATGACTTCTATCAGTCTATCTTCATAATGTTCGAACATATTGATAATAACGTCCCTTCGTATTTCTAGCAGTCTATTTTTAGCATCTTGTATGCGCTGCCACAGTTCAGCCTCTCTGGTTATTTCTGACCCGTGGTAAACAAGCTATGGAAGCATTTTCCATGTTCTTGAAGGCCATTCCAGAATAGTTATATTTGCTTCACACATCCAATTTTTCACTGATTTGGCCACATGGATGCTGCAGTTATCTTCCTGCAAAATAAACTTACTTCCAATTTCTTTTTCTATAAGTGGTTGGGCTCTCTTTTCCAAAAGTTCTCTGTAGCTCAAGCTATTTTGACGTCCTTTTAACCTCTCGAGCCACAAGTTTCCATTCGGAAATATCATACCCCAAACCACGACTCCTCCTCCTCCCATCTGTCTATTGTTGAGAATAACAGGTTCACCTTTTCTCTACCATGTACACCACCCGTCAGGTCCATCGAACTTAAAATGTTTTTCATCAGTAAATATCACTTTCTTGAAGTCGACATGGATTGTAATCCATCTTTTGACGCTACCCAGCCTTGCCTCCTTGTGTTTTCTCGTTAGTGTAATGCTTTTCTTGATTTTAGCATACTTAAGTCCAATTTCTTGTAGCTTTCTTTGTACAGTTCGAACACTGACATCAAGTTCACACTTCTCCTTTACTTTCTTTGCTGTCACCTTTTCTCCAGAATATAACAACCTCGTAACACTCCTCTTCACTCTTCTTTCTGTTCTCTTGGAATTTTTTTTTTTCGTCCTCTCTTGTTCTTCTTCCGCTCATTGTTTATTTAGCATGTATTCAACTGTTGACTTCGGTGGCTTCATTTCAGCGGCGATCTTTCGGATGCTGAGCTCGTCTTCTCTCTTCTTTTCGAACAAACTGATGACTTCTTTTGAATGCATTCTTCTTCAGGATTTTAATACGTTTTCGCAGTGAATGGTAAAGATACTCAAATGTAATGGTCAGGGTACAATTTATCTTCAGAAAATTTGCATATTGTAGACGTTCGACGACTAAATCATTAAAAAACCCGGAATTTATGTCATGTCCGAAAAAAAGTGTCGCCTAAGTTGAAGTAAAAATAAAGAAAACATGAAACCAAAGACAAACCCATCAATCAATGTTCATATAATTAATGGACAGTTACTGCTGAACTACCAACTCATCAACACAAGAGCTCACGGCAGCAAAAAACACCGTTAAGCACACTTTTCCAAGTTTCCCAAAAATAATGTCGGCTCCCTGTACATGACAATGTTCCTTGCGAAGTAACGTCTCGTATCAAAGCTAGCTGTGTGGTGGCCAAGCTATTCTACAGATATAAAAGTATATATTAAAAGATGTAAAATGTGAAATTCCAGAAGAAAATTTAGACAGACGAAAGTACATACATGGTCTAAAGAGTCCCAATCTTAGGACAGAGTACACATGGATTGTGTCCATGTTAATGAGGTGGGATTATTACTAATACCGGTAGATTCGTATACCGGTTGGTCATAATTAATACAGATCTCCAACAAAGGAAGTTCGACCGTGAAACAAGCATTGAGGATTAGATTTTCAAGAAATGGAGTGCGTATTATCTGACAAGGCCCCATAGTTCTGAGACGAGGAATTATGCCAATAGTTGAACGAAAGTGAATGCAAACCATATAAACCCCACCCGTACCATCAGTAATCAAACAGATTAGCAGAAAAGATGGTGAAATCTATACAAACGGGTAGAAAGTATGTGTACAACCGAAAGAAAAAATACAAACATTTCTTTCCTAGACTGGCCAAAGTTATAGGACAATACCACATGGTGGAAGATCGAAAAGCTTCCCCCCGCCAACATGGGCAGAAAAATTAGAGCCCCATCGATGATGTACTATGCTCCCCAATGTATGAAAATAATAGTGAATTTAATCTAAAGAAGCAAGATTAATAATGCAATGTATACAGTACGCTATGATAAGGGAAAAGAAATGGGATATTTGCTCATGCGAGAGGATAGTGATGAAGAAATATTTGGTGAGCCTGAAAGTAATAAATTGTCATATCAAGGGAAATTAGACAGTGAAATCAAGAGTAATATAGACTCTAAAGTTGAAAAAGGACAATCACTAGAGGAACGCTATGAAAAAAGAATATCCAGATCTACAGTATCTGGATAATCTCTTAGGAAGAATCATAATGAAGAGACAAAATATCCCAGAAGTACCAGGTAAAATTAGGGGATACAGCCTCTTCGATATAGGGAGATGAGGTGACCCGTTTACAAGTGAAGTCACAAAGACTGTACGTCTTTACAGTTATTAACCACGATGCAGACTACAACAATTTTAAAGCAAAATGAACAACAATATAATTTATCTGTATTTGAAAGGAGAATATTAAGTTAAAATATATTTAGTTGAAGCCATAAAATTATCTTCAAAATATTTTGCTTTCCGCGTGGAATAACCCATAAAATTTGATATGGCGCCCGATCAATTAATCAATTTAGCTCTTACCATTCACACATCAACCTCCTTCAGTAATCCTCAACCTTAAGTGTCTATGAGGCCTTGTATTGGCTTAATATTATATTGAAACACTTATTCATGTACTTAAACTTTCCTTTATTTTCCAATATCTATGTATTAGGGAGGTATATAGGTTTCTATATGGTGAATCCAAGTGTGTGTTTATTAGTCTCTAGGATTACATAAATTTGATTTAAATAGAACAGAATAAATCTCCTTAAATCTTTGCATAAACAGTTTGTTTATTCAAGTTAAATGAATCGAGTGAGTGTAAATATGACCTGACATTTTTAAAATGCATTAATGACAGGAAAGGTAAAAAAAATGAACTGTGAAAGATAAAAAGCGAAAAATTAGAGAAGAAAAAAAAAATGAAACAAATTTAATGACAGAAAAGGGAAGGAAAAAGATAATAAAAAAAAAAACATGTTTGAATATGTCTGAACGCCACCCTGACCCAGGACACTGTTAAAGTTCAGAGTTGTCCTTCTTCAAGACCGGTTAAATCAAAAAGGAAAACGATCAAAGGTTATCATACTATTGAGAAAAAATATAGACTGAAACGGAGAACAGAAAGATTCATGCGTCTCAAACATAAAGAGGTGTAAAGGCATTGGTCAGAATTTGATATTTGTTTTAAGATTTTATTCTCTCTTAGAAAAAAATCAAACTATAGTTTCACAGATAAACCATTTTAATGTATATATAACTTTCCTTGACTTCTATTAGTCTGTCCGGCCATCATATCATATATTAGGTTGGTGGAAAAATAATGACGTAATAATGTCGTTTTTTGACGTTACAAAATATGTCAAAAAATGACATTATTACGTCATTATTTTTCCACCAACCTAATAGAATAGCCTTATCGACCGCTCGAAACAAAATTTGGGGTAGAAATTCAAACAGGTAAGCGTATAAAAAGTACAGTTGCTTTTAGTAAGGTGTGTAGCATAGTACAATAAACTTTCACTATTATATTTGGAAAAAATAAAGTTTTAATATTTAACATACAAAATAAAACAATTATTAAAAAAAAACAAGTTGATAATTGAAATAACAAATACTTATTAAAATGCAATATTGTTTTTTGTATATCTGTTCTGTAAGAATCCACTTTCCAGTTCCCTCTACAAAACCAAATGCTTTAAAAATTTGGATTTGAACTCTAGAAAAATATCTACACATGACTAAATGTATTTTGTATGACCAAGAGTAAGAAAAATTAAGAATTTATTCTTCGCTGTTAAAAGTTTAAAAAAAAAAATATTTTATCTAAAAAATGGGGTTTACCTTGAAGCCATTTAAAATGAAATAAAAGAAATTACTAAAACTCGAAGTGAGTTTTTGTCAAATTATTTTCCCGAACAAATCAGCTTATTCAAATTCCATCGCTCTGTTTGCGAAATTGAACGATGCGTAGAGTTTTTAAATCTCGGCATGAAAACTTCAACAATACTAAGTACATTGAAGATTCCAATGTGCGTCACCGTGTTGAAAATAATTCTAGTCCAGTAAAAAACATTATCAGTGAGTGACTAGTAATTCAAAATTCTTTCACATCGACCTAACAGCCCCGATATCGTACCAGTGAATTCTAGTTTTTCCCTAATTGAAAAAGATACTGAAATATTACAATTTACCTTTCGAGGTTAAAAGAAGTATTTGTTGCGCGCCAGTTGATCAAATGTAAACAAGAAATTGTCTTTACGGAAATAATTAACGTTTTGATAGAATCTTTTAAAAAAGTATGTAGAAGTAGAAATGATTTTCAAACTTGTGGATAAAGTAATTCTGAAGGGAAATGAATTTAGTTCATTTTGATATTTTTGTATTCATTTTGATATAAACTTCTTTTATCGGACGGGAAAAATACTTAGCTCTCTATCCACATATAATAACAAACAAACACGCAACCCACACGTCCCGGTATTTACTGGACCCACCCCCAACCCACTGAGTCCAGTTTTGACACAAGGTCATTTCTTAACGTGGCGGTCGGAATGTGTTAACTCGATCCGCTGGTATAAGCTGGTCTTAGCTGGCCATAGCTTGTCAGAGCTAGTCAAATCTAATCATAGCTGGTCTTGGCTTGTTATAGCTGGTCTTGGCTTGTTATAGCTGGTCTTGGCTTGTCATTCTGATCCAAACTGGTCAGAGCCGGTCCAAGCTAGTCATAGCCGGGATACCACCTGCACAGAGACGGAGCCCTGTGACCGGTAAGTAGATATTTACTTGAATGCGCACTGAGTCAGGTTGTGACACAAGGTATTTTTTTAACGTGGTCCAAGCTGGTCTTAGCTGTTCGTAGCTGGTCAGAGCTGGTCTAAGCTACTCAGAGCTGGTCAGAGCTGGCCTTAGCTCATCATAGCTAGTCCAAGTTGGTCGAGGCCGGAGCTGGTCGAAGCTAGCCCCAGCCGTGATAACACCAGCCCAGGGATGAGCCCTCTGCCAGGTAAGTATCCGAGTGAGTACACCCCTCCAAGGAGGGATTTAAGCGCGAACAACCTCCACGACACATGTGTAAACATAAGTGTGATGTTCTTTTATATATAGGTAAAATCTATTTATGCAATAATGTAAATACTCATATATGGAAGTTAAAACGTCGCCTTCTAACTATGAAACTTAATTGATCTCGTGAAGTCAATGGATTGAGGTGGGAGGGGTGGGCATTGAAACCATACCAGGGTTTGACCCAAAGCACTACTCTTTGTGAACTGACTATTTTTTTTTATTGCACAAGGTTACAAGTCATTTAGTCTGACTGTTTGGAGGTACTAGATTATATACACTTCAACAGAAAGAGTAGGTACATTTTTCGCCGCATAGTTTGAGGAATTACTACAACTGGACGGTGCTGTGAATTTTAAACAAACACAACTATACATGTGTCTCTTTCCGTATATTTTTATTATACTATAGTGTAACATTCTGTTAGAAACATTCATTTATTTAAAAAAAAATCTTAAAATGAGATAATTTTGTATTTTTTAAGTAAAAGTTAAAATTTCAGTAACTACATTGTTTTTATTTTATTTTTTCTTATGGCCAGGTTACTACCAAAATTTCAAATTTGACTTCGCCTGCCACAGTATATTTCGTAAAATGATGAATATCTTAGATGAGAAAAAATATATTTTGTATTCACAATCGCGTCCTAAGTTGATTTTTGTGATTGCCAAACTGAGGACGTAACTGTGAAAATAAAATATAATATTTCTCATGTAGATTTGATTCATGTCAAGGTAATAACAAAAAAATCAAAAAAAAAATCATTTGGTTTTGCAAAGTCAGGCTATACCAACTAGTTTACAAATAATTTGAAAAAAATAGTGTTACCATTCAACAAGACAGCGATCCAAAACACTCATCGAAATTATATCAAAATTATATCGAGTCAAAAAAGAACAACATTTTGAAAATTATGACTTGACTGCCACATTCTCCTGTCCTCTTTCCCAATGAATTAATATGGGGTGAATTGGATAGGAGAATTCGAAGAAGATACCCAAAGTGTGAGAGTAATCATTTTTTTACTTGGAAAAGACTATCATCTATTTTAAAAATCAGTTGGAAAGAATGCGTAGAATTTGTATGGGAGAAATCAAGGCACCTGGTTATTATATTAACGAGAAAGAATATGATGCATGCCTAGGGTATTTTTTTATAGCTAAGTGCTTAATTTGTTTGTCTAAATAAAAAGTAAATATAGAGTATTTAAAGAACTTTGAATCTTTTAATTTAAAAATATAAAATTTCACATTTTAAATTTGAATCATTATTAAACAAAAAAACATTTTACGTGGTTTTTTAAAGAAATGCAACAATTGAACCAGTAATGTAAAATCAAATATATGTAAAATAGTGAAAAGTGTTTGCGCATAATGTGATACAGGAAATATTCGAAAAGATTTAATTGAATGACAAATTCATAACACTGTCGATTGGCTGCATAATAATTGTCAACTTCAAATTCCTTCACGTCATTTTTAGAATTCTTTTGTTAGCCGTTGTAGAATTATTAATACTATTAGTATTGTTTTAATAAAAAATGTTTATGGATATTTCTCTGGGAAATATCGATGGGTTGTTGTCTAAACAACTTAAAAATTTGCACCGAATTCTTCAAACGGTACATTTTTTTGTCGAAAACATATTTCTCCATCTTTGCAACGTTTTCTCGGATTCTACCGAACAAATTAAGATGTTTTTTTTTATTTGAATATATTAACCGTATTTTTTATTTTCTGAAGATTTAATGCTAAAATTTCATCTTAAATTCTTAATGTTTTTCGAAAAAGAACAGTATTATTTAAGAACATTTTCGAAAAAAAGAACAATATTATGTAAGAACAATTTCACGTTATATAGAATGTATGACAAATTAATTCCTGGAAATCAAAATTTGTTCCTCGTCTTCTATGCTTACCTGATCATGACTTTCCATAATTTCCTATTATTTGTAGCTCCTAATTATTTTGCATTTTCGTTTTTTATCCTAAACCCTGTTTCGGCATCCATTTACTTATGCATATTGAAAAAGTTATATGTCGTTTTCATCTATTCCCATTCCCAACCTTGACTTGACCGACTTGAGAGCAACAATACATTAGATACAAGAGTTTTCCAAATATGTTAAATCTTAACAATCCTGAAATAAAATGCAATTTTCCTTAACGCTAAAGTCTCAAAATATGAAATTTGGCTGGACTTATTAATTAAGTAAATCAATTTCCTAAAATGTTCGTCTTAGCATCACCTGATAATGGAACGGAGGTTTGTATATTAAGATTAATTTGTATGATTGAATTTGAATTGAAAATTCAGTTGTGAAACCTGTCAATTTCGGTGTTGCGATGATTATGTATGAAAAAATGACACACACACACACATATATATATATATATATATACGTGTGTGTGTGTGTAATATTAAATTAAGAAAACTCGTTAAATATCCATAAAAGTTATATGTTATTTTATGAATTTTGTTATATTCATCTCCTCCGAAAGAGAATAATTAAAAAATGGAAACAATCCATCCAGATTTATATACCGTGATAAAGGAGAAAAGGAAAAGAGAGAGAGAAAAAGTAAAAACATGAAAAAGGATAAAAATATTAATCATAAAAAAAGGAAGAAAGAAAAAATAATAAGTATGAAAAAATTGTACTTAAGGGAAGAAAAGAAAGAGAAAGGTGAAGGACATAAAAAAGGAGAGAGAGTGAAAGAAAAGAAAAGAACGAAAAAGGAAAGAACGTGAAAGAAAAGAAAAGAATGAAAAAGGAAAGAGCGTAAAAGAAAAGAACGAAAAAGGAAAGAGAGTGAAAGAAAAGAAAAGAACAAAAAAGGATAGAGAGTGAAAGAAAAGAAAAGAACAAAAAAGGATAGAGAGTGAAATAAATGATGAGCAAAAATGAATAATTACAATGACGTAGAAAAGAAATTTCGTTAAAAGGGCTGAACAAGTTAATAAACCCGTTAAGGGAAGGATGAGGAGTATCGGAAGTAAAGTTGATACAACAAGCTCTCATTGGATTAATATCCTCCGTGGAATTAACCCTACCAATTACAAATTGCCACCAGAGGATGAGTGGTAAATTTAGAGAGAGGCCCTGTCACAAACTCTAGGTAGGCTGTGGCATTTAAAGATATATTTTTCATGTAAAGACACTCAATATATTCCCCCAAATTATTGGCAGAATGAATCAATATTTACAGATTTTTTTTTACAACAAATGCTAGTCCAACCATCTAAATGCCGCATAAAATATCTAGGTACATTAAACGAAACAATGATTGTTAGAATCTTCTGTATATATATATATATATATATATATATATATATATATATATATATATATATATATATATATATATATATATATATACATAAATGGTAAAATGGAAACAGATTTCAACACCACGATAAGTACCAGCGACAGTCTGTATCATGACTGAACGCAATTTTCAAGAAAATATATGGATATAACCGGTGTAAACTTCATAGATATATATATATATATACATATATACATATACATATATATATATATATATATATATATATATATATATATATATATATATATATATACATATATATATATATATATATATATGTAAAATTTTCATTTAGTATGGTACTTTATTTTAAAGTCTATTTTAGTCAAATGTTTCTATCACTGTTGTAGCTTTCAACTTATTTTTTTAAATCATCTGATATTATTATCAATATGTTGATTTTTCCTAAATTATAAAATACTTTGTAATGAATTATAAACTATATGACTTCACTGATGTAATTAAACTATAATACGAAACTGCTCTGTTCCCACTTCAAGTATATTTCCATAAACTAATTAATAATCCTGGCTATACTCAAAATACATATTGATAATACATATTGATAATGCAAAAGACGGCTCATCGTTCTCAACACATTACATATAAAACATTTACGTGTATTTTCTGTTTACTTAAATCAAAATGTATACCAAGCATATTCAAAATTAAATTTCTATTCACAACACTCATAAAAAATTTGGAAGACACAGTATTGAATTAATTAAAATGTATTCATAAATTTATTCCTTAAGTTTGAAAAACAAAGATTTATTCATTTTAAACTGTATTTGACTAGATATGACTACACAATGTGCATTCATCACGTAAATTAATATATATATATATATATATATATATATATATATATATATATATATATATATATATAATTGTTATTGCCAATATTTACAAAGAATATAAATATATGTCATCTATCTATCTATCTATCTATATAGCTATCTATATAGCTATCTATCTAGCAAAGAATCCTTTGTTCGCATAGCAATCATTATATTCAAACTCACTGTCCTAACATTGTGGCCTCTCTTTTGCTTATTTAGTTCCCAATCGATCTATCTTTAAAATCAATGGTTCACATATATGGATTCCTTCCATCCAAAATTGGACTTCAAATGTGGAATACAACGAAGCGGTTGGCCTGCTCCGACACAGTGGAAAGGCCTCGCTAAATCTGGACAGAGTTGGAAACCCTGTCGTGCATTGAGACGTCTGATAATACAACCATATTCTAGACATTCTTATTGTTGCCGGGCTTCCTATTTTCTGTCGCTTATGGTGTGAAAGCAAATATTCAAGTCATAGACAACGTTACCACAAAATTACTTGTACTATTCTAAGGAAGTCCATTAAGCATAATAACTAAGACATGTAGGTTGTATTTAGCTAAATTGGAAGTTTATTTATAAAACATTATATTTTAGGTAAGTTTCTTCAGTTATCTCAAACTTGACATCCATAGAATTATATGCGAACCATATAATGATGACAGCTATATAAGTTTTACATACAAATGGAAGAGAATCCGAATATTATTTTCTGTTCAATCATTTCGTGCCTTTATCCATTATACAGACTCTAGTTAGTTTATTATATGCAGATATCTTTTCGTTAGTAATCTATACGAGGGTTAGTTTATTATATATAGATAGCTTTATGTTAATAATTTGGTGACGCGTGCAAAGAATTTTGAATATAATTTGACATATTTAACGATGCGGCAACACACAGGCCTCTTCATAAAATCCAAATTATAATATATATGTGTGTGATGACAAATTCTACAATCTCCTTGTAAACACTTCATTAGGAAAGTACACAATGATTTTAAAGATCTTTTTTTCTTGAAATGAATGTGCATGTAATATATTTGATAGGCACGCAATACTACAAGTTGTTTCGTTTAAATTTGGTGTACGTTTTCGATTCCTTTCTTCTAAGTGAAATGAGGGTCTTTATTGTCGACTTTCTTCTGGAGTGAGTTAAAATATTCATATGAAAATGTCTGCCGCTTTATCGGTGATTGGAATACTCATCAAATATCATCGGCACTCGGCCGGCCTTGAAACGCATGTGCCTAAGTCCAACTGAAATAATCTTCTCTAAACACTTACGAATGGTTTTGAGAGTGTCGGTTGCAAATTTGCCGAATTTCGAACAGTAACTACTGCTGTGAGTTTGCCTGAATGCTTCAGCGATCGAAAAGATCATAGAGCCGTTCCAACACAACGATGCGCAAGCTTGCGTTATTGCTAATCTCTTTAAAGTTCATCTGAGCTGAAAGCGTTAGCCCAAGAATGCGGAGTCATTTCTGGAGGTTACCCTCAGCCATGCGGATGGAAGGTCAAAAAAGTTCTCTCAGATGATTAAAAGAGAGTAGCTTCAGTTTTGAGGCCTTGAAATTAACAAGCTACTCCTACTCCTGTAAAAAAAAAACTGATTATGTCATTTTTTTTTTTTAGATCAGCTGCTAATTTCTTCTTATCGAACCGATCTGATTTACTAATAAGACATGAGTGAATAGTTGCTTCATCATCATAGATACGAAGTTGAGAACTGATCACAAGATGACGGTCATTTGTGATAATTAGAAACGACGTAGGTCTAAGGATAGTATCCCTTGGCAACACCTGCATTTATGCACAAAGATCTAGAAGAGTAGTCATTCTAGCTAACTTGCATTTCCCGATTTGATAAGATGGAATGAATCAGTTCAAAGATTCGTCAAGATTTCCATAACTTCTGAAAAAAAAAAACGGTATGCCAAAGACTGTCAAATGGCTTCGACATATCTAAAGCATCAGCCAGAACTTCATCAGTCTTATGTAATGCTTGATTGATTCTTTCAGGAATAATCATAAAATATTGGAATAATCGTTAAATAAAAATAAAATAATATTTTTTATATGATTGAGTAAAACTTAAAAATTCCCTATCCTATAATTAAAAAGATTGAAATATATTTACAGTTAGCTTTCTCCTTTTTTTCCTTCTAGTTTCTTAACTCTTCTCCCTTTTTCTCTCTTTATCTCATTTCCTGTGAGACGTCTTTTTAAATAGGTCAATGTCTAGTCCAAACATCCCTCAATTACTCTTAAATATCTTAATAAAAATACATGGAAAATTATTCTTTTCTCTCTATTCCCTCTCTAATTTCGACTGTGTCTTGCATACTTCTCCTCCCCGTCACTCTATATCACATTACACCAACTTAAAACTATTCCACAAAAGTGAGTAAAAACTATGTGTAAATTAAAACACCTTTTTTTTTCACCTTTGGAATTGGGGTCTGAAAAACCAGCTAAAAATCATTCAACTGGGGAAATAAATTTTAACCAATGGACACTTAAGTTCGCTTGTTTTCTATTTAAATTAATAATTGATCTGATTTGACATTGAGCTCTCAGGATTATATCCTCCTTAGGATTATCCTTACGGATTACCAAACTTTTCATAACTTAATATATATATATATATAAATATATATATATATATATATATATATATATATATATATATATATATATATATATATATATCCATGTATATGATTGGTGTATATGGAATGAATTCCAATAACCAACAATTACTATTCTTAAAAGAGTGCTCAATACAAAGTAGAGCAGATATAATTATTTATTTAAAAAAAATTATAACATAAATATGTTATAACATCACTACAAAAATAGCCATTTTGTTTAATTTTTTTTTTAAATAAATAATTAAATATATATATATATATATATATATATATATATATATATATATATATATATATATAGTGTTAATACAGCAATATAGTAATACTTACGGAATTTTCAGGAAGATATAGATTCACGTCAAAGACAGAGCAAAATATTATTAACGGATATCAACCCTACAGGATTTTAAGTGCTTGATAGTCATTAATAAATAATAATAAATTATTATTATTATTATCATTATTATCATTTGAAACGAACTACGACAAAGAAGAAGAAGATTTCCCGTTTTGTCTACACCGGACTAAAGGGTTGCCTACGTTGGTGCAACAACAAATACATAGAAAGCAGAAGAATTTGAACTTTTTCTTTTATATATATATTTTAGCATATCGTCTAGCCGATTTGCCTTTTTTTCCATTGGTTATTTTTGTTTTCAATAACTTTCGTTATTAAATAGTCCACATTGTTATAAGAGCTACAAATTGTGAAAGTAATTAGACGTAAATGTAGCGTGGGGGATGCAGAAATTAAAACATTTTACATATATTTGTGCCTTTGGAAGATTGATTTCTCCTGCAATTAGGCTACCAATGCTAAAATACAAACTATGGTCAGACACATTACAGCGAATGTATTGGCATAAAATTATTCTTGATATGAAAAAAATATATATCATTTCAACTCTCCTCCACCCTCTCTCTCTCTATCTCTCTCTCACTCTCTCTCTCTCTCTCTCTCTCTCTCTCTATATATATATATATATATATATATATATATATATATATATATATAAATGAAACGTTCGAATTTGTTTTTTACTGAAACATTAGTATTATTGTAGGTTCAAATTATCTGTAATATATATCAAAAGTAACACAGATAAAGAACCTGTAATAATTTAAATAAAATATTATATGAACATAAAATAGATATTTTAACAAAAAAAAAAAAAACATAGTGCATTAGTCGTTCACTGTAGTCAGAGTAATTAGAAGACATTTTTATTTGTATTTATCAGCACAATATTATACAAATGAATGACGAAGAAAAATGAATTAATTTACTAAAGCAAATCTCTATAAGAAGTGTTTTGATGCCAAATCAACTAATAAAAATTAACTCATCAATTATTATTTCTGCAAGAAACAAAATAAGGTGTAGAATAGCAATCAGATACTTTTTAACAACAATCAGAATTTGTAATCCTAAATATTTACATGATGATGAGGAGGACCTCCAATCGGTTGTGAACTGGGGCAGGAATTGGCTGGTTAACTTTAACGCCTCAAAAACAAAACTGCTGTGTATTAATCACCACAGAGATCCTTCCCTGCCCTCCCATTAGAATGTCCGACGCTCAACTTCAATAGAGCACCTCTTTGCGGCTGTTCGGTCTCACATTGACTGCTGACCTTAGATGAACTAAATACATTGAGTCAGTTGTTTCGTCCACCGCAAGGAATGTAGGCTCTCTGTTCCACAGCAAGAATTTTTTTCTCTTCGGAATCGATCCTTCAAATCTACAAATCAACCATTCGAACTTGCATGGAGTATGGCTGCGATATATGGTCTGGAAACCACTTCTGTTTGTCTCGGTGTTCTTGATAAAATCCAGAGACGGATATGCAATGTAAATGGTCCTGATCAGACATCTCGTCTGCAGTCGCTCTCTCTCAGACGCGCCGTCGCCACTCTCTGTATTTTTTACAAACACTTTCATGGTAACTGCTCCGATGAGATGCTTTCGCTGGTTCCCAGACTTCATGAATTCAAGCGTCCTACGAGACTGCCATCCCGCTCTCATCCATTCAGTGTTGAAACTGTTAAATGTAGAAGACTCTTCTACTCCACTAGTTTCATATTCGCACCTCTCGCCTGTGGAATTCCCTACCCTTTTTCATGTTTCCCTATGATCTCCAACTTTTCAAATGTGATGTCAAGCGATATCTCCAGTTGCCTTGACCTATCCACTATCCTTCTGCTCATCCTTTCCTCTATCACTCCACTCTGCTCTCGCTCCAAATCCTCTGTTAACCCTTTCGTGCAAGTGGCTTCCCGTTTTGCTTGGGGTGAAATGCTTGAAAAGAATATGTGTGTTTCGTCAATAACCTAATTCTTTCATATGGAGCGCAAAATAGAAAGGTGTCCTAATATTAAAAAAAACAAAACAACAAAGATCCTTTCCAGCAATCCCAACGAATCGTGATATATTACTCGGACTACCAACATTTCTACAGCTACAATTTAGAACAAACAAAATACAGAGTGCATTAGCCGCTCAACTAAATCAGCCTGTGCATAATTTTAATTTTAAAAATATTGCTGTAATTAGAATAAGCAGCAATTTACTAAGATGAAATATCGATATTGCTTTGAGCGATATATTATCCTCGCTAAATTTACCTTTTGGATCATACAGCATTTCACCTTAGTAGTTTTCTTATTATCACAATCTAGAATCTTTAATAATATAAGTGATAAAAACGTAGGCACAACCATATTGAAACTGAGTAAAATTTACTCGACTTAATGTGCTGACACGCCTAACAAAATACTTTAAATTTTCAGATTGGCATAATGTTCAGCTTTACTTATCGATGCTTAATTATAACGGACACACTCGTTTTTATATAATATCCTACCCTTCCAACACATAATTCTACCAAGAAAAATATTTCTTTAGTCCGATGCAGTCCTCCTAAATCAGTATTTCTCAACATCTTCCTGGTAGCAGCCCATTTTTTGGTGTAAAAATATTCTAGGCATTCATGAATACAAATAGGAATTCCATGTAACAGGAAATATGTTTTTTTTTTATAAAATCAAAATGTAGTAGAATAAAATATATGCTGCCTAATGAGTACACTTTTCCAAGTGTCTCCTAATTATTTCTCGGGCTGACATTTTGGCAAAAGGGCCCACGTTTCCAGAGGACGAAATCATGCTACAATGAATTATTTTAACCTTGTCACTCATTCCATTCTCATCTGTATCTCTTCCGTTTTTTCCATTAAACCCGATTAAATGCATGCTCTGAACAACGAGGCACATGAATATTCAAATGAACTTAATACATTCATTAACAGGATAAGAGCGACTACATGAAAACGAAAAAAAATATTGTCTGATTACAGATCGACCTGAAATTAGCGGATAGTATTTTTCATGAAGTTGGTAATGTGGGAGACATTTCAAATCATATTAAGACAGCAGACTTAGGAGGGAAAACAATGTAGTGAGTCAAATGACACACTTTCTAGGACTGCAATTTCTAGCATCTACAACAACTCTCTGATAAAGGTCGGTAACATGCAGTTTCATTTATAGCTTTCATATCATGTGGGGAAAATGTAGAATTCGTTGACAGAATGATTAAGAAGCAGGTCCCAAGAAAGAAGAACAATTCATATGGATTCGGAATTAGCATACGGTTTTCAAAGAATATTTTTTCAGGTTTTTTCCTTACTGTGCAATAATCACACTGAATCTTCTCGGAGATACATTAAATATATATTGGGAAATGTCGCCGGATAGACGTCGATCTGCGAAAATATTACAAACAAACAGGAGGTTATATATTTCCAGAAAATAACCACTTGGACCATACGATTATGAAATGGAATAATTATTGCAGGCGAATAAAATAATTGTCTCAGAGGGGTCGAAGCAGATTTTATAATTCGGAATAATCCATTAAAATATAGGAACATCGAAGGCTTAAAGGACATTAAAAAAGTGGATAATGTTTCTACAAGAACTAAAATTGTAAAAAAAAAAAAAAGTATCAGACATAATGTAAAAAAATATACGCCATTAAATGTTGAACGCCTTTTACTGATATCTAAAATTATTAACATATTATTTTTTTACAAGGAAATTATTTGTTGGCAAATGTTCATTTATTCCAACTTGTACAGAAAATACTAAATTATTTCATACACACACACACAGACACACACATATACATACATACATACATACATACATACATACATACATACATACATACGCATATATATATATATATATATATATATATATATATATATACATATATGTGTGTATGTGTGTCTGTGTGCGTGTGTATGTGTGTGGACATTACAACCAAAGGCCAAAACTTGTTTCATGCGAAACACAATCGTCACGGCCGTACGTTTGAGTTTAAGCTTAAAACGGACTGTCGCCGTTGGGTGTTGATTTCACTGTCCACTTTGATAATTACATACGTTCTATCCCTGATATTGGACACTTTAATCAATGAATATAGCATATCTTATAATTATGTTTTATCATATATATATATATATATATATATATATATATATATATATATATATTCTACAAGCAAATGTTTAGTTTACAAATGGGGTCACTTCTCAGTTGTGTTATTGCTTGTGTCTTTGAATTCTTAGCATCCACCATATTCACACATATCATACTTAACAGCTCTACTTATCGAAGATGCTTTTATGACGTCTTCTTATTTTGTCCCCATGATACTAACATTTTAAACGTAATATCTAAACTGAAAGAAGTTGGATCAATATCGAATTCACACACGAATTTGAAACACATGAATCTTCGACACTTCACATACCATTTAATCTTAAACTCAAAAAACGAGCTCACAAAATTCGTAAAACCAAACAAACAAATAGTTCAAATAAAAATATACAAAATCCATAATCCCACACTCCAACACTTTAGCGTAAACTCGCAAAAGAATTACTCACCCCTAATACGAGGATTGTTACAACGACCTCCGAAAAAAATCGGGTATACAACTAAGATGAAAATTAAAACAAATATCAATTGAAATGCAGGTGTTTATCAAATAAAATATCTATGGTGCAATAACATGTATATTGGGCAAACATCATCTGATCTAATGAGCCACATCCAGGGAGAAATAGATCTTTGCGTTTAGGTAAGCATTCACATTGTTTCGTTTTACAACAAACCAACGTAGGGCATAACTTTAATTTCACCAATGCCAGCCTCCTCAAGAAAGAACATAACTTTTTAAAGAGAAAATATAATCAAAATATATTTATAGCAATATTACTATTAACCCACATATAACAAATACATTACACCATTTTTCTACAGACCCATCATTCATGAATCTAACTTATCTTTTTCCGAATACATAAAAATCAATAGATATACTCTAATGAAAAAAAATGTTCAAAATATCCTGCAGCGTCTTACAAATCTTTACATATTTTAACATCCAGAATGTTTTCTTACACTTATTTCAATATTATGTGTTACTTCCTTAAACGTGATATGTATTCAATCAAAACATCTTAATGCATTTTAGAAACTGTTACACACCTTAGTGTCGAGAATGGTTGACACATATTTAAATAGTACCTGATACTTTAATACTCATGACACGTACCCAAGCAATGAAATAACCTAACGGAACATACAATTAATCTGCGTCTCTTTGAGTTTAAGCATTTTTATCCTTTCTGTCTCAATCTCTGACTAAGCTTTTATGAAGTGAAACATTAGATTATGATCTGTTTCCTAATTGTTCATTTTCCTATTAAAACACACAAACACAAAAAGATACATATTTTCTGGTGTATTTTTCTGAGTGTAACTATATACAAACACACACATACATGCACAAAGATAAATACATGCACACCTACACATATAAATATATGTATAAACATATATATATATATATATATATATATATATATATATATATATATGTACACGCACACACACACATATATATATATGTACACGCACACTCATATATATATATATATAGTACACGAAAACACACACACATATATATATATATATATATATATATATATATACATAAATATATGAAGAAGTATAGTTTAAGGTGCACTATATTTATGCATAAAGTACTCAATATAAGAGATCGAGCGTATTAATTATACATATATAAGTGAGCAGGTAACAGGGTGTCGCCTCTGAGTGTTGAATTTAATGTTCTTTTATATGTAAATATATATATGTACATATATATGTATATATATGTCCATATATATATATATATATATATATATATATATACTTATGTATATATGTATGTATATATATATGCGCGTGTGTGTGTTTGAGTGTGTGTAGACCTTTGATAATATAGAGATAACATTTCAGATTTAAAAGCCATTTGCTTACGTTTTTGTTTAAAAACATAAAGTAATATGATATAACTTCTAAAGCTCTAATTGTAAGATGTTCATTGGACAATTAGCGTAAATGGTGCCTGTTTTGCTGTTTTTTTTTTTTGTTTTTTTTTGTAGTTTGAAGTATAATCCTGCCTACCTTGTAACTAGTTTCTCATATTACGACAGGAATAAGTGTATCGTTTTCTTCTGGAATCAGTTTTCTTTAAAAACCCTTTTAATAGCTTAGGCGGTAGATTTAAATATAACTATTTATAAAAATAAAATATGTGATGTCTAATCAACCAGGCCCATTTTCTGAAACTAGATTTTAAATCAAAACGAAATAAAACCGTATTTTTAACTAAGCCATCAATTAAAATATGTATGTGTGTTCGTGGTTGAGGGGGGGGCGCAGAAATATTGACAGAGAGGAATTAAAGCGGCCATTTTAGAGCATTCTCCTTCCCGATATCAGATATCGTACATTTAATACAAATTTACAAAGCAAACAAACAGCATCCAGATGTACGTGACTTGAATAATAGACACTAAAAAATCTTCCTATTTTTGAGCCTTGTAATATATGAATATATGTTAAGTAAATATTAGACTTTAATTCTGCAATTATGCCATGTAGATTAAAAAAGCTTAGAGTAACGAAACTCCTATTTTGCGTCTAATAAAACGGTGAGTAATTGATTCAAACTAAGAATTGATAGTCTACAGGCATAAACAAAAAAACGAATTTAGTGATGAGGTAAAAACGAAGAATTAAAAAAGTATCCCTCGACATTGAAACTGAGCTTTCGAAAATCTCTTACATTCTCCCTTTAATTTAATAATAATGAAAGCCGGCTGTAATCAGAAATGCACCCGACAAAGTTGGGTCTATCACGCATTAATCCATGATAGAAACAGAACGTTAACCCTCAAGACCCTCTCACATATAAAGATATTTCAATTGCATCCATGATAGTGAATGTATTAAAGAACACTTTTTTAACTAAAGTCTCTTCGTTTTACGAAAATCATTTCCTTAGTTTGTTTTTTGTTCTGCTAAGGCAGGGATTGATACAATTTATGCCAGTGAACAAATAAAAAATATACCAACCACTCAAATAGGAAATTCTATACTACATTGTCGACCTCATTGTAGGATATGACCACAATAATAGAAAGCATCATTTGCCATCCTTTAGAAGACGCCGTTGCAAGCTCCGAACCCAGTGAATACATCGATGTAATAATAAAAGTGTATCCATCTGCAGCATCTTACATGTCTGGCGAGGACCCAAATACGCAAATATTTCAAATCTCATCAAGAGGAAAAACAAGGAAGAAATGAACGACATTTTTTTCTTAATCTGTTTCTAGACTTTGCCCTGCGTATTTACAAACATATATTTGATGAGATTGGCACTGACTTTTTAAGTATTCCATATTGCATCACAAACGAGTCTACCAATAAACAATAATCCCGCTTTCCCTCCCAAAACCAATATACATCTGATTTGAGCCTTGTCATATATGAAGATATGGTTAGTAATTATTAGACTTTAATTGTGCAATTATGCCATGTAGATTTGAAAAGTTCAGAGTAAAGAAACTCTTCTTTTGCGTCAAATAAAACGGTGACTAATTGATTCAAACTAACAGTAGGTCACAACGGTATTCCACACAGATTTGAATAATTTAAATAAAATAATTCTTTTTTCTCATTGATAGGAAGAGTATAAATTAATAACTTATCTAAATCTCTTTTTAAGTATATTCCTGTTCGTCATTCATCAGCGATTCTGAAACGATTTAGTAGAAAAAATAATCTAAATAACATTTATAGTTCAAAGGTATTTTACCGGATTTCAACTAAATAAAGCGAGTCACTATGTAAATTTCAAACCACTACGCTTTAATATTAAAATAAATAAAAATGAATTTCCCGGCCATTTATTAATAAAGATAACATATCTCATATCGTTACTCTATCTCTGATGATGACTCTATATAATCAAATTGAAATATTTCACCCTAGATTAATTCACTATGACCAGATGCCATTTTACAAATAGAATCGATAATGAGCTTGCAGTATTTATAACGAATTTTAAAATTAAGAGTTATAACGCTTTAGTAAGTACCTGATTACCTTTACAAGAGCCAGCTTTGGCGTGACATTGCGTACTGCTGACATATATGAGAATGAGTTGCCAAGCATTCACATTCCAATCTCGATAGTGTCAAAAGCATTTCCGCGTCCATGTGGGTGACAAATTATTTTCCATCCTACAACGAAACTGCTGTAACGCTAATTCCATGGAAAGTGCTCAGATAAAGTACATTCTGTAGTTCCACCAGTTCTACACTGCCTGCTGAAGACAAACCATGCAAAGAACATTATAACGAAACACCTTCATTCCCTTCGTATTCCATGTGAGAGAAGTAAGTGTTGAGGGTGATATGTTGGAGCACAAATATATATCAAATGTCGGAAGCAAAACGAAGTCTTGAGTTAAAAAATTATTTTCCATTTTTTTTTATTAAAGAAAAATACATAAACAAAATAATGTTAGTATG
This sequence comes from Acanthosepion lycidas, assembly GCA_963932145.1. Taxonomy (NCBI): domain Eukaryota; kingdom Metazoa; phylum Mollusca; class Cephalopoda; order Sepiida; family Sepiidae; genus Acanthosepion; species Acanthosepion lycidas. The sequence goes on from OZ010586.1 coordinate 101,393,449, forward strand.
AACCAAACAAATGATAACGCTGCAACGTCATGAACAGGGTGAGACTTATTGTTTTCCTGAATAGGGCAGTTTCGTGGTTACAACAAAGTGGATGTACTGAGGACAGTTTTATAGTGGCAAGACAGCGATGACCTGAAAAGGACAGTTTATTGCGTATCGTGTGTTGCCAACTTTAGATGGCTGGAGCGGCAACGAGCTATGGTAAACAGTTGATGATGATGAAATGTAAAAGTTGGTGATGGCTGGAGGAGTGGGCAGACGGAGAGCGACTGTTGCTACTGCTGTAGATACTGCACTTTGATCCTAGCCACCGCGGACAACGGTTTTCATTGCTTTTCAGGCCTCTTCATACCCTAAACCATTCGTGCAACAACTCTGGTTAAGCTTTTCCAGCATGTTAAAAGAGATTGGTGTACAGACAGGTTTCGACATAAGTTCCACTCGTGAACCTTTTTCTGGCGAACCACTGCTTTGTGGAACCGATTACCAAGAGTATGTTTTCCTCATTGCTACAATCGTAAATTGTTCAAGTCCTAAGTTAATCGCTATCTTTACATATTCGAATAAACAGTGGTTCTTATTCTGTAACCCTCTAACTCGAGAGACACCCTGTCATTGTACTCGGTGAAAATTACTTTTATATATATATATATATATATATATATATATATGGTGACCGAAAAGAACGGGGACTATTTAACACTCCAATAAAACCAAGAGTGATGGAAGAAAAATATTTTATTCATAGTAATTGGAACCTTAAATTATGCCATTTTAGAAACAATGATGGAATGTTCATTCTTTTAAAATTACGTCCTGTAGATGGCGTCCTCTTTCACGAATGTATTCTTGATATCTGCTGTTGAGATTCCTCATTGACTGCTGCAAAATCTCAGCTGGGATACTGTGTATTTCATCATGTATTCTCTGTTTTAACTCATCCAGTTCTTGCTCGAGTTGTGTAGCACAATATCCCAGCTGAGATGTTGCAGCAGTCAATGAGCAATCTCACCAGCAGATTTCAAGAATGCATTCGTACAGGAGGACGCCATATACAGGACGTAATTTTTAAATATATATATATATATATATATATATATATATATATATATATATATATATATATATATATATATATATATAACTTTAAACGAATTCTTCATGACCTTCTGATATTTTATCAATGATGAACATGCCATTTTTGTTCATGATCGATTTCATCACGATTCTTCAGTTAAGCTTGGAAAGAATTTATACATACATTTTGCTCAAACTAGACAACAAGAGGGTCATAAAAACTTCAGACAGTGATAGTTAGATATTATTAATCATTTCTAAGATACAATAGTTCAAAGCATAATCTAATAATTATACACTTTATTGTTTCACCTGGTGTATATATATATATATATATATATATGTATATATATATATATATATACGCTTATATCAGTATATATATATATATATATATATATATATATATATATATATATATATATAATTAACGCGTCAGCGCAAAGTGATTGCTCGTGGTAAAATCAGTCTCTCTCTCTCTCTCTCTATCTATCTATGTCTCTCTCTCTCTATATATATGTATATATATATACTATAAAATTTATACTATTCGTCGAGCGCCTATTAAAAAGTGTCAGTTCACAATAGACGGATGAACATTGCATTGTGTCAGTAAATCAAGTTTATGCTAATGTGGGATAGATAGATAGATAGATAGATAGATAGATAGATAGATAGATAGATAGATAATATTAGTGGGCAATATACATCTGATGACTTTGATCGTGGTTAATGTTCCAATGTAACAAATTATAACCATGGAATATTAGTGTTTGATCCATTTATATTGTATAGTGTATAATATATATTAATAATAAATATATATGCGCATATATATATAGATAAAGATATAGACAAAAAAAGAAAGAGTAAGTAATAGAGAACTGAATAATCTATTATATAAAGCGATATATATATATATATATATATATATATATATATATATATATATATATATATATATATATATATATATACTCGTTTCAAAAAACCTTCGAATTTTTGATTTGCCAATAATCAAATCAATCTCGAAGGAAAAAATATTTTAAAAAAGGAGAGCTAGAAACATGAAATTCTGTCGAAAAAAGTCGCACAGATACAGGTTCAAGGAAAAAACCCCGACGCGAGTAAACAAATAAAAGAGCTCAATACAACAGTAGAGCAGACATAGATAAACCTGTACGATCCGCTTAGGTGAAAACTGGGTAGTTTTGTCTGGCTCACTAGGTTATATATATATATATATATACAATATATATCATAGTTCTTGCTATAGCTATCTATATTCTAATTAAATATTGCAGTAGATATTCATGAAATATTGTTTCTGTAAAGAAAATTCTCGCTTACAGATACATTTTTCTTGTGCACAAAGTAACACATTCTCACGAATATATAGATGTATGTGTCTAGCTAAATGTCAGAATACTGAGCGTAACTGATATATACAAAAATAATCGAACATTTATAGAGAATGGGGCATATTAGAAACTTGGTAGCTGAGCTAAAAAAAAGTTTTCAAAGAAGTAAAAATCTAAAAGATTCAGTGTGTACGTAGCAATAAAGAAAGAAAAAGACTGAATAAAAAAGCGAAGCTGATATCTTAACAGATAACTCTCGCAAATCATTGCTCAATTGGCTGCAGTTACCGCTCGCATAAAACCGAACAGACAATCGCGGCAACTTCAGAGACTCTCTCTAAAAATAATCACTATTTTTTTTTAGAATTAACGAGTACGTTTTTTTTTCCATCATTTCAACTTATATGTAAATGTTTTGCACCCTTTGTGTTGTATTTCAAGGAATGTGAGAACTTTTTCGACTTTTCTCGACCTTTGTTATAGCATTTATATAAGGAAAATTTAGTTAAATAAAATCTATCTAAAATGAAATTTAAAAATAGATAATTAACGGGCAGCTCAAATTCGTAGGGGAATTCTAATGAAGATGGTAAATGACTAATCACCATGACTTTCATTATATGATATATATCTTTAGAACGTGGTCCATCTTAGTTCTAGAAATGTTTTTTTTCATTCATCTGAACTTTGTAACTTTCTTTACAACCAATCATTTTCTGTTGGGTTCCTGCTTTCCTTTCACTTGCTTGGACTTGTCAAGTGTATTCAACGGAAAAGTGACTCAGAAATAGATATAGAGATTATTTTCAAACGCTGACTGATGTATAAAGAAAAAATACATTAATGTCCTTTGTAAGACGATAAATTACATCTAACTGCAAGGCCTCTGATCAGGTTTTGAGGGGCGTGGAACCACATCTTTATTGCTGGTATTTCAGGTCCAAGCTAACTTGGAGTGGTAGCCTCGGTTAGGATCCCAGCTCTGTACAAATAATTAACCTTTATAATGGGATGAAAACACTATGAAAGTGTAAAAATATGTTTGGATATCAGAAATACTTTCTATAAAAAAATATTACCAGAAATATATTACCAGCAATAGATTTTTGATAAACAAAATTACCAGCTTTATAGTTTTTGAAAAGAATATTACCAGCAATAGATCTTTGAAGAAAATAATATTATCAGCATTACATTTTTTAAGGAAATTATATTACCAGCATTAAATTTTTGAAGAAAATAATATTACCAGCAATTGATCTTTGAAAAAATAACATTATCAGCAATACATTTTGAAGAAAATAATATTATCAGCAATATATTTTTGAAGCATAGAATATTACCAGCGATAGATTTTTGAAAAAAATTATATTACCAGCAATTGGCAATAAATATTACCAGTAATTAGCAATAAATATTACCAGCAATAAAAATTTTGTCGTCTTTAAATATCCCATCGAGTTTGCCGTAAATCAAACCAAACCAAAATTACATTAAAATCAAAGGTAATAATTCTGAACCACTACGCGATACAAATCCAAATATATTGCGATGTGTTGGAATATTTCGTGTCAGATGAAGAGGCGTGGTGAGGGATCACAGATATGGTTATTCTGGTGATTATCTAGGAAGAAACAGAGAAGTAATGAGAAAGTTTTAGGTAAAATTTGAACAATATCGACCCCACTTGTTTACAATGAGAAAGAAATTGTTTAAAATATATGGATCGCGTAAAAAAAAAAAAAAAAATCTTGTAAAAGTAAACACTCATAATTCATATGCAGGGTAAAATGGCCGGAGAGTTAACAGCAACTATCGTTCCATAATTATGCCACAAATGGGACTGAGTTTTATATAAGAGGAAAATAATTGATTATAGAGAGCATTTTCGGGCATTGATCTAATACCGTTTACATGCTGAAGAGAGACGATACATAAATGATGTTATGATGCCTATCAAATTTCATTACTTTTATTACTTCTATGCATAAAGACCTTTCTCTCATTGTTAGAAATTTAATTTATAATCGTTATTATTTTTATGATGTCTTCATCTTTCATATTTTCTGTCGGTTTATTTTTCAAAGCAGCATATCTCTACAGGATGTAGATGATGATGAATCTATACAGATTTTCTTTATTTTATTAGCTGTGACCTGCCAGATTTCTTAGAAAAGATAGTGGAATAGTTTCTTGTGATATTTCCCAGGCTGAATCTTTCATATGTATGTCAGCCATGGAGCCAAATTCGTTGGAAATTATCTAAAACGTTTCGTCTTACGGATGCGTACTCGGATCGATGTTTAACCATGTCTTGTAACAAATGAAGCCTTTAGCTCTTCACCAGTCTTCTTCCAAATGTGTGGACCGTCGTGATAAAATGTACTAAATAACCTAAACTACAACAATTGAGAACCTTCAACAGCAACAACAATAAACATGTATTAATGTTGTAACGCGAAAAAGAAATTAAGGACATAATCAAGATGTTGTGGTTCCAAAATAATTCAAACAAAAGTTAGGACGGAAAACCTCATCAGTACTGAAAACAACAATGACAGTGCATATGAAACTTATTTTCCTGAAAAATTATTTCAATAGCGATATGTAATAAAGTTCACAGGTAATTAGCTCATACAGCTCAGCAAATAAATACCGAATAATTTAGTTGTCACGAAACGGCTATATTTAACATTATCATTAAGGATACGTAGAACATATGATTCATATTGATTCTAGCCAGATGACCATTGAAAATAAGGGTAAATCGACTACCACTGGCTACTCGGTAATGAATGGCGAAAATAAAATTATATGAAAAAATCTAAGATTTATAAATTCTACAGAAAAGTCATTGACGCTTCTTGTTTTCCAGCTTATTCCTCATATGTAGTTCCCGCCTTTAAGAATTCTGGTTAACCTTCTGGTCTCTGAATCTATATTTCTATTTTTCTTTTATCTCTTTTTAAGAAAATACCAATGGCTCTAATCAACACTGGAATGATAAATCATCTAACGACACACGGACTTCTTACAGCTAAAAAATATAGCTTTAGTTTCTCTCGGTCAACCACAAACATGGTAATTGTTATGGGTAAATTTGTTTATCAGGCTTCATATAACAACCGCGAGGCTCTGGCTGTGGCTTTAGATATTTGATTGTTCTTATCAAATCCTATGATGAAGGTAATATTGGACGGCCGCACTTCTAGATCATTTCATATTGAACATATTTTGCACTAAAATTAATGTAGGAAGATATGTTTCTTTCTAAGCCAATATACAGGAAGGAATATTTCTGTTTTTTAGTAACATATTTCAAAAGTGTAAAGAAAATTAATAATAATAATAATAATAATAATAATAATAATAATAATAATAATAATAATGTTGCGGCTTGGAAACGGGTTCTTGAAGAAAGTACCTAATGGAAAGTTTTATGCTAGCGTAAGAGGAGGTTTTATGAGAGAAACCACACAAAGTATTCTATTCATAGAACTGTTAATTTACTTCTTGCGTAAGCTGTTAAGGAAAGTTACTGAAAATGTTCAATAAATGGTGACCGGATGAAATCAGCTAACATAAGAAGAGTAAAAACGGTGCCATGATAAAATTGTCCTCAGAATTCATAGCGAACTATGTCGACATTTGGATTCGAGTATGCAGATAGGTGGTAAACGTATTCACTATATTCAGAATCATTTGACATCTTATCATCTTGAATGACGAGAACTTGGAGAGCAAATGACCTGCTATAACACTTGGACATATGAATTTTATATGTTTTAGTTTTCTGTTTGCCTGTAATATTTTTATGTTTTTGGTATTTGATGATATGGTTTTGTATATGGATATGGGTATGTGGATGATATGGGTACATTGGTGAGGAGTGGTTGGAGTTTGTTTTCTGGATATAGGGTTTTTATTTGCTTTTCTGTATAGTTGTATGTGCCGCTGTTTATATTAAATGATATATCTAACAAGTTTACTATTTTGGGTCAGATTTTATATCGGATTTGAATCGTAATATATTGAAGGTCTCTATGATTTTTCATGTAGTCCTGACATTACAATTTCTTCTGAGTAGTAGACCATCGTTCCTCTACAAGTCTATGTCGTTTTGATTAATGATATGAAATATATGAACCAACATTAGGAAATAGAAGTTATAGGAACAAACTGGAATATACAAAGGAAACAAACCAGAATAGAAAAAATAATCTGGTTCAGCGCACCCTACAATACCTGAATAAAAAAAAAAATAGGAACAATATACTTCAAAATGAATGAAAGACATTTCCACAAACACAAGAAATTTAAAAAATCTTTAACAAAATCGAAACAAAAATCAGTTGTAGCTGCATGGATAACATGGACAAAATAATAAACAAAGACAATAAAAATACTCAACAAAAACAATAATAAACACAACAACATAAATCAGCGGAACAACAAAAACAAATGATATTGTTGAAAAAAAATAATTGCCAACTTAGCAAGTAATGCCTAACCAACATCATAATATATAAAGCCACCGTAACAAACAATAGAGAGGCAGAAGAAAAAAAAACTTACATAGGCACTACAGAAACAAAACAACAATATCAAAATATACATGCGGCCAAAAATAATAAAAAAAAACATTATTACCTAGATGAAATGGGAACTTATAAAAATAATAGCCCCACACTTTAGAAACCACAGAAACTGTAAATTGTATCTGTAGAAAAAATTAACAATCCACTCCTCCAAGGATCAGACAGCTTTTTGAAAAAAAGGAATGAAATAATGGTGAAGTGCAGTCATTTGTATAAGCATCTACTTTGCTATCTAAAGGAAAGAAAACAAAAGAATACAACACAAAACGCAATCCCATCAGAAACAAAATTCACCCAGAAAAGAGAAACCACAATATCAACAAATAATAACCAACAAAATAACCACACAAATATACAAAACAAGCACAAAACTCAACATACAATTCCCCACAACTACACTCTTTACAAAACGCAAGAAACCCACAAACGCTTTTCACAGACACGCGCAAATCAACAAAATAACAACCATTAAAATAATGCCCAATCACACAGAACACAAATAAATTACCACAACCACACAATTCACACAACGCAAAAAAAACACACAAAATTAAATATAGAAATCTGAAACAGAACCAATAACCCAAATTTAAAGATCATATGAGAATGAGAAAATAAAAAGAAAGAAATATAATTACTTCAAGAAATTCATCAACAGAAAAAGCAAAACTGCTCTTTCTTACAACCAAAAACAAATGACTTATTAAGCATTAAGTAAAATTAATTAAAACAACCTAAAAAAATATATGTATAATTAACACACAGAAGCACAAACGCGCATGCGCGAACTCATAAACATACACGTGCGGATTAGTGTTTATGTACCTGTTTGTATGGATGTATGCATGCGTACATACGTGCCCATACATGGATATAGACAGAAACACACACCTGCACAAAGATACATATATACACAAAAAATCCAACTATAAACTAAATTAAATTTACAGGACAATAAAAATAAGCCAAAGATCACCGTAGATGTTGGGTAAAGAATGAAATAAAAAAATAAAGGTAAAATCATTTTAAAAACATGATGAGAGAAGAAGAGAAATCAACAACTAATCAAGACACATCAAGCGAAAATTAAAGTAATACACTCATGCCACAATAACTGCATAAGAATCGAGAAATATCAACAGTTCTGTTCTGACGAGTGTTTACATCTATATAGCCACGAAACTTCCAAGTAAACATGAGTTAAATGATAAAACTTTTTATGCTAATTCTCTCTCCTCTCTCTCTCTTTCTCTCTCTCTCTCTCTCTCTATATATATATATATATATATATGTGTGTGTGTGTGTGTGTGTGTGTGTGTGAGTAGAGAGAGAGAGATAGGTACATAGGTTGCTTAGTAATCTTGCTAGATAACTGGCGAGATAATTCGGATATAAAATGATAGATTCCGGTAGAATGGTGAAAGAAAATACCGTGTGGGAAACAAATAAATAAATAAACAAATACAATTAAGAAATATCAGCATCAAAGAGAATAGGGAAAAATATGGCAGCGAACATCAAAAATTATTAACATAGTAAAGAAAGGCGGTTTGTCGAGAAAAATAAAGAAGAACAAACAGAATTAGAGAAAGAGAAAGAGAAATCCAAAGTGAAAGAATGACAGACAGACACCAAATTTTGGAATCGGAATAAAAGAGATAGTCTCAAAGAAATTACAGAAAAAACGCGTCAGAAATAAAAAAAAGAAATACTAATATTTGATGAACGGCTCAAGTCTTTTGCATAAGCAAGTTCTTGTTTTGTAAGGTGATTAAGACTTGGAACGCGTGAACTTAAATATCAGTGTGTGAATGTGAAACTATGTAACTGTCTGTCGATAGATGAATCTCGCTTGTAAACGTCAAGGTTTCTTTCTGTGCTCAAAGGCCTGTTTGTTTTCGAAAATGTATAGCCTACGTCAAATATGTTTTTTTGTTGTTTTTTTTTTAATTCATACTATTTACGCAGTTCGTTAGCGAAACTGCTGAAAAAGAAAGCAAATCAAATGAAAATGGCTGGGAAAATCTTGTAAAATAGGAATAAAAAAAAGGAAAACGAACACGAAAAGTGAATAATAAATAAATAAATAAAAAAGATGGTTTCGAAAAGGCGCAGCAAATGAGGGGAATGCATTGGGGAAGGTGAAAAAGTCGGGGCAGGTAAGTAGAGAAGATGAAAAGTTAGCGAAAAGAGATCGAAGAGTAAGGATAACGAGTGCAAAAGAAGAAATCAAATCGAATCAATAATAATTGAAGAAACAATGACGAAGGCAATGTCTTGTATTCACGATGACGATGATGATTATGTGGAGGAGGAAGAAGAGTCAGGCTGATCTGAAAATTGTTATTATATCGTTGTTGTTTTTTTATTGAAGGACTGCAAATCGATGTTGGTATAAATGACTATCAATAAAACACCGATGTAGAAAACCGACAACAAATATACCGGAGTTTAAAAAGGAAATAAAACAACGAAAAGCATTCTATAATAATAATAATAATAATAATAATAATAATAATAATAATAATAATAATGTGAAGAAGAAAAGAACAAACAAGAAGAAAAAAAAAACAATAAAATCAAGAAGGAAAATGTTGATGGAAAGGAAAATTTACCCAAGAGGAATAAACGATATGAAAATGGATATAAGCACTTAAATTGAATAATGCTTATTCAAAATAACGATTTGAAGAGAGAAATTGCAAGAACCAAACGGAAATAGAAATAAAGAAGATGCAAAAGTTATAAACAAAGAATAAAATAACATTTATTGAATCAGTAAACTGAAGCGTTCCGATGTGCAGATCTCTAAAAAGTTTACTTCTTATCGCTTAAATAACAGACTTATGCATACATTTTTTTTCTTGTTGCTAAAGAAATACTATTTTATCTTTATATTTATTCAGGGTAAAATACAACAAAAAGAAAACCAGATATAACTTAAAAGTCAAAGGAAATCTTTCCCGCAAAATATTGAAGATAACGAGAGCTAGAACGGATAGGAAGCTAAAAAAATAAAATAGGTTGAATTTATGAAGAAAAATATATAAACGTTAACAAAGTGAAGAACTACAGAAAAAACTAATAACGATAAATGGTAGAAGAAAATTGACGACAATACCAGTTCAGAAAATGCAGAAGGTTAAAATTGAGGATTCTTGACCTAATGGCGATTTTAATGAGGAGAGGAAAAAGGAAAATTCCATTGTCTGTAAACAGTGATTTTTACTGAGGGAAGAAGAAAATATTTTTGGTGATTTTCAAAAGATGCATTTTTATAGAAACACACAACACAGTCACATGCACAAAAAGTGGACATTCATTATTTCGTTTCAGATATGTGAGCAATTTGTTATCATAAAAAAGAAGTTGTACATAGAACAACGAGATTGATATATATATATATATATATATATATATATATATAGATAGATAGATAGATAGATAGATTGATAGATAGATATTATGGGGGAGAGAGAAAATAAAAATACAGAGAACAAAAGAAAAGAATAAGGAAAAGTGGAAATTGACTGTGATACAAAATACTATAAGGAAATAAAAACGTTAAGAGAAGGATATATATATATATATATATATATTATCTCTCTCTCTCTCTCTCTCTCTATATATATATATATATATATATACACACACACATACACATACATATATATATGTATGTATGTATATGCAAATATATTGATTTAATAGGAAAGAACTGTTAGAATGATGATCCGAATTTATTTAGTATTTTTGCCTAGATTGTAATTATTCTTTTAAAACACAGGAATTACAATGACTCAAAAACAGAAGCTAAAACCTTAAAATTCAATTATAGAAATTAAATTAAAGTATCTACGTCTGTTTCATTTTCAAGCGATTTTGGGATAACTTATTTTGAAATTTACCGAAATTTAAAAGCACATACATTGATAATATTAGTTTCTATGGATATGGAGAAAGCCAGTCAATTTAATATTGAGCGGTAGGATACTCATTTTCTCTGAAAACTATTGTATCTACATATTATTTACTTTCCAAGAAGTTAAGTCAAGGTAGGCTCCGGGTGATTTTTTCAAACGAATGATTACATCCGCTCAACGCATGTTGTCTGGTCTTTTTCAACGACAGAAAGTTTTTAGGCACTACTGTTTCGTTGTTTAATTTGTGCTTGCACACATAAAGATTTTTTTTAGAAAAATTATCCATTTTGGAATTTTTTCTCTCTAGTTTATAATGTCATTGTCACAATTCAGTAATGGATATTTTTGTCACGTTCTAACGAACGCACAGCACACTGTCAACTGTTTTGTATTTAAAGCCTAATGAAAATATTAGTGTGATGGTAAAAAAGTACAACTTTGTATGAATACTTATATTAATGAACAACATATAGTTTTGTGTTACTTGCACAACTGAAGATGTAAAAAGATCGAAAGAATTTGGAAAATGAAAAAAAATAATTAAACATCTACAGGTCATTTCTCTAATCCTTTAACTTCAATACACTGAAGGTTATTCGTGAGTATGAAAGGATTGAAAAAAAATTAGCAGACATAATGACTGTAATTTATTCAATCAGGTATGCCTATATATATATATATATATATATATATATATATATATATATATATATATATATATATATATATATATATATAAATATGTAATGAAAAACAAACCACTTTAATGTACCATTACGATAATTTATTTCACCTAAATCCTTTTTTAAGGATTCAGGATCATCAGGTAAATCTTCCAACAACGAATTGAGAAAAAAAAATGGGATTTGAAATTGGTGGGTAGTGTAATTTTTGTAATTTAATAGAGGGGGGTGAGAGTGGTAGTTAAACAGACAATATAAAGTATAGGGAGGGATTAATTTTATATCTCTCTTAAGTATGTTTTATATTGGAGTAGGAGGAGTGACAGAAACTTGACCTCTTTAGATGGTTAATAAAACGGAAATGAATTGTAGAAAATGTATACAAGTGAGTCTTATGGTAAAGAGAGAGATAGGGGGAGGGGGAAAGAGAGATGGAGTTGTTATAATTTTGTTTTAACAAAATTATGTAAAAGATAGTTTACAATGTTTGATAGAAAATTCGATGTCTGAAAAAAATTTTGTTATTAACTTAAATGTTTAATTTTTTAAGTAAATAGTTTCAGGACTAAATATAACTATTATTGTAATAAACATATTTATCTAGGACATAAAGAAATATTTAAAATCTTAATAGTTTATTCCCCCGAATATATATATATATATATATATATATATATATATATATATATATATATATATATATATATATATATATATATATGTTTGTATGTTTCTTTTGTAATTCGCTCTATTATTTTGTATCACTATCAATTTACATTTTTTTTCTTTTTTGTATTTTTCATAAACACTCTCTTCATCCATGTCTATCCTCAAAATATTGTCATTATTTATTATTAAAATACACCTTTAAATGTCGAATCTAGATGCGTCGTCAGTGTTGTTGCTCCCATGTCACTAGAAGTTTGTGGTCTAAATAAAGAACAGACTTTTTCGATGGGGGACCCGACTGAATATGATCAGTATTCGGCCCGCACCTAGAACAAAATTTGCCACTAGCTTTAGGACGTGAATTATATAAGTTACCCCAGTAAACAACAATCAATCAAGACTTCACTTGGGCTATTCGAAGTTATAGATTAGCTATTAAATAAACTATTGAAGTAGATATGCCTTAAAACTTAATAGTGCAAAACCAATAAGCCAAACATCCTTCTGTAGAGTCACATTTCTGTGATCTCAATTCATTCCTTCATCTGTGATTAACTTGCAAAGCTTTCACTCCTGTGTAGTAAGATTGATATTCCAGAAGGGTTCAGTATTATTTTTTTTTCTAACGAAATGTTCCTGTTAATTAAAACATTGCTTAGCTTTTAGAGACATTTTTCGCTATCCCAAGGCACATTCGGTGGTACTTTTTCCTTGCCTTATTTTGGGGTTTCTACTCTTTAATTCGTATGTTTAGCTGTTCCGTTAGCTGGCAAACATATATGCTCTCTTCTTACAATTGATGTTTAATAGTTTTTTTCTTGATTGGCCCATTCTTGCCCAAAATATGTCAAAATAGAAAAGCTTTAAGATAAACTAATATTCTTGTAAGTTATTTCATATTTTGTTCGAGCGCACTTGACTATTCATTTTAACACAAACGGATCAATAATGTATTTGATTGTTTTAAAGTCATTTCTCCAAGTGAAATTTATGGCGAATTTTAGAGTGCATATAGAAACAGAAAATAATAGGTAGATTCAAGGAGATGTCTGAAAAGCTATATAATACCTTAGATGAATTCAACATTTCCTGACCTGGTTTCTCGACATCGGTCTCCTTGTTCGTAATTTTTCTCACGAACTTACATCTATGGTACATTGACTTAATGACTTTAAGTGTACTACTATATAGGCGGCAAGGTGTCATCATTTTGTTGTTGAAATAGCTCGATATATCCGTAGGTTCTATGATAAAATTTCTTGTATCGCGATTCTGGCATTTGGAATCTCTTCCAGCCTTTTTCTTTGATCACAAATATTTTAAAGGCAATATCAGTCGTCATCTACTGATCTTAATTCTTCTGCTTTTAATATTCTCTCTTTATCTTTTTTTTTTCATATTCTCTAACACTCAGTAATTCCATTCGTGTTTGTGTCTACAGTGACTTGCTTGCAGTGAAATGATTCAAAATATATTAGTTTCTTTTTTAAATTATTGATGAAGGAAAGTTGTTTATAAAATGTCAAAATGCCTGTTGTAAAATGTACTATATTATAGATTTATCTTGAAGAATTTCACCCTGACAAAGACTATAAAGCTACTAAAACACAAAACCTGCTGAAAATGAAATTGAATGAGAAGGCTGTAATGAGGAAAAATAAAATAATATACAGGATTCAGGAAACGAGAAGATACAAAATATATTTAACTATATATATATATATATATATATATATATATATATATATATATATACATATATATATATATATATATATATATATATATATATATATTTTTTATATATATATATATATATATATGTATGGTACATCGGTTTTATAAAATTTATGTATAGGTCTTATATATTTCGTATTTTTTTATATTCTCCGTGCAATTAATTTGATTTTTGATGATTGAGCCATTTGTATTTCACGGTTTATCAACCCTTTGCATGTTATTTCACGACATATCAGGCACGTTGAGATTGAAAGAATTGTTTTGAAGAGATCATAACAGTTTACTCATAAATATATTACTAATTAACCCATATCTCGGAAGACAAGAGGAGAATTCATCCAAAGATATTTGCGCGTAAATTAATATATCTAAACCAAGGGGAATTAGAAATCAATTCTCTGTCTCACTCACGCTTTACACCACTGTCACACCCACACTTTACACCACTGTCACACCCACACTTATCACGGTTGATATTCCAGCCACATAAGTACTGCTTAACTTCAGTGATTGTATGGGATTTAATACCATTGTTTATCATTAATTCCCACAGTGACATTTTCGGTCAATGGGTATTAATGATCATATGTAAAAACCTATAACTAATAGTAACTGTAATATATATTAAACTTTTCCCTGTACGGAAACATACAGTATTCAAGCAGCCTGTGCTACAATCTTTTTAAATTTATAAAATTCATACATTAAAAGAATCTTTCAAATTAACTTAATATTATCATTCTTTCCAATAATGATTTGGGCTTCTTTCCTAAACTTTTATTTGGATTAACGTTATTATTATTTTTTCTTCAAGGTATGCTCTAGCGTTTCCTATTTATATGTTGTTAATACTGAATGCAATTTTCATAAACCTGTAATTATTACTAGCTTTTATTTATATTTTTTTTTACTGAAACCGAATTTTAGAGTGGGCATTAGCGAGAATAATAATTGTGACTTGAAAAAAATATTCCCCAAGGAAATTAAAGTCAGATATATAATCTTTTGAGACTACTGGACACGACATAATTTATTTTAGATGCATAGGTATCTACATTTGAAATTGAACCATTCCAAAAGATGCTTTAATAAAACTAATGAAAAAAAAAAAAACTTTTCCCTATGGCGCTGATAATATTAATCTTCCTGATAATGACTACATATGGTATCATGTAGTCGAAAAATAACATAGGTCTAAGAAAAAATATATAAATTTAAAAAATGTAAACAAAATTTATGTCTTATATCTAATGAAAACTGTTTTTGTTCTGCACACTCAGACACACACACAAATATATATATATATATATATATATATATATATATATATATATATATATATATATATATATATATGTGTGTGTGTGTGTGTGTGTGTGTGTGTGTGCGTGTGTGTGTGTAGAAATATAGTTTTAAAGTTTGGCATATTTATGGGATAAAGTGCTCACTATCAGAGACAGAGCTTATGTAAATATAAATATAAAAGAGAACATTGAATTCAACAATCCGTGGTGACAGGTTGTTTCATGCTAGACGCAATAGTCTGGCCTGACGATTGTGCCTAGCAGGAACCAACTTGTCGCCACTGAGTGTTGACTTCAATGTTCACTTTTATACAAATACACACACGAAATAAATGAAAATAACGCAGACATCTCATTTTCACAGATATATTTACCAAAATTACACTACAATATCTGGAAACACTAAATCGTAAGCTTATTTAATAAAATCGCTATTTGATTCAATCACGGCCTTCTTCGGATTCTTCTGTTTCTCTTCTGGATGGTTTCCTTGTTTAGTTGTTGGATGCTGCCATAATATTTGCTTTCAATTCGTATTTGATGTTATATTGAAGGGGGTCAATGTTTGGGCAGTTATGTGGCCAGATTTAAGGTGTGATTTGATCGAAGATATTGTTTTAAAACTGTTAGGGGACCTTACCCATAATAACATAAAGGACTATTCCATATATAAAAAATACTGCGCTTCAAGAGGAAGCAGGGAGTTCAGCCAGAAGTCTGGAGTTCAGTTTGAAGTCTGGAGTGAAATCCGTCAAGATTCTCTCAGTCAGTCAGAGCCTACGAGTCATTCAGTCGAGTCAGAGGCAGACCGAAACAGAGTCGCGTTCTGAAAAGTACTAATAAACATGATTGTTCGTACTAACACTTTCTACTTCTCTGTATATAATCCTGTTTGTAATATATCTGTGTTCTTCCATATCCGTATCCGAGTTCTTTTTTATTGGTTCTACATTGGACTATCACCGTGGTACAACGAACCGGACCATAACAGTGGCGACGAACGATTCGAACTCATTCGGTGGAAGAAAAAAATAATTTTCGTTTGCCACAGCATAACAAAAAACATAACTGGTCTCTCCATTTGTGTGGTGCATGGTGCAGAATCCCTGTTGCCAGACATAGTTTCTTCCAGCAGCCCCGCTTTTCACCCAGTGACTCACTATCTACTCAATACACTTAATGTAGGTCTCCGTGTTGAGTTTGAGGCCTTACGGTTAGATGAATGCTAACATAAAGTTGCCTTCACTAATGATCACTCCAAACACCTTATTCAACATTAAAATAACCCAAATTTTCCGAATCCACTGTTCTCAAAATGATGCCGAAACATCTTGAAATGTTAATAACTGAGAGAAAGCGAGGATTCTAATGTACAACGGTCTTTATTTTACAGAAATCTGATTTACATTAGAAATGATAATTCATTTTAGTATGAACTTATGCAGATATATATTATTATTCTTCAGTTTACAGACATAAATATCTTATTTTTTTATTCTAATTCGCCATAAATATAATTATGAACATCAATTGCAAAATAATAAAAATATGTTAAAAATTATTCGGTAACCTGCTACCCTAACCAGCAGTATTTTTTTTGTAGAGGTGTTAAAATCCATGCATTTTCACTGAACCTAACCCTATCTGTTCATTATGAATGCAAACATATTACTGTATCTAAATCTTCGTATCAGATATTTTACGATAATGGTTTTTCTCACCATTTTGGACAATTTTTTTTTTTGAAAAAGACCATATACTTTATGTAAAATAAGTCTAGTACAAACACATTACGGTAGGCCTAGTAGTAATGCTCAGAGCCTAGAGTCGCTTTATACATCAAGCATATGAAAAAAGATTTTCACGAAAAATTCAATGGTTATATTATTAATGAAGTAAACTTATACACAGATATGTAGGTTAGTTATCTTTTTTTAATTTCCGACATATTATGAGAAAATCTCTCATATAGATTTGCATCAGTTTATAAAAAGCCAGCAAAAAGATTGGCATGATCATTGATGCAAACAAAAGCCATCTGTCGGTGACGAAGACGAAACATCAGAGTGGAGGACACCGGATGATTTTAACCCGGATAGACGGCACATTTCTCTGGCATTCAACCCATATATAGGAAGGTGTCTATTCTCGCGACTATTTCAGAAAAAATTAACGACCTCATTCTGTCATGAGAGTGATGATGATGATGATGATGATGATGATGATGATGATGATATGCTCACATTCAGATATCGCTGACATATATCGAGTGAAGAAAACATTTGAATCTACAAATCGTATTCCCAAATACATATACGTCAAATAGACCCGTTAAAGATATAATACAGACGATCTACAGGAATTATGCAGAGACAGAAGTACCACAAATCGCAGACTTATCGGGCATGCATAAAAATAGTAAAAAAAATGTAGTATGATCTTCGTTAAAGATAACAATGGAACTGAAGGAAAGAGAGTGTAAAAATAAAACGCTATACGCGGACAAACTTTCCTCTAACTGGCCAATAATTTCTTTACGTTGCATTTTCAATAATTCATTTCGTCAGTCTTCAGCGAAATCAAGGGAATGTGTGATGTATATTCAGAATAAAACACCATGAAAGACAAAAGCCACGTGAATATATAATAACGCGACCACATTGTCGATATATTATATACAAGTGGTTTATTGATGGCTTCGCCTGCTTGTCCTGTTTAGGGAGGAAGATAGTACATCTGTAAGCTGCTAAGTTAGGACATCAACTTGACAAAGCCTCCCTCATCCTTTCATCCCGATGCAGTCGCCGGCAATACGAAATGTCGGATTCGGGACCGAAGGGTGGGCACGCCAGTCTCCCGTCAAGGTCAGATCCGAATTATGTCTGGTCTTATGCATCACTGGTAGAATAGACCAGCATTCAGATATACACCATTTCCGATTTTGTATCCACTTGATCGCCAAAAGCCTCATCCATCTCTTTACTTCCATGTTACCCTTCAGTTAAAGCGGATGCTGTTACGAAGACCGAACAAAAGAAACTATTTCGTGTTTGATCAAAGACAAACACTTGATATCAAGATAAAATCCCTTCCTCGCCTTCTCTGTGTCTGTCTATAGTATCACAAGTGTGGAAAGTTGAAAAGATATGTCATATATCTTTCCAAATGAGCAAGTAAATTAAAAGACGGAAGCAAGAATGTTAAATCTAATGTAAAATCGTTCTTGGCACTGAGAAAGTAAGAAAAGGTGCTGGATTAGATGATAATGGAATATAGGTATAGATGATTTAGAGATCGAGAATACGAAAATTATATGACAGCGGTGAAAAACTGGAAGCTTTCCTGAGGTCTATCTTCATTTATAAAAAAAGAATCCGGGCTTGAATGAATTTGAAATCAATTGGAGAATCAGCTAACTTAGCCACATCAGTAACTTTTTGTAATGCATACATCTCGCAACAGAATAAGACGAAAAAAATCAAAATAAATATTGCTTTGTTCAATATACTGGAACAAGAAATGCTATCTTCTGAATTATATGAGGTCGAACATTAAAATGCTTAAGGATTGATACATATGCTATGTAGATTTCTTAAAACTATCTGAATTATGACACAATCCTCTATTTGAAATATTAGAAATGTTTGATGTGAATGTTCAACATGTTGGAGTAATCGTTAATCTATTAAAACATACATGCGTACAGAGAAAGAGAAGAAAGATCTGGAATGTTGAAATTACTGCATGTATGATTTTACAGCTCGAGTTTCACAATGTCATATTCAGCTTATATACATTTCAGTCTAGTCTCGTATTAACCATAATCAGACATTACATCGTTGTCAGGAAAAGAGGCATTTTAATATGAGCGCTACAAATTGGGAAGTCAATATAAATAAGGTATAATGAAATAACAAACAATGTGACTGCCTGCCTGAATTCATTGAATGAGTCGTTATAGTTAATTACACTATTATTCAGAAAATATGATCCGAAGTTCTTTCGATGAGTGAATGAAGCCTCCCAGAAAATTAATAAAATATTACTAGACTTTATTTAGAAACCGAAATATTTATTGGTTTGTATGTAAACAACTAATTTGCTATTACATCAGAGAATACTGGACAAATTACTTATCAACGAACAATAAACTTGGTGTCGTTCTATTGATGTATGCTATGAATAAGATCGTACGAGCATATAGATTTAAGGAAAAGAGTATTAACACGGAAAATATACTTACATTCAGAGAACAAACTGTTTGAAAAATTATAGGACATATATTCAGGAAATTATATCTGGAGAATATGAGATTTCATCATCATCGTCATTTTCTGTTATCCCTGTTTGGTTGGAACTCCACGAACAATCACTTTACACTCTCTTCTGTTTTGTATTGCTGTCTCTCAGATGCCAAATTTCCAGTAAACATAAGGAAAGATGGCTTAGAAGATTGGGCACACTCAAGATTTATTAAAGGCAAGCGATACAGACAGAAGCAGCGAATAACCTATATAACGAGTTTGGGTAACTGTTATGACAGATAAATGGATTAGGGGAGATAGAATAAACGAACATTACTTTAGCTGTAAATGACATGAACTTGTGGTGGGCTATGATTATGAACATCCTGAATGAGCAAAGTATATAGAAGAAGAAGAAGAAGAAGAAGAAGAAGAAGAAGAAGAAGAAGAAGAAGAATATACGAGATAGAAAATAACCACAGGCAGGAAATTTTGTCTGGATTTTAGCCAAGGGGAAATTGAATACTTATGTTGAATACTGTCATTTCAAAGAAATGAAAATTTCATCTTTCAAATCTTTATAGAATATGAAGTAAAAGCGGATATTGCATTATTGAAAACAGTGAATAAAAAAGGACAGATACATTCGATTTCTTTATTTTGATGCTAAGCGTTTATTCATATACAAATGAAAATAGCTTTTATATTGTCACTGGAATTAAAATTAACATTTTCTTTGTAGAAACATACACAAACAGACACATGCGCAAATGCGTATACGTATTTCCCAGGAGGTCTTTGTTTTTCCCAAGCTGTAAGTCAGTTGAGAAAAGCACGTATATGCCCTGTGACCTAAGTGTTGTTATCATCACAAACCGTCTCGTCACTAGGCGTGAAGAAAAGATTTACAAATAGTAATTTAACGTGTAATGTCGTCCCACTTGTCACCACGGGAGTTGTGATACATAACCTACGATGACACTGCATGATCTACGCGAGATTTGAAAGATTATCATAAATACAAACACTATATATAGGACGTTATTCAACTCAACAGACATTCATTGACTGGCAGAAATATAAATGACCTAAAATAATGGTTTAAAATATATTATTGCGCCAAAATATAATGACATGTCGGTGTCAATTAAATAATAACACGAGATTTGAATCTTTACTCCATAGCATTTTATATCAATTAAAATTTTGTTGGTGACTCTGAACCACACAATGGTTCGAACAATGGTGAGCAATGACCGGAAACTCTTGTTATATATATATATATATATATATATATATATATATATATATATATATTTTATATTTTATTGTTTTTATTATATATATATATATATATATATATATATATATATATATATATATATATAATAAAAACAATAAAATATATTAAAAAATTACAAACTTCATACACACTGGGTTGTATGTAACTATTCTTTCGTTTTTATAATGAATTCATTTAGATTCCTCAACTAGTTTCGGCCACAATAGAGAAAAAAAATTCACCTTGCTGGTAGCTGTGAACTACAGAAATGAAAGTCGTGATCGAGAAAATGAACTTTTGCCTGTAATTTTCATTTGTTTTTTTTTTGTTGTTTTTTTTAACATGAATTTTGATCAGTACTTGTGTTGGTCAAACATTATCTTTTGAGTTATCATTTAAGATAAGACCTGTATGGATTCATGCCGCTGTGAATTCCCTCATATATATATATATATATATATATATATATATATATATATATATATATATATATATATATATATTTATGTGGCACAATTTAACGAGGCAGAAAGGGAAAAGAAAGAAAAGAAGAAAAAGAGAGGCTAAGAACCGAATCGTGAGTGATAAGCAAGAACGCACACACAGCTAAGAGACAATGGATAATGGGATATTTTGATAAGTAACAAATGGCGAAAGAGTGTCATTACAATGACAGGGAAATTCTGAGTAAAAAGAAAGGGAAAGAGGGAAAGAATCAGATATGTTTTGGCATCGGCCGTGTTATCTAAGGATATGAAAACAAACTATTGGTACGGGAAGCCATCTTATTATCAACTACAGGCCGGCTGGCCAGAGAAAGAGAGAAAAATTCAAATGAAAATGTTATTTCGTTAAGTGACGAAAAACAGACAACTAAAAAGACTTAGACAGATATGAAAAATTAAAAAAAAAACACCCACGAGCCGCAGATTCGTCCACGCCCGACTAAGACATCTTTGGTCGAGTGGTAAACACGTGATGCACGAGATAGGCTGTTGCCGCCCATCTGGAGGATGAGTAAGAGATGTTGCCACGAAGATGTGGGGAGGGCAGTTCACGCCTTTCTGAAGTATGATGAGAAGGTGGGAGTGACGAAATTTTCCCAAAAATGGAAAAAGGTGGAAATTCCTAACCAGGGAGGTTGATATGTATTTAGAATTATCGAGGAACCCCCCCAACGCCGACAAAGTCACCCCGGTTTTGGCCGGCGCCCATATAAACGAAGCCACAACGAGCAGAAATGAGTCGAGACACAGCAATTCCCAGAGTCAGTCTCCGGTTGAGGCAAGCCTCGCAGATAGCTGACCATTCATTTTCCGGACCCACATTTTCAAACCAAGAACAATTATTTTAAAGAGCGACTTAGATCCAGATCACCGAAATAAGTTTTTCTTTTGACTTTCGTCCAAAGACCCACCGAAACACCAAATTCTTAAAGAGCAGACGACTTGAAGTGTTAAAACTTGCCTAGCGGAAAACGACGTGTCACAATCCATAGAACGGGTCTGGAGATAGATGCAGTCCTATGTATCGAACAACTAGACATAAAGTTTGTTATCTTTTTCTTTGATACTTTGAACTTTTGAGTTTTCATTTTATTGCCTTTTATGCGTATTTTTGTGGTATCACCCCCGTTGGACTCGGTTTGCAGTACGGCCCTAATGACTGATTGATTTCCTCTGCCTAGATCAAATCACAACGTGGGTAGGCAGACTGGGAATCAAAGTAGGACGTCACAGTTGGTGCCGTGGTAGACTGGGACGACGTCACACACACACACACACACACACACACATATATATATATATATATATATATATATATATATATATATATATATTCGACATTCGTTGTGTTTCCACGATTAAAATATGTTGGTGTAAACTTACGTAATTCTGTATTCGGTGTCAATGATTATCGCTAAAAAAAAGAAACTAAACCTGGCTTCTCTTGACAGAGTTGTTTTAAATTTGCGTGGAATGTTTATTCAAGTATGAAACGAAAATTATCAAAAGTTCTGTTTATTTGATAAATAGGCTTGTGTGTTGTTATATTTCCTAGATTTCAATATGTATTCAAATATTTCAGACGACGTACTCACAAGTGGTTTCTTAGATTGTTCAGCAAAGAAAATTTTGAAGGATGGAAACTTATCTGCTTACTCACATTATTCATTTTTACTATTTTCTCAAATTATATAATAATGGTTCATTTACTGAAATATGGCAACAACAATCTACAGAGTAGACTGCAAACTGGTTCATTCGGAAAATATTTAAATCAATGGCAGCCATTAGCTTGATATATTCTTGAATTCTGTAATGTCAAATTGTAGCCACATTGCAAATTCAAAGCGTTAAAATCAGTCATAATGAGGAAGATATATTCAAAATGCAAAATATTAAAGGTAGGCTTATTTTCTAAACTTGATTGTACAACTGGAGAATATTCTTTGTGTGGATAGTTGGAAACATTTTTAAAAATTTTGCGTTTTCACAGTGACGGAACTAGGGTCAACCAGAGCAGTTGGATAACCTGTGATGAACGGGATAACCCCTGTAAAGTCCTTGTATTTAAAAGATAAATCAGATATAAATTTAATTTTCGAAACCACATGTCGATCCATGCCGCATATAGTAATCAAGAGATAAAATGCTATTATATGAGGTTCTCACGGTTATC
>OZ010586.1:101417211-101434711 GCA_963932145.1 Acanthosepion lycidas
GCTCTTTGGATTCTGCAGAAGCCTCTGATTTGGTTAGATTATGTCTTTTATACAATTTAAGTGACTTTGAATGTTTTAGATTCTAATAGTGTAGGATTATACAGAGATGATGGCTTATTAGTTGTTAAAAACTGTACTCAAATTAAGGCAGAACGTTCTAGGAAAATGATCCATAGGGAATTTGATGAGTTATGTCTTAGGACTATAGTTACAACTAACCTTAAACAAGAAGATTTTCTGCACCTTACCCTAGATCTTACTAGCAATACATTCCAATTAACGGAACGTTGGTGGGGGCATATGCAATATTTAATAACAGTAATTATAAGCAAAAGACTTCATCATCCAAGTATTTTTGGAGTCTAAAAGAAAAGAATAAAACTCCTATATTATATGGAAATTAATGAGGAAAGCTCGAACATGTATATCAATATATGCCACATGATATGTATGTCTTAACGAAAAATTTGAAATAATTTGATTAAAAATAAGATAGATCTCTTAAATAAAAGACATGAACTAACTGTTAACTGTAAACACCGCTATACATTTAACTTACTACAAAGGTTGTCATACTTTCAACGATAATGATATGTCACTATAAGTTTAGTAGGTTATTACTTTTATTACCGGATGGTCCTCCTCTTGATGTGTAAGTATTTTATTATAAAATGAAAGAATTTAAAAAGGAAGTGAAAAGAGAGGAGGAAATATATATATATATATATATATATATATATATATGTATATATATATATATATTGTGAATTCGAATATGTATTCGGTCTCCAAGGAATGACAAACGCAATAATTAAATATAAGAAATAAAATGTATTTTCACAATCATACAAAGGGTAATACTGTTTGTAAGTCTAGGAACGTGGTAAGTAGCAAATACAGATAGATATATACAGTCTCGAAGTCGGACTTCCTTAAAGTCTACGTGCTTGTAACTGACTACTACAAGAGGTTACCTCACTCTATCTCTGTTCGCATATTCTCTGACTCTCACTATATCCTCTGAGCAGCAGTCCAGCTACACTTGGTAGAATCCACATACATGAAAAAGGGCTGGACCCCATAACACCCCCTCCTTAGATCACTTTCGGGGGAGATAATAGTTTTTGGTTCCGGCATATTTTTAATTGCCGATGCCTTCTCTGAGTCCGGTTTCCTGCCATTTTCATTTTTTATCTCACCTAAATATTTAATTTAATTTAGGAAAAAATCACACTTTTCTCCTTTTACTTTGAAGCCAAAGTCCTGAATCTTCCAAAAACTTTTTTTATATCTGACGTGTGCTCTTCAACATTGTCACTCTTAATTAGAATATAATCCAGATAAGCGGTCGCGAAATTCTGGCCCGTGAGCGTTGTGTCCATCGTTTGCTGAAAAATTGCAGGTGTGACTTTTATTCCGAATGGTATTCTGTTGAACTTGTACAACCCTTTGTGCGTATTAATGCAAAGGATTTTCGTACTCTCTTCTTGTACTGGGATTTGTAGATAAGCCTCATCAATATCTATTTTTGAAAATATCTTACCGCCGTTGAGCTTTGTAAATACCTCCTCTGGGCTCGGTAGTGGGTAATGGTGGTCTTTTATTGCCTTGTTGAGTCCCGTCGAAAAATCTGCGCATTCTCCTGAATTCTTTTTTGCGTAAACCACCGGCGCAGCCTACTCACGAAACTCTGTTTTTGATAGAATCCCAGTTTATTCAAGTCTCTTCAATTCTTTGTTTATTTTTTCTATAGTAGCAAACGGTACATATCGCTTCTTTCTAAAAATTGGTTGAATGTTTTCTTTTAATTCTATTTTGGCCTTAAATTTGTTGCATCGTCCCAACTCGCTAGAAATTACCTCATGAAATTGATTATATATTTCCTCCTTCAATTTTATAGTATCTGATTGTTCAAGCTCTAACTTTTTGCAAAACCAGTCTCCAAGGAATGACAAACGCAATAATTAAATATATGATATAAAATGTATTTACACAATCATACAAAGTTTAATGCTGTTAGTAAGTCCAGGAACGTGGTTAGTACCAAATAGAGATAGATATATACAGTCTCGAAGTCGGACTTCCTTAGTGTCTACGTGCTTGTAACTGACTTCTACAAGAGGCTACCTCACACTATCTCCGTTCGTATATTCTCTCACTCTCAGTATATTCGCTCACTATCCGACCACCGACTACCGACTGTAAATCTGGGCATTTAACGGCAGCAGTCCAAGTAAACTTAGTAGAGTCCACATACATGAAAAACGGGTGGACCCCATAACAATATATATGGGTGTGTTTGTATAAATATATATATATCGGTGTATATGTATGTATATATTTATATTTACGTGTACTTCTGCATATATGTACATATTTATGTGTATGCATGTGTGGGTATATATATATATATATATATATATATATATATATATATATATATATATGGCGGTGTGGGTTAGTGTGTATGAGTGGGTGTTGCTATCTATCATATGTTTGGTTATTTGTGCGTATGGTTAGGTATGTTAAATTTGGTATTTGTCTATATATATATATATATATATATATATATATATATATATATATATATATATATATATACATATATATAACCGTGTATGTGTGCGTACTTATATATATGTATATGTAGATGTGTATGCATGCTTATAAATATGTATATGTTGATGTATGTGCGTATGTCTTCGTATATATATATATATATATATATATATATATATATATATATATATATATATATATATATATATATATATGTATGTATGTATATCATAGTGTCTTGGAATGACAGATCAATTCTAACTAAAATCTACATTTGTTTGATAAGAGCTTTATACTTGCTTATAAACTTAATAAACAACAATCGTGTCTCGTTACATTTTAATATTGTATGGAATTGCCGTTCTTTATCGTCACTAAGATAATATAGTTGGAATATGTTTATGTCTATATATATATATATATATATATATATATATATATATATATATATATATATATATATAAATATATGTGTGCGTGTGTGTTTAATTTTGGTTTGTATGTGTTTTTATGTATATGCGTTCGTTTGTATATGTGTATGTGTGTATATATTTATCCTTGTGTATTATTGTATATATATATGTATATTTGGTTTGTTTATTTTTAATGTTGCACCGTGTTGATATATCTGGGTTTGGTTCTGTATGTGTATTTATGCATATATGTATGCGTATATGCATTTGTGTATGTGTATATATGTGTATGTGTTTGCGTTATATATATATATATATATATATATATATATATATATATATATATATATATATATATATATATATATGTCTGTGTGTGGATGTGCATATGCTTGTCTGTACGTAGGATTTTGTTTGTTCCTGTCTGTAGTGAAGAATGTGTGTACACATATATATCTATGTAGTTTTTATTTTCTTTCACCTACTGTTATATTTTTGTATTCGTGCATGTGCACTTGTTGGTGTACAGTTATATATGAAATATATTTTTAAGTATATTTGTGTGTTTGGAGTTTTCGATTTTATATATTAGATGTTGTTATTTTTATCCGTATATATCTGCCAAAGTTTAAATGGTTAGAACGAATCAGGAATCTTGACATTTTCCGAGCATCTTTAGTGATGGGTTGTATGAGGATGCAAACAAAAGGGGGTTTATATTTAACATCAGAAATAGGCAGCTGGATATCGTGGGACACGTAATGAGGAAGGGAGGACTGGATAATGTGATACCCAAGGGTCGAATAGAGGGAAACCAAGACAAGAAGAAAACAACGCATTACATACCTAGCGTCCTTAAGCAAGTGTATGGTAGAACGTGGTCTGGTGCAGGTGGCAGAGGGAAGGAACTCGTTGAGCGCTGCAAGGGATAGAGTGTAGGTAGAAAGGTGAGAACTACGTCTTGAAAGGACAAAGCACTTAGAAAGATAGTATGTAAGTGTTCGTGATTTAGTTAATGTCATAATAATTGTTCAATGCTCGCAGCCTCCCCGGGGGAACACATGTTCACCACGATCTGAGTTTTTTCCTCTGATATCTATAAAACTCGTTCTCTCTCTTACTGGAAATTTCTTCTAGGACTCGCTTTCTGTTCAGAACCTGCTTCTTACGATACCTCAATTTTTGCACGGCTATAGGATAAGGAGAATTATATAGGTTCCAAACTGGTTTAGATTGCTGCCAGTAACTGTCGTCGATCGTCCAATTTTTTTTTCTTTATGTATTGTGATTCTTACTGAGGACAGTTGTTTGAGGTCAGTTTATCAATAAACCATGGTCAACTACATGTTAACGACAGGGATGCCTGGAAATAAATTCAAATTCTCACGAACGTAATGCAGGTTTTAGTTAGATATAGACGATTTAATGAAGGTGAATAAAATAATTTAAAATCGGATATTTTTGTCATCTATTGACACAAATGATCAGAAGGCGGCGCCTTGGAATCGCTATCTGTATGTTCATCAAGGTTTAATCATAAATTCTAGTTGATGTTAGGTCCATTTCTCGTGTGGTGTGCGATTGCGTGTGTCTGACGAGTCGTCTGTCTCTTTTTGTCCCTGTCGGTCTTCCGTGTATCAAGCTGAATTTATACGTAATTCTCAGCCCACACATCAACCTTCACCCGCCAAGCAGCAAAATTTATGGCTGGCTATAGTTAATACAGCTAGGATGCCACTGCCAGACATTTCTATTGTGCTGCTTGAACATTCCATATGAGCAGATGCTAAACAAACCAATGAGTGCTGGTATATTTTACGCGAAGATATTTTGGCAGCATGATCAAGCGCAGAAAAAAAGGAGAAAGAAGAGACAGAGTAACGTGTAACACTGTCCTGCAAGACGTTAAAAGCTTCTTACTGGATTAACAACAATAGAAGTCTTGAGGCGGATCAATTAGCAGCGAGCACCGGGGCACATATGCTAGGCGACAAAAATCTCCTGAGCCGACCAAGCATAGGAATGAATGCAATATGGGAACCAGTAATAGAGAGTTCCAGAGAAATGCAATAAGAACAAAAATAAATTGCAATATAAGTTCTGGTAAAAACATGATATGATAACAGGAAAATTGCAATATGAGCACTGGGAAAAACTGTTGCTGAAGACATTAGGTTTATAATACCCAGGAATTCATACACTGGTGTCCTCAAGGCACATGGCACAGTGGATAAAGTTAGTTAGATCAGGTGACGGGTCACAAAGAGTGTGAGTTCAATACCTGATTAAGGCGGTGGAGAACTTGGAAAGGGGAATTAACAGGAGATAACTGATAACTGACATCCATTAGACATCGCACGTGTAACTAGAACAGTCTACCCCAGTGAGCAAAATAAAGGGGTTTGTTAGGCCGAAACCTTGTGATAAATATGCTGATGAAGATGAGGAAAATAGCCCGAATAATGTAAATAGTGTAGAATGTGTTCAAATATCTGAAATATCAAAACAACACTTCATCCAGAATTTCTGTGATGAGGTGTTATTCTTATTTGCATTATGTTCCTCATACTTTCATAACATTTCTTTCGGTCTTCATTGATAGGTTGTCTAACTGGATAACCTTCCAGTTTTACACACAGTATTACGTACTAATACCCTTGGGAAAGGTATGAATCCACTTCTTCTCCTCCCAGCTATGGGTAAATAGCAAGGCACGCCAGGTTCTACAGCATTGGATGGCAACTGGTCTATTGCAGAAAGAAATGGCAACTTACTGCGGGAAAATATGCCTCGTCCGTCATGTATCGAAAGATACATGATAACCTAACCGTGTATCACAAATGGCATATAACTGACTGAGTGAAGTACTAATCCCCTTGGGACAGGTATGGATCTTCTTCTCCTCCTGCTATGGGTAACTAGAAGGACAGACCGGATTCTATAGCCTTGGATAGTAACTGGGCTACAGCAGGAAGAAATGGCAACCTACTGCGGGAAAAAATATTCCTCTTCAATCATATATCAAAATTACATGATCACCTACTCATGTATCACGCATGGCACATAACTGACTGATTAAAGCCTTGTTAATGAGATTATATACATATTGTAACTGTCAATTCAATCTCTGTTTTGAACAAGGAAGACTGGTACTGAGTTCACAATCTGGCGAGGAAAATAATAACAGAGCTGAGCTAAATAAGAATTGCACAATATATCGCTAGGCACGGTCAGACGAAGCATATTAAAATACATTAAATGGCGCGTTTAGTTCAATGTTTCTTGACGGGTAGACGGATCGACATGCAACTAGTGAAGGCAGGAGAGGACAACGACAGAATCC
Source organism: Acanthosepion lycidas (assembly GCA_963932145.1). Taxonomy (NCBI): domain Eukaryota; kingdom Metazoa; phylum Mollusca; class Cephalopoda; order Sepiida; family Sepiidae; genus Acanthosepion; species Acanthosepion lycidas. The sequence goes on from OZ010586.1 coordinate 101,423,527, forward strand.
TTGTGATGATAACTAAAAATAAAATGAAAATATTTAATGTGTAACTAACGCAAATCACAAACAAACGTTCTAGCAAAATTAAATTAATCTAGAACAAATGATTTGTTTCCTAAAAAGAACCTATTCTTTCAGTCACTGGTCAGGTAAGATGAAATTATTCGTAATGCTTTGCCTGATTCCTTGTACGTACATAAAAACACATGTTTAATATCACCCATAATTATTTTGCGTGGAGAGTGTAATCGCTGTTGAGAACAAAGCAAATGACTGAAGCATGTAACAGAAGGATGGGTTGAAAAGTTCACAGGATGATTATGAAGAAATAATAAGAAATCTGTGATATGCATTCATTTCAACTCATCTTTTTAACAACGCTTTCCCGGTAAAATGGCATCTGGCTGTTAAAAGAAAACTTTGCAAAAAATGACAAATTGGCTCAAATAACAAGTCATTTTACAGTCGAAATGGCTAGATGTAACCGTAAGTTTTATGTTAGCAATTTCTTTTTTTCTCGCTCGTGGAAATCTCTTCCGTTTTGCTTTCCAGGAGTTTTTGATCAGCAAAAATATTAACGCATGATCAATCGTTATTTTCTGTCTTCTTAAATTCTGTTCTTTTATTATTCTCGATCCATATTTTTTTTTCTTGTATTCTTTCACACTCAGTAATTACCTGCGTCTTAGTGGCTCTAATTCCTTGCTTCAGGTGAAATGATTGCTAACAAAAAAATAATCTGTTGAAAAAAAAATTTCTGTTGAAAATGCACAAAAAATAACAACGATGAGCTTATAAAGTATCTGCAGAAAAATTGTTTAACTGCCAAGGGCATTCATGCTGACATGTTTTCTACATTAGTGGATGGCGCTTCATCTTTATCAATAGTGCAAAAGAGGGCAGCTGAATTTAGGAGGGGAAAGTCGAGACTTAAATATACCAAAGATTTCGAGTTCCTGCAACTGCCACTTCCGGGGAAAAAACATTGATGGTTTTTCTTCCCATGGTATTGAATGACAGGTGTTTAACTCTAAATAAAATAGCCAATGCTGTTAGCATAGAGGGATTTGAGGATATTACGCACAGTGAACATGGTATGACGAAAGTTTTCCTCGGTGGATGATATGTCTTCTGATAACTGTTCAAAAGCGTACCGGGTTGATCACATCGCTGTAAAACATATTAAGTAGATACATCATGTCTTCTTGAACGTTTCCTCATCCAGGATGTGTGATGCGTTCTCTCCATTAGCCAGAGACACAGAAATGATCTATACAATATAAAACTCCTTATAACCTGCTCCAAAAAGCCATGGTCGTTTTATATGTAGAGAAAGTGATGGCCTCTGTTTTAGGGATTAGAACGATATTATTTTTATTGACTGGCTACAAGAGAATATTTAGTCAACTTACTGATGTTTTTAGGCTATTGAGATCAAACGCCGATGATCACTGAGGAAAGAGGAACATGTTTCATGAAGACAATGCTTCACAACAGACCCTTTGTTTCAATTACTGTTGTGTGTGAGTGTGTTTTTAAACTGGTTGAACACCATCCCTATTCGCCTGAATTGTCTATCATCTGACTCATCTATTTCCCACATGAAAAAACAACTTGGCTGGGAATCTGTATTGCAGTGATGATCTCTGCTATTTATGACATTTTTTTTACCAAAAGGAAAAAATATTTTATTAACTTTAATCCAAGCAACACTGATGGATGAATTGTGTGAACCGCAAAGGAGACTATGTTAAAAATATATATATATATCATTTAATTATATTCCATGTGAGTATTTTGGTCAACCTATGAGATTTCGACCGATCGTGGAGAAGCAAAAATGTCTTAATAATTTTCCGTTTGCTCGAAGCGGACAATTCGAAATAAAACTTAATCGATCCCCTAAGGTGATAATAAGTGACCGATTATACAGACATGTCAGTACTGACGTTGTAATCACCTTATTTAAATAGATAGCAGCATTTAAAAAATGATTAGCGACTAGTTAGTCATTACTGAAAATGGGGGTAATTTCAATCGTTTTGTATCAAATGAGCAGCCGAGGTATTCTATGATATTTTATTTTATTTTAATTTTTTAGGATAAAATTTAGAGTCGCGGAACGAGAAATCTGAGTACCTGGTTGGAATTACGGTTGTATTCGTTAGATTCACTTTCACAAAAATAACACTAGAAAAGAATAAATCGCTCTCTCCCTCAATCCAACTCCGTCATGGGTATGATGATAAATTACATCCGTGTCCAGTGTAAGAAAAAAAATTTGTCCAACAGAAAGGCCTCTGATCAGGAGGTTCTGAGAAGCACGGAACCACCTCTTTATTGCTGGGGTTCCCAGGTCCACCTAGACCAGGGGTGGTAACATCTGTTTGGGTCCCAGCTATGGGCAAATAGTTAACTCGAAACTGAGGTAAAAAGCCTTATGAAAATGTAAATCCAGGTTTTAATACCAGAAATACTTTGTAAAAAATTATTACCAGAAATACATTTTTGAAGAAAAACTATTAATAGCAATACGTTTTTGAAAAAAAAAATTACCAGCAATACATTTTTTTAAATTATATTACAGCTATACATTTTTGAGGAAAAAAAAACAAACATATTACCAAGAAAAAAATTGTCGGCATTAAATGAGCAATTGAGGTTGATATGCCGTAGAATAAAACAAACCAAATCAAACCTAACCAAACCAAACCCTCTATCTAACTCTGACGTATATAAAAGCATAGTGATATTGTCTCGTCGTCTATGAGAGTCATAATTCAAAAACGTGATCTTGACTGAGAAAAGTAACAAAGGCTCGCTTAAGTTTGTAGCATTATAAATAAACTGTTGTGTCTGTGAGTATTGAAGAAAGACAAGTAGCCCTAAGCAGTTGGACATGCGCGTTAATGAGCAGCCGTGTTGATAATGATAAATCACACTGCTTTGCATGGCGCTTTTAATTCAAAAGACGTCTGATGATAATGAGAGTCGACTCATATAATTAGCAACTTCATATTATAAACAGAAGTCTGCGAGATAAATTTGTCAACTGTATTAAAATAGAATAGTTAAAATCATACAATTCGGTGCGTCCTTTTCGTTTCTTACTGCTTGGTGCAACTTTCAAAGTCTCATATATAATAGCCAATCCTCTTTTGACTTCGAGGAGAGTAGAAAAAAACATATCGGAGACGCTGTTTGGTTTCAATGAGAAAAGAAACAAGAAAATATGTAAAGCAGACAAGAAAGAATTGAGAAGATGATAAGACTCTCGTATATTTGCAGTCTGCTGCAGTGAAATTAGTGAAATCTTGAAAAAAATGTTATTAACATTATTGCTGTTGATGCTGTTAAAACATCTTCAATAAGAGAAAATGACTGTATGATATAATCATTATAAAATAAATGATAAATTTCGAAACATCTTCCTCTAAGTTCAAAAATACGTTCATTCCTTAAACAAAATTTCAGACATAAAATAAATTTCTGTCTTTCGTATCAAATATATGAACATGTTAGCAAGTCATTTCGAAGTGGAGTAATGTTTATTAATCTGTTCTCGTTCGATAAGTTAAAACTGATTTGTGATTTTGATCATCATTGGGTGATCCATACATTCGGCCTTGTTCTACATCTCAGCTACGCTTCGTGTAATAGCTAGTAATATAATAAACATGTCAAATGGTGGATTCCAACTAACCAAAAAAAAATAAAAATAAAAATTAACAAATGATGTCCATAATAAATAATTAAACCCTATTTTAATAAATAAACATAGCAAATGCACAAAAATAATGATATTCTAAAGTAGTAAATAAAAAAATAATTGTTACCAAATGAGGAAAACTTGTAAACATGAAGACTCAAAAGTTGGTTTTATTCGATGACAATCTTGGTAACTAATTTTATTAGTAGCTTCAATAGACATTTCTATAGTGATTGTAAATAATGGATCTTCCTAGTCTACAGAAATATTCTCAAACAATAACCATTCCAGAGATGTCAATTAAGAACAATAAAGTTTTATATTCGATATTATATATATATATATATATATATATATATATATATATATATATATATATATATAATTTCAATAAAGGTGCAATTAATTTACAAATTCATGAATCATTCATACAAGAAACAAATACAAAGTTTAATGATTTAATTGGCGAGAAATCCATCTTCGCGAACAATTCAAATAATATACAAAAACCCCGAACCTGTTTATGAATGAAAAGATCCTTGTTTTATAAATTTCAGTTGCATAAGGTCTTATTATTATTTTTACAAGCTTTCGTCTATTCCTACAGACATCCTCAGGTATGGAAATAGATTTTGTTCTTGTTTTTAGTGTCAGTAATAAGAGGACAACGAAAATAGAGATGTAATCCGAAAAATGCTATGAGAAATGTGTTATTGTTTTGGAACGTGCAGTCGCAACGCTGAGTTTGAATTTAAATTTTAAAGTTGTGTATATATATATATATATATATATATATATATATATATATATATATATATATATATATATATATGTGTGTGTGTGTGTGTGTGTGTGTGTGTGTGTGTGTGTGACAGCACCGTGGTAAAACATCTGACTGACACCAAATCTGTTGGATTCTGATCCTGATGAAGAAATCGTATGTATAATCGCACTCAGCTGTGATACAGCGAAACAGTACTGTCTGCGAATGACATAATTTAGCTCTTGAAAATACCTTTCAGTTGATCACTGTTGAGTAATAAGTTAATTCTATAAACAACATCCACCTGTGTTAATGCAAAGTTCATCACTGAAAATAAATAGAGCACTCCGACTGATTGTCATTTATTTACATTCGTAAAAACAATATCTTATATTTAGCTGTGGCCCCCTGCTAATTGAAGATAGTTTAGCGGTAGAAATTCTGACTGCCACCGAATCGGTTGGGTTTCGCACTAAGGAGCTGTGATCCGGCAAAACACTACTATCTGCGAATTATATATATATATATATTATCGTGCTGGTTCAGAATTTTTTTACATAAAACATATATATTGAGGAAGGTTTAAGTGAATAACATACATTTGCATATTATTGCTTTTATTACTATTATTACGTTTGTTTTTTTATGTTGGTGTGACTGCACCTTCACAATATATCAGCAGTTGTATTCTCCCTGACTCTTTCCTCTATTTAGTTTCTATCTTGTCATTATAAGTACTTATCTGCCAACACGTCAAACGGAATAGAATTAAGGACCGATATTTTTATTTAAAAAAAAGGAAAGAAAGGCAGATCAATCAAAATGAACGCGAAGGAAAAATTTCAAACGAATAATAAAAGAATCAACTAAGAAAATGTCTGAAATCAAGTGTATGCTGTAAGAAAAAAAGAAGCAGAAAAGAAAGTTTAGAATACAAAACAAAAAATGGCGGCGGAGGTATGACTGGAAGATCCTGTTTAAGAGTGGAATCCGCTTACTTTCGTTCTGTCAATGTTAAAGTAAGCGTCCCAATCTAGTGTCGGCTATTCAGGTCTTGCTTATGATTTTTATAAACCGTAGCCACGACTCCTGAGGTTTTGCGCACATTTAAAGAAAAGGTGAATAAAAATAGGCAAACGAAAGTTGGTGGGAAGAAAACAATAGAAAATAAAAGCGTCGATTCACTACTCTTTTTCCAGGAAACGTGGCGAATGTTTACTTTTTGATAAAAATCTACGATGACCACAAGTATTAGAAGAAATCCCGTTTATTAATACACCGATTTTACCCCTTTAAATCATATTCTCACACCTTTGTATTAAAATTCCCGGTTATAATATATATTAATAAATTACGAATTTCATCGATTATTGACATCACTTTGGTTTAAGAACATGAAAGTACATACATTTCTAATAACCATAAAAACTACAGGTAAAAAAAAATTCTAGCTATTCTTTCCTACAGTTTGAATAAGGACACGGCAGACATTACCTACAATTCTTCAAGCTGGGAAAAAAAGCTCATTGTCAATCTTTGGGTATTCGTTTCGAATTATCATATCCAATGGATTCCATACTAATTCAATGGGAAATAGTTCAGAATGTTGAGACAGCCAAGTTGATGGACTCATCCATATTTGTTACTCACCGGGTATAAAAATACACTCTTCTATCAAACCCACCGTAGCCAATCAGCGCTTCACTTTTTAAATCTTGACTTCTCATTGGAGGAGACATCACAAACAGTGTAGCAATTCTCTACATATCTGTTTTCCCTGCTCAACGCTTTGGAGCCGGTTGGAATCACAGAAAAATAAATAAATAGGATCAGATTCAAACGGTCAGTAACATAATCTTCATGAGATGCTAAACAACTCTACGCCTGTCATTACACTGACATAACGACTTTTCGCGCGTCAACTTGCTGACTCAATAGTCATTATTTCTCTCTCAAGAACTCTATCTACAATTTACTAAAAAGAGTGATAATATTCACTCCCAAGTAAACATTGTATTCATCAACCAGCTATTATTAATACAGTTAAAGGTGCATGACTCCTTGAGACTTTAAACAAACAGTTACTACTAAAACACGCATACACATTGACTTTTGAACTTATATATGTGACAATTTTCTCCCTACAGAACTTGTTTAATTTCATCAACAAAGCTGAACTGTAAACTCTTAGACACCAAATATTTACATCGTCATTCCATATATTTTCTCCTATCACATCACGCTCAAACATCAATGATAAATTCAATATATGTATGTTATTCGTATATAAATATGTGTTATTGTTGAAACCTCTAATTCCATTATTTTTTCTCATTGAATATTCTTTGCAAATGATTGACTTAAAATGCTCATTGTTTATTTGTTGTGGATGAAAAATTATCGACCTCACCCATTTCTGAATCTTCAAGCACTTTAACTTTCTGATACCTTCTAACACACTACACATCCCCAACAACGTCATAATTTTCAAACTTTTGTTTCTTTAGTTTTACTTGAGGCAGTTCTGACATAATTTCACAAAAAGTTTTGCATTGTTGACATGATGAAATGTCAATTTTCCGCAATTGTACTTAAACCAGGAGGATTATTATGTCTTTGCAAAATCGAATGTTATTGTTCATTTAAACATAATTCCGTTGATCTAACCAAAGCATCCAACACTTTTTGTAATCTCAAAAAGTCTACGGAGATTCAAACTAAAAAAATTGTGCAAGTCTGTTTTCGTTTTGATTATAAGATTATTTTTCGCTATTTTCAGCATATGTTCTATGCAATTTGGCTTTATCAGTTTATTTTCCAATTTCTCGGGAGATTGGACCCTAAATGATTAACTTTTTATTTTCTTTGATAATTGTTTAGTATTTCGCTTTCCATTCCTCACTTATATTTGTTTTTCTCTTGTTAATATTTTTAAATCAGGATCGCCGTCACACAGGTGTATATTTTTCTGTTTAGACTTCCTTAGAAGTGCCACAGGCGTTTCGTATAAGGTGCATGAAATCATTCATCTATGTTCATTCCTGTATCAATTTGCTCTCTAATGTTTTATAGAATTCTCATCGTATATTTTCATTTTATATCGTTCGAATATTATGCATAGTTGCCATTCGTGTTTTTTATGATCAGAAGCAGGCTATTATTTTGGCTCTTTTTACAACATTTGTCAGATGTCTGTGATCAAAATTCAAAGTTAAGTGTTATACACTCTAACCTCTGTGATGTCAATATCGATACTACTTTCGTTTACTCCCTTTGGACGTTTGCACAATGGCATGTGATTCAATGTTTCATGGGGAGTTTAAAACATGTTTTTAAGATAGAGTATCCTTTTGCCTAAATAAATCATAGTAATATTCCTTCATTGTTGTTTGAGGCTTCTGTTTCAAAGGCTGATGATATTTCTCATCAAAGGAGCAGTGGCGTTCGAAAAACGTAAAGTATCAGTAAAGTTCCCATTAATGCACAATTTTCTGTTTTTCCTAAAACAGAAATATTAGTTGATTCTCAATAGAAGTTACTTTATTCAGAGAAAAACGTTATTTAAGTAGGGCCATGTATTCATAGAATAGATTCTCCAGCAATGAAGAACTATATGGTCCAAACTAATTTATATTAAATTACAATATTTGATGCCAAATATAAATTGTATTTTGTCTTTTTAGACAGTCCTGTATAAGTTTAATTCCAGTTGTGTAATCGCGCCAATACTTAGTCAAAGGACATCTTGCATACAGACGACTAGGTGTAAATTTTGCATTGTTCTGGAATGTACTCTCAAATGATCTGATGCTGACTAGAAATTGATTTCCGTACCTATTGGTCTTCGATTTTTCTAGTGGATGATGACACCCTACCTATTGGTCATTTCGAAGGCTTTTCATCATTCTGATTTTATCGCCAGACATTTATGTAAGCAATCAACTTTTCCTCGGTTGTGATCGTTCTTTTAAAAGAATGGAACGACTGTGTTATTCTTTGACCAGAGAATCGCAGATATATATTAGGCTCATTAAAAAGTTTCCCTTTAAATCGTAGCGATTCGATTACACAAGTTTTTTAATTGCTTTTGAAGTCTTATATTTGATATGTGGAGTTCCAGTGCTTTGTCCCGTTGTATGTAATATGAATTATTCCTAATCAGCTATTTCTCCCTATTTTCCTTTTGAAAAGAATCATGTTATGTCGATATTTTAGCTGATTTTTTAGTTGATATGTTAGATTGCTTAGCAGATGTTCATTACCAGTAGCGCATTATTCGACATCACACTGGTGGGTCCTCGAGGGACGCATCCTTTGGGTCAGAGACGATACGGTTTTTAAGAAGAATATCATGCTCTCAGTCCAGGTCAAAGTCATTGGTTTTATACCAGTTCGATCTCCAAGACAGACGATTATTGGAATGTCTAATGACCTCTATCAATCTACCTGGTTTATTATCTGAGTGCAACAAACCCGAAATAAATTTATTACACTAAGGCTGAACGTGTTCATCTCAAATGCTCGTGCGTACAAACATAATTACATACACACATATATATGTAAATTAGGTCTCATTTAAATATATATGGGCACCTATTAAACTCTATCCGCAACATTATCTTTGATAATACAAATATAATGGCTCCACCTGCATGTCTTAAAAAGATTATAAATTATGTAAGAATAACTAAAAAAAAAAAAATGAAAACGCCAAAACCCTAAAATATCAATTATGAATACGGCTACAATGTACTGAGCGTTTTATGTAATATGAATTATTCCTAATCAGCGTTTCGAGTGGATCTTAACCTATGAATACATTCTTAACGGAGCCTTGTCTGTTTTCAAATAATTATTTCATTTATTGAACGTAGCGAGACAGTTACACACTGAACTCCTGGCTATGGCACCATGACAATAAACGGAACAATTTTTTTACCATTTTTTACATTGATTTCTGCCGCTTATCTGGAATTAAAATGTAAGACATTATGAAGTTATGGCCCATTTTTTTCCTGAACATAAAACAGTTTTAAATTCACTATCAACAGAGGAATAGTGTTTAAACATGCGCGAAAACGTCATTTTCTGAATATGAATATATGCTATAATTTTCTGTGAGGTGTTAAACAAAATGATGTGTTAAAATTCAACTTATTCGAAAACGCTAGATACCTTTCTTCCAATCCAATAAATTCTCAGATTACACGTTATACCTTTGTCCATGCGGCACCTCAAAGATAATCACAAATTTACAAGAAATCAATAACACTCAAAGCATGAAATTAAAAACCATGAAAAACATGAAAGCAAACGCTGAAAGGGCTTTCAATCTAATTAATTTTTTTATATTCTTTACAATGTCTGAGACAAGTAGAAATCTGAGGACCTTAACAAGAACGAATACAAATTGTGCCGCATTCATCCATACATAAACACACACACACACACACATATATATATATATGCATGCATGTATGTATGTATATATACATATAATATATATATATATATATATATATATATGTATATATGTATATATATATATATATATATATATATATATATATATATATATATATATATATATATATATATGTATGTATCTATAAGAAAGATGCGGAAATTAATTCGTCAACAAGAAAAACTATTTAAAATATACTAGACCTAACTTGCCTGTTATCTTCAGCAAAACTTCTTTAAATGAATATCTGTTTCCTCAGTGTACACAGTGTATTTATTTGTCTATTTTCATTTACACATATGTTTTGCATCTTTGCATTGTCTACTTTACATCGAACCATAAATATAGCAATTCAATGCACAGACAACTGTATATTCACAAAGATATATCTGAAATCACACAAGACGTGATGTTATCCTGCACACGCTAATGTTTATCTAACAAGACATTCAACAAATATAAGCTTATTAATAAGAAATAAAATAACTCAACGTGAAATCAGACAATGAATAAGAAATAAATCCAGTGAAAGTCTGAAAATGAAAGGCACAAAATAAATCAATCTACTGAAGCAGATTGGAAGATTTTTAGCTTTCCAATTATCTCAATAGTTACTAAAGCCAATAGGCTTTCGTTGAAAAAAAAAATGCAATGTCAGAAAAAAAATCACAATTTATATAGAGGAATAAAATATTTCCCTAATTTAAGTAACTCAGACTCTCATACATACCATATATTATCGGATGCTATCCAGGTTGTGTATGTTGTAATTGTATTATTCAATAAAAAGCACGTGAAACAGACGCTCATTTATCGCACGCCTTCTGCTCTTAAGATTCGTCCTGTCTACCCGCTTTCAATTTTTCTTTTTTTTTTTATGGCTGTGTTTCGGATGAGACCTGTTGTGTTACGGATAACGACTCAAAATGAGAAATCGGGGTTTGTTACATTTACTTACGCGCAAATACTCTTGGGAAAGGTATGAATTCATTGATGTGTTTAATAGGAAAACAGAATGGTTCCTGTAGCCTTGGTTAACGATTAGTCTATCGTAAGAAAGAAAAGGCAAACTACTACGGGAAAAAAAAACTTCTGTCTTGTCAGTCACGAATCGGAAGAGATATCATCACGCAAGTGTGTATCGCGTATGACTGACAGATGGATCTTTTGGAACGGCTCTGATTTCGTTAAAATAGCTGAAAAATTAGAGCCAGGGTTATATCAATTACCAAATCTATCAAAATAATTGAAAATA
>OZ010586.1:101437211-101467211 GCA_963932145.1 Acanthosepion lycidas
AAAGTATAACTTTTACTCCCTTGCTCCTACCCCTTTGTTTAATGAATTGTTTGATATTCTCCCTACCAATCTGTCCAGCCTACCCCATAAAATTTGATAAGTATCTGTCGTTGGCGACGGAAAATTTAACATTTGTGGAAAGTCACTTGTGCCATGCAATTCACCTTTGTTTTTCATTTTTTTTTTATGTCTATATACTAAAATCTAATTATCCCACTTGGAGGTGTCACTCAGACTTATACTAAGTTAAAACTTAGTATTGTCTACCCAACTGAATACCATACACTGTTATGAACTATTCTAACTTCGATATATTAATAAACCCACAATCTCATTATCTGGGCTTGCTCTTGGACCTTCTTCGAGTCTCGTCCTAAAGCTGGTAATCTGAACAAAATTACCCCTTGGCGGTCAAGGTTAAAACGCATCTCTACCAATTTCAATGAATACAAATAATATCTCATACCGGATCGGCCGTCAACCGGGTCAACAAGGGCCGCGTCCCTCAGAGAGGAACCAGTCTGAGGTCGAAAAGTCTGTCACTGGAACAAACTCTTCCGCACACGAAGAGACACTAGGTCACCAAACCCGGATTATCGCCAACCTTGGACGAAGTGTCTCAATGCCAAATCGACTAGTAAAAATTAAACGAACGAAATGGAGCCGCGAAGAGTATCGACAAGTCATGACATCCTTCTTCACTGCACTCGAAAACCCAGCAAAGAACACCACCAATCAAACATACCAAATATGGAGAAATATGGTGGGAAATGATTAATACCTAACCTCAATCCAAACATGCTTGCCAATGTCTGCAGAGATATCATGCGAAACAACAGACTCTCAAAGGCAGAAATAGATAAGATAAAATTAGATATAAGACAAAATACTATGACCCATCACTCAAACTCTATTGAGACGAATGTTGAAATAAAGAATGCGACAGAGGATGAGGTGGACGCTAAAGCGAATGAAATACGAAATCATCTCCCAGGAAATGAAACCGAAGATTCTACATTAGACACAACCTATAGTTCTCCAGAAATTGTCACTGAAGATGACTCCAGGTACATTAATTTAGAATTCCTTGAAAACCACGAAGCTGAAATCACCGAAGCGAAAAATGACGTCATCGAAGTACTCAGCAGAGTAACTTTCATACAATTGTCAGACAGAGACCAGCTCCCGAAAATCCATATGACAAATCCCAACAAGCACATCATGAAAATAAACAATGCAGCCCTGGAAACACTGTTAACAGATAAACCAACCGGGAAACATCACAGAAGTTAACAACGTCATATACGCAACAGCTCTAGCAGCGACTCGGAAGCTTGGTGTCAAGACAATAAATAAAATTAACAGACACAGAGAACCAGCTTGGAAAACCAAACTGATACGAGAAATAAAACAAATCAGATGTGAGCTGTCTATATTAGATGAGCTCACCAGAAACCCTAATATTTCCACACGTAAATCCAAAAAGATCAAACGGAAATATAGCATTAAATCCCTAATTGATATTCCATGAATCAAGTAAATGCTGAAACAGAAACTTCAGCTAAACGCACAGAGAACACGACGATACGAGAAACGTTGAAGGTTGTATCGCCAAAATAAAATATTCCGAACAGATCTTAAGAAATTTTACAGGGAAATCGGAAAAGCACTTATACATGTCGAAACGCCACCATCGATTGATAATGTACAGACATTTTGGGAAAATATTTGGAACAACCCAAAGGAATGCAACCCAAATGCAGAATGGATACGGCGTGAAGAAGAACGATTGCTCTATACACCTCTGCAAGAATGGGAAAATATATCCACATATGATGTTAGGCAAGCACTAACGAAATCCCAAAAATGGAAATCCCCAGGAAATGACAAGTTGTCCAATTTCTGGCTGTATCATCTCTCATCTACCCATGGAATTCTTGCAAAAACATCATCAACGCTTGTAAATAATCCCAATAAAATCCCAGAATGGGTTACTAAAGGTATTACATACCTCAAACCAAAAACAACTGAAACAGACGACCCGAAAAATTATAGACCGATAACAAGTCTTTCCACAACGTATAAGTTGATCACGTCTGTACTGACGAACCGTACTTATTCCTTTTTCGAAACAAACAGCATTCTCCCGCTGGAACAGAAGGGATGCAGTAGAAGTTCATATGGCTGCAAAGATCAACTTCTGATAAATAAAATGATCCTGGAAAATTGCAGGAGACGACGCAGAAATCTCAGTGCAGCTTGGATTGATTATCGTAAAGCCTTTGATAGTGTTCCACATTCTTGGATCCTTAAGGCTTTGGAAATGTAAAAAGTCTCCCCTGTGGTATTAAACTTTCTTAAGCACAGCATGGGGATGTTGAACACGAAACTATACCTTAGGAACACCGGGGGCACTGCCATATCCTAACGTCTGAATATCCGACGTGGAATCTTTCAAGGAGACTCTCTGTCACCCCTTCTGTTTTGTTTATCCTTAACCCCTCTTACACATGAACTGAATAACAGTAGCTATAGTTAAAAAATAAATAAGAAAATATTCAATCACCTACTATACATGGTTGATCTCAAACTCTTTGCCAAAGACGACAATGAGTTGAAAGGTTTCCTCAATATTGTAAAATACTTCAGTGACGACATAGATATGGACTTCGGATTAGATAAATGTGCAAAAGTAACATTCAAGAAAGGTAGAATTACAGGAACACCCTCAATAGATTTAGATTTTGTCACAAAGATTAGGGAATTGGAGCATGATGAAGCTGATAAGTACCTAGGAATTACGGAAGGAGATGGCATACAACACCCCCAAATGAAAGAAAAAATAAGAAAAGAGTACTACAGGCGTGTACGTCTGATACTAAATATTGAACTAAACTCAAAAAATAGAATATCAGCTATAAACACATTGGCTGTCTCAGTGGTGCATTACAGCTTTAATGTTCTTAACTGGACCATAGCTGAAATTAAGCGAATGGACGCCAAATCGAGAAAGCTTCTCACTTGCTATCGCATGCATCATCCCAAAGCTGATGTTGATCATCTGTATATGCCCAGATCCGAAGGAGGCAGAGGATTAGTTCAACTAGAACTGTCCTACAAAACTACAACAATTGGCCTCCAAAGATACTTGGAAACTACAGAAGATTGGATGATGGTATGCATCAAGGAACATGAAAGTAGTAAGCGTCTTTACTCCGTAATGAAAGAAGCCAATAAATTCAAAATGGAGTTCAAATGGGCGTAGAGATGCAACTACAGCACAATACACCGGCTGAAACTGCAAAATACTTAAAAAAGACAGCAAAGACGAATGCAACCGACAAGATACAGAAGCGATGACAAGATAAACCGCTTCATGGCCAATACTCTGCCCGTATCAAACAAGCTTATGTAGACAAAACACGTACCCATCAGTGACTACGCAGTGCATGATTTACAGCGCAATTTGCGCCACTTGTAACTAGGGATAAGTTAATCAAGCATATTCATTGGGTGCCAACATCGTGCAACCTGATACAAGATGATCAATCGTTTCTGGATATTTGTGATAAATATCCAGAAACGATTGATCATCTTGTATCAGGTTGCACGATGTTGGCACCCACTGAATATAAAACCCGACGTGACAGAGTGGGCCAATATCTGCACTGGAAAATCTGCAACTTCTACGGGAAGGAAACTGAAAGAAACACTGAACAACACCCAGACCAGGTTACGGAGATTGGACCTGTTACAATTCTATGGGACTACACAATTCACACTGATAAAAAAATCAAGGCCAACCGCCCAGATATTGTTATTAAAGACCACAAACAAAAACGGTGCCTCCTTATTGATATGGCAGTCCCTGCTGACTGCAATGTATCTTTGATGATATTTAAAAAGCTGTCAAAATACAAGGACCTTGAAATAGAAATCTCGAAAATGTGGCATATGGGAACATCAACAATCCCTGTTGTAGTTGGAGCCCTAGGACTGGTTGGAAAAGATTGCAGTAGACTAATTGCAGGGATTCCTGGAAGCCCATGCCTCAAGGAGATACAAAAAATTGTACTGACAAGTACATCCCACACTTTACGAAGGGCTTTATCTATGTATTTTTTATTTTATTTTTTTTATTTTATTTTTTTATTTTTTTGTCAGTGAAAATTGTCATGATGCCTTTTCTAACCTTAGGTCTCTCGGTGGGACCCGGAAAGAAATGTGTAAACGCCAGAAAGCAAAGAAAATAAAAAAAAAATAATAATAACAATAACAACAACAACAACAATAATAATAATAATAATAATAATAATAATAATAATAATAATAATAATAATAATAAAAATAATAATAATAATAATAATATTGGAATTTTATTTTTGTTCATCCAGTACATTTCCTAAGTACCGTTCCAGATTGAGGTTTACTGAATGAGATTGTTGTAAGTCCGTCAAGGTTGAGAGTATGGGTTGCAAATTATGACCACATGTAGGAAACTTCTGATACTCCAATCGAGGAAGTTTTTATTGCAGCAAGTGGGGAAGCATCTCATCCAGAGTCTGTTCTATATTAAATCAGTTCTAGACAAAAAAAAGGTGTTTGGATTGAACGTCGTCCTTACGAATGGAATATAACTGGAATGTCGATGAGAACAAAATATGATGGGAATGAAGAAATTCAAGAAAATATTATCGAACCCGTACGGACCCAATGTAATACAGCAATGTAGGTGGTCAAATGTTGACACGGATATCAAATCAACTGACATTCCTAAACAGATGTAAAGACTTAACGCTCGTACCACTGGGTTTATCAATCAAGATATGGTTACTTACAGGAACACCTAAAGGGTCGACTAGAAAACAGGATACACCCTCGTGAGGGAAATAATTTTTCACAAAATTTGAGGGGAACACATCAGCTGGGACATGAAATATCCGATAATAACCGGACATTACTTAGCGAAATACAACAAAGATGGTGACAATAGTCCTAATATAAACAGTGTAAATAATGATAAATCTTTATCTGAGTCATTCAGACACAAATGAGTAGTAAAAATTTCATAACGTATATACTGTGGGAAATAGCCTGAAGAGTGGAGAACAATTGCTTTATCATCAAGGCGACGTAAACGTGTTTAACCTGATCGACGTATTTATCAGGCCGGGCCATGATATGAAAGCAATACGCATTGCAGGTCTGCTCTGATTTGATGGGAATGTTTCTTTAAGTGTAAGTATCGAGTTATACAAAAAATAACAGGTTCATAAATATATATATATATATATATATATATATATATATATATATATATATATATATATATATATTATTTATTTAAAATATGATTCCAACACGCTACATAAGAGTTCTCATGTTTCAAATCAAGAGCCGAATAACTCAATATAATTATTCCAATTAAATTGAATTAAAGTGAGCTCTGTTCCATCTTCAAGCGAAATTTTTTTTTGGAATAACTTATTTCTGAAATTTACGTGTTTTAATAGCATATTCATTATTGAAATCAAAATGTCCATGGTAACGGCTACTGCGATTGTTTAAATAGAGAGGGGTGTAGGGTGTTAATAATTTGTATCAGTATAAAGTTACATTCATAGATGTCAAGTCAGGGTAATGTTGGGGTGTCTAAATTTAAAACGGAAGATGCTTTCGTCTAGCCTGGTTTACGTGCCTATAGAGATTTATAATTTTTTTATTTTATTTTTTCTGAAAGGGTTGTGTGTATATAAAAAAAGATGAAGACATATACTGTTAAGTTGTGCTATATTTATGTGATAAAGTGCTCAATGTCAGAGGTAGAGTATGTGTAAATATAAAAGTGAACATTGAAGTCAACACTTAGAGGCGGCAGGCTGTAGCATGCTGTTGCAAAAAAGCCCTCGTTTAATTTTAAGACAAAATTTTGCTTTTAATGTTTTAGCCTCAGAACTCACACACCTTATCATGAATATTATAATGACTGTTAATATAATACTATAATATTCACAAAAAACGTTTGTCAGCAGCATATTGCGATACGTGTAAATTACTGAAAGCATCATAAGATATACATTGAAATAGCAAGAACATTTAGGTGATTTCCAGAGAAATGTTTCATTTGCGAGTTTATTGGCTTGTTTCTTTTGTGTGTTTGAATTATATTAGGCTGAGTTAATCATGTCGGCCACAGAAATAGTCGTTTTCTTTTATTTTCTTATTTAGTTAGCTGAAATTTTAACATGTCTAATAAGCGTATTAATTTTCATCTTTCCAGCTGTCATTTGGAACATATCGACAAAAAATCAAGTGGATGTTTCTCAAGAAAGAATAACATTCTTATCTCAATGAAAATACATTCAAAACTTTAATTGCATAAACAAAACAATGAAGAAAATGATAAATATTTCGTATTTAATAGGATATTTTAAAACAATGATTTGTGGAATTTTTGTAAAGAAATAATGAAATATGTCAATTTGTTTTGACAGGTGAGTGTTACGCAATTTTGAAAACTGGAGGATTTTTGTGCAATAAACTATTGAATTTGAAATTTGTATTTTAACAAATGAAGATATATTTATAAATACAGTAATCAAAATACATGTAAAAATTCATTTAAATATAAAAAGAAAACTGTTTATTTCTTAAGAAATTCTGAAATTATTAACATATTATATCTATGCACGGGAGATTTGATTTTGCTTTGGAAGCAAATTTCATGCCATAATTTGAGGAGCACAGTGTAGGGCAATTTAAAAGATTATTCTGTGAAACAAGATTACCAAATGTATTATTTTCCTAATTTTGAGGTTCAATACGATACTAGGAAATATTTTACATTTTACAAATTTTGAAGTATGAGGCACTGCAGAAAACTTATTTCCACTACAAAAGATCTAGAAAACCAATTATAATGCGTGTACAAGAGTTATAACTTCTTTTTTTATTTTTTAACAAACATTTCCTATATCAAAATCGATCAATTTTTACTTAAAACCAAGGATTATACTCTTAATTTCCTTCAATTTAAATTATTTTGTCCACAAATGGAAAAAAAAAACAAAAGGAATATACATAAATGAAAATTGATCAGATAAGTGAACATATCGACAAAAAATGGACCGACTGGAGTAATTGCGAAAAGTCTTCATTGATAAAAATTATTGAATGCAATAAAGTTGGTCGTTGCTGGTATAACAAGCATGACCAGTGGGAAAATTGCAGTGTAGTTACTAAATTGCAATGACTGTTCTCAGAAACAAACAGCGATTTATCAGTAGTCAGCAACCTATTTTAGACATAATTCTTTGTTTGGTGATGGACCAAGAATTTGGCTGTAAAGACTGAATATCTTGTTTTTTATCAAATGATTAAGAATTATGACTTTACCGTTAATTAATGTAACAGAAGTAAGGAAATAGATTTAACAAGTCTGACAGCCATATGACAGGGTTTCATCACACACACAGATATAAATTACTATTTCCGCTTTAAAATATTAATTAACCATGGATTAACTTACGTTTGTAATTTACAATGACGAAAAATATCGGGTTATTTTATTTTGTTTTAACTTGAAGTGTTTTAATTTTATTGGAATAAAAGAAAAATTAAATGTAAAATTAAGAAATAAAAACGGCATTAAGAATTTTATCGCACAGTTATTTTTCTCATTGACATTTTTCTTCATGTCAATGAAAATATTGATTAAATGTACTTATATTTTATGAATAATTTGTTTTTTTCCCTTTCTGACAGATATTTTTTTAAAAACTATGCTGAATTTTAATTTTACCGACGTTCAGTACAAATGTATAACTTTTCACAATGTTAAATAAATGAAGAATGTTAGACAAAATTAATGAATTAATTAGATTAAATTCATCAAATTAATATTAGATTGGTGCAAAAATAATGCCGTAATAATGTCGTTTTTTGACGTTAAGAAATACGTCAAAAACGACATTATTATGTCATTATTTTTGCACCAACCTAATATTTCACAACTATTCTTTAAAAATAGATTGTCAGTTCAGTATGTGTTTCCTGTTTTCCAATGATTGCTGATGTCATACTGAGAATTTGGTGGATCATTTTGACAATAGCCATTAGATTATATTCTGAAATAGATAATCTCAGTATGAAAAGAAATCATGGGATTAAATTGACAGATATCTTTTTCAAAATATATTGTTTGATTCTCCAAATGCAACTAAAAAGGCAACACTAAAAAAATTCATATTATTATTCAGATTTCTATGTACAGAATGTTTATTTGTTTACTTTGTACAATTCTTATTTATACGAATTATTAAAAAAAAAATTTCTCAAGCACTAAATATTATGCTCACAAAACCACATTAAAAATGACATACACCCAGAGAAGCATGCATCATGTAACATTTTATTTTTAATGTTACATATTTTTACATGTAAGGAATTGATTATTTCCGCATATTATACAGTTACTTTTATGATTTTGTTAATGTAAACTGAATTTAATTATTTTTAATAATATGTAGACTGGTAATATTAATTATCGTATCATAGTGAAATAAGTATTTTCTTCGTCATCCATAAAACTAAGTCGGGCACGAGTAGATGTAACTAATATCACAAAATATATATATTTTTTTTAATTATCATAATTATTGTTTTGATTAATTATGTTTTCGTAAAATGTTGGACTTGCTTTTTCTATGTAGTAGATAAATTAATATAAACAGAATGACTCATACTTGCTATATAAATTAGAAACATCTAAAACCGTCCTAATTTGTAGGAAGTAAAGTTTATTTTTTAATAAAATTATGTTTATTCTAATTTTGTTTATTTTTATAGTTAATTCGTAGAAAATATTAGTTTCGTTCTTGAGTTGTTTATTTGCATTTATGGAAATATGATTAATTTTTAACTAAACAATATATATATATATATATATATATATATATATATATATATATATATATATATTACCATACTATTAAAACTCGTAAACTTCAGAAATAAGTCATTCCCAAAAAATTTCGCTTGAAGATGGAACAGAGCCTACTTTAACTCAAGTTAATTCAAATATTATTTTGAAGTTTTCGGCTCTTGTTTTGAAACATGATACCTCTTATGTAGCGTGTTGGAATCATATTTTTAAATAAATAATTATATTTATGCTCTACTTTCGTATCGAGCACTATTTTTTAAAAATAATTACAAAAATAGTAAGGAACTTTGGATTATTTACCAAACCAGTTTCTTTCCTATTTTCTACAATATTTTCACACATATATATATATATATATATATATATATATATATATATATATATGATTAATTTTTAACTAAACAATATATATATATATATATATATATATATATATATATATATATATATATATATATATATATATATATACACACACACAAATGTAATAATTCCACTTCCGTCGCTGGAAATTTTCCAATGTAATGTAAAAAAGAATTTACATGTTGAGAAAGAAACGAAGTTAAGTGATTAGTAACGGCGACAGAGACAAGAAAATAATAGGAAAAGGGCCAAGAAAAGGAAATAATGGTTAAGAATATATATATATATATATATATATATATATATATATATATATATATATATATATATATATATATATATATTATAAAATTCTTATGTAATTTTTTTTCTCTGTAATTGTTATTTTGTCGCTGGCTTCCAGTCGTGGACCACATTCACATAGCGACCCGAAGTGTTATATGTATCACCGTGAAGAGAGGTGACGTGACGCTTGACAAATGAGAATTGAGAAATGACATTAATTATTTGTAACTTTTTAATACGTCTGTTTAGATTATTTGAAGAAGAATTGACATTTCAATTTGCAGAGTTTAAAAAAATCATGCGAATTAATTTATCATCAGGAAACAGACAATATTAGTAATTCTGTATAAACTGTATATCTCTTCCGGTTCCTTCCTTGATATTCACCTTTGCCATTCAAATATTTAAAAGTAATGCCAATCGTTATCTCCTGTCGAGTAAATAATTTTATTTTATTACTCTCTCACCATGATACTGTTTTTTATTTCGTTTGGTAACCCTTTGCATCTTAGTGGCTTTATTGCCTTTCTAGGGGTAAAATGATTTAGAAAGTTCGACTCGCATATATATTCAAACTGTTTTAACTCTATTTTTCAAATTTAAAGCCAAATGCAAATAAAATATAAATAATATCATTTGATGTAATATTTTGTCTCTCAGTGTATCGCCCATCGGCTGTTCGTGTCGTTAAACATTTATGAACATGAACGAGGATATCGGGAAACAGATATGATATTACAGCTAAGTACATTATTTTTATTTTTATACTAATACTGGGAGAGCTATGAATCTAATTGTCCCCCGAAATATATATATAGTTTAAATAACAGTGTTGAATATCCCTTCTTGCTTTCAGATAGCAATCTCCGAAGAGAATGAAAACTATGGATTAAAAACAAATATGTAGAGGGATCGGCTCCGCCAGAATATCTCCTTCAGGACACATTACTGCTTCAGTATAATTGGTATTCTTACGCACCTCAGGTTTTATGGGTGTTTTGACCTGATGTAACTCCCTTAAGGACTATATTCCGACTGTTTTGAAAATGGTGTTTTTCTGTAGTTAACGCGATTTCAAAATATCTTAATTTCTGTGGTCTGCTTTGATTATGTTCGAATTTCTGAGATGTACATACCCCTAATTTTTATTTAAGTAAATAAATCTGGGGATAATATATTTACCCCAGCAGGATATAATCATAATTAATAAATATCAACAATCTTGCTAGAGTACATATTTGACAAGGATATGATTCACATGATACTTTATGAAAGATTCGCTTCTTAACAGATTACGAAAAGATCATCACAAGTCGCGTAAACTATTAGGTTTGTAGAGGCATCATATGTACTGCAGTCACAAGAGCAGTATATTTCCTAGGCAAGATTGCTTGACCAAGCCCAGGACTCTCTAAGTTGGTTTGAATTCAGTTATGCTTCCCCTAGACTAGTCGACAACCCAGGCTCTAGGACTTAGTTTGTGCTGCTAATTACACATAACTGGGAGAAAAGACCTAGATTCTTATTTTCTGAAGTGTATTTGAACGTAATGTAAATCGACTGGATTTCGAACTCGGTTCTCAGTGTGAGGATATACTCCACTCGTCCGTCGTTCACTGCGTCTGTCAGAACAGACAATATCGGCTGTGACTGCATGCACATCTGCCTAGCTATGTGCACATGTTTTTCCACTTTGATTTCCCAAAGGATAATGACAATTGCTTTTCAAGACTGTCTGGTTGTGAAATAGCAACAATACGAATTCTTACTTAGCCGGTTAGCTTTCCTTCGGCTGAACAGTTATCGCCTTAACTTCCATTGGTCCCTTCCTCACTGACCACTAGGCTGCTACTTAATCACTGGTTACTTATCTACTTTTATGACTACTGGACCCCTTTCTATCGGACTTCAATTATCTCTTTGTTTATATGTATAATGGCTGGGGTCTCATCACACCTATTCGTCCCTTTGTGTTTCGTAACTAGAGACCACCCGAAAGCTAGAGGGGTGGTCAAATCATCAAAAGATTTTACTGTTATGAATATCTGAAATCATTAACAATATTTCATGTTTGCCAATTCAAAGGCCGTTGGAGACAAAAATCCCCAAAACACTGACACCTAAGTTGACTGAAAGATGGAATGTAGACGAATTTCTTGAAAGCTTTTGCTACTTAAATTTACTCAAATGAATAGGGATTTATCTAATTATCACTCAATTTACATGTAAGAAATCTATTGTTACACTAAATTCTTCTATCTGAGGCGCTTTACTATTACTCCACTTTGTCTCCTATTAAGACGAATTTACACATAAAACTAACACTTGAATGTAGACTAATCTCAATTCAGGAACAGATTAATTTGTGGCAAATGTTACTGGAATTGTTATTTAAAAAAATCATTCACGTCTTTCAGGAAAAAAATATCGCTGATAATACAAAATGGAGCATCGTTGCCCAGTTTTGACTATCCAATAACTTTGCAGATGATGTGTTATTTTCCGACCTACAGTCCTTTTCCTACAGTCGAAATCTCACGAGACCTGACTCTCCAAATTTCGAGCAAACATATTTGGTTCCATCAGCCCTGAGCTTTAAAACTGGTACCAACCAAGCCATGTACGCAAGAAAAATTCTTCCTCATTCCTTTCGTATTCTGTCAGTTATAAATAAGTTACACTCGGCCAGTTTCTTCCCAAGAAGTGAAACAGACTCCTGGTAAAATGTTTGCCCAATGACTACAATCTTGAGTGATTCATGTTTAGGGTTAAACATCATCTTTCCTACATAGCCCCATGAATTTTACATCGTGCTTCTTCTTACACTCATAAAACATCACAGGGTAACTGCCAGTCTTTATAATCGTGGGTATGACAATAAACTACATACGTCAGTGAAGACTCTAGAAGATTTCAGGTTTTGAACAGCGTGGAACTAAATCTTATTTGCTTTTGTTCCCAAGTTAACACTAACAGTGGTCGTAGAACATGTTAGGGTCCCGGCTAAGGGAAAATAGAAAAGCCACAAATAAAACACTTCATTCTATGTGCCGTGTTATTTAAGGACGTAAGCGATGATTGTTCTCTACCTCGCTCTACCCCTTGCAGCTCTAAGCAACTTCCTTCCTTATGCTACCTCCCCAAACCACGTTCTGTCATTCACTTGCTTAAAGTCGCTAAGTATGGCATACGTTGTTTTCCCATGTCTCTCTTTTCCTCTATTCGACACATGAGTATCAGATTCTCCAAGGCTTGTTTCCTCATTATGTGTTCCGGGAATTTTAGCTGCCTCTTCCTGATGTTAAATATAAGCCGCCTTCTTCTTTGCATTTGCTTTAAGATCTCATCTTTGCTCACAAACTAGGTCCATGATATCCTCAGCATCCTTCTCTAGAACCCCATCGCCGTCGCCTCGATTCTCTTCTTCATCTTTAAGTAAATTTCCAACTTTCCCTGCCGAAAAGAAAGATAGACTTCACGTAACAGCTCAGTATGCTTTCATTCGTTACCGAAGAAATCCTCATGTCTCGCAATACTCTGTCCAGCTTTTGGAATGCGACTTTGGCCACCTCAATACATCTACGGATCTCAGTGTCGCATTTACCGTCCTCTGTCAAGACGCTTTCCAGATATTTAAACTGCTTAATCTGCTTGATTCTTATGTTCCCGACACGCAAATCGCATAAAAATAGAAGAAAATACAATTTTCTAGTTAAGTTTCCAACATTATTTTAATATAAATTAGTTATTAACAATACATATGTATAAAACAAGATAATACGTTTTATCTGGAGCCATAAAATTTTGTTTAAAATATTTAGATTTCGCAATTTAAATAATCCATATAGATGTTGATATGCCGCTAGACAAAATCAACCAACATCTTTATGTTGAGTGATTTTGAGCCTTGTATTTTGTGAACATTAGTAGGATTAAAAGAAATGCTTTGATGATAAATCAAATGTACCTATCATAATCGATATTGGATGAAATACTCGAAACGATATTCGATGAAGTATGTGATCGTCTATGATTTGTCAGAATTCGGTAATACTTCTCCTTTTCTTTGTCGATAACTAACAGAAATATCGCTTAATTAGATAGATAGAAATATAAAAAGTTTGATTGGTACGGAACATACAAGGCGTATATAAAGTTTATTCCAATAACTTGAACAGAATTTACATGTGAATTAAGTTTAAACGTCTAGTGATTATTTTTTCTTTTTCTTTCAACTTTGACGGACATTTGGGCTAGACCATTTTTACTCATAAAATCTATAACTTAAATTACATGATCCAATCGAAATATAAATAAATCTTCCCGAATAACACTGATTTATTTACTGCTGACTTTGATCTGTCTTAATGAAACACCTTTATATATAATCTGTCTTAATGAAACACCCTGTGCTATGATTTACAGTTCGTTTTCGTTGATATTACACACTTTAAGAAACTCATTTTCTTTTTGATAAAATTCTGTACTCAACACATAGATATGAACACTGTCGAGAACATTCGTTATTAATTGTGTCCCCAAAAGTGTTTGCTCTGTACTTTATTCATTCATTGGACAGTTTGAGCAGGGCCGATAGTGCGAGACTTTCAAGCACATTGCAAATCATATTTCCAAAGTTACTCTTTGGGAAACGTTCTTTTTTTCCCCCTTTACCTGACAGGTTTACTGATCAGTGATAAAAGTTGAAAGGAAGAACAATATTTTTACCAGAGTCAGATAAATTTCACTGATGTATGGAGGTCATAGGTTATGATCAGATATTGATGGATATGATTTCAAAGTCTCAAAGGAGAGATGCAGCTATCTGTGGAATCGTGTTATTTAACTCCTACAGTCATCTACGTTTGTAGATTGTTTGTAAAAAGAGAAAATATGAATATTTAGAATTTCAAATGTTACAGAAGAATTTCAAAAATGTGTGATGCTTACAATGCGATAGAAAAGTAGTGTTAGAATGTTTAGTCACAAGAAGTTAAATGGGTCTATGTCTTAAAAAATATCAAAAAGAGGTAATCAAACAATTATTTAGTAATTTTTTCTTTTTTTCCATTTATAAGTCGCAAGTAAAAGGAAGCTAGAGTATCGATTTTTATGATTGGTGGAGGGAAAAGAAACTTATACTATCTAATATGGAGAGCACATTGTTCAGTTGGGTAGATTCACTAAGACATTTGACTAGTCAGATGATCCCATCAAAATCTGCAAATATATTATCATAATTGAGATGTGACGTCTGTATTCACGAGTTCAAATTGTTGGATTAGTGCGACCAGATTGGCATAATCGTCGCAGAAGCTGATTATAATATCCATCAGCTCTTAGGTGCATTTTCCAGTGAACCTCACTCATGTGCGCAGTTTTTCAGTTCTCTTCGAATTCTATTTTTAAGAGTAGTATGAATACTTTAGCAAAATGGATGGATCCAGGAATTACTGATAGTTTAACCTTTGAAATTACACTTGAGTCAATTGACCAGGAAGTCCCAACCGCGCTATGATCATATTGTTAATGAAATTTCCTTGAATATTTGAATATTACTGTCTGATCACACTGCATAAGAAGCGAAGTAGAACGATGGTTGTGATAAACCGTCTTATTTTTAGAAAAGATTCATACCGTTTCAAATTCGTCAGTCCCTCTCCTTAAAACGTCTAATCTTTCTTAAAATAGTAAGTATATTTTAAAGATATAAACATTTTCATATTTGTGCCAAAATAGCTTCACTATGTGATAACTGCATTGTATCGTTATACATTCCCAAACCGTTTTTGACGTTATGCAATGAAATAAATAATCTAGACTTGATTTAAATCATTTTTCACGAGTTCAAAGTGCCATTGGGATCTCTGGATTGATCAGTTACTAACCAACATTATCTAGTTATTTTTACATTAACCTAAGGAGAATGGTGGAAATACTTTTTAGTCTTATGCATGTTCCAAGAACTAAACACATTTGAAAATGTTAGATATTTCGTTTCTACGGCTTTTAGGAAGGGGGAATAACTGCGACCACATTCCTGCATACGTCAAAAGTGCTATAGTTTAAAACAACTAGATAATATATATATATATATATATATATATATATATATATATATATATATATATATATGTGTGTGTGTGTGTGTGTGTGTGTGTTTCTGTCTGTGCGTCTGTGTGGGGGTGCGTGCATGTATGTATGTATGTATATATGGATGGTATCTATCTATCTATCTATCCATCTCTCACTCTGTCTCTGTCTCTGTCTCTGTCTCTGTCTCTCTCTCTCTCTGTATATATATATATATATACATATATATATATATATATATATATATATATATATATATATATATATATATATGTGTTTGTATGGTATCTATAAGTTCATAAGATTTCGATTAAACTTTAATTCTAAATTAAATGATTTAAGATTTTACTGAAATGTTATGCAATATCAGTCTTCCTGTATAAAATTTAATGCCGCACAATATCCTCCTAGATGAAGAAGGCACTTGAATCTACAGAAATGTGGTTTTAACAGAAGGATGGGGACGAAACCATTGACGAATATGATTAGTTACAAGGAAGATTTATAGATAAGGGAAACAAAAAGAGCACTCATATTTAGACTCAGGAAGAGACAATTGAAATTTCTAGAGCACATAAAGAGGGAAGTGTGCTTGGAAAATGGGATTCTCACAGTACTTATTGAAACCAAATGCCAGGGGAAAAAGGCATAATGTATCTACGGAGTTTTAGTAAATGGATGACCCGGGAAGGTAAATGTATAGATAACAAAATTACATTTTTTATGTGTCACAAAGAAAAGAGCGTGGGAAGAGCCATTATCGTCGATGTCTTGAAAGTACACGGGACATACAAGTAGAAGAATAATAGTTAATAAAAATATAGCCGATAAACTTAGGTTATGATGAAATTCTGTTAAACGATTGCATATAAATGCATAAAGAAACCGACGCCATTGTGTGCAGCAGATGATCATTTAGCGTGCACTTGTAACTGTATATCGCAGTAGATATTCTATTTATCCTTCATTTAATATTCTAATAAAAATCGCCTAATACTGCTTACAACTAGTAACAGTTTAGGTCAAGCTGTGTGTCATTTGATGGTCGTGTTTTCAGGATGAACACTTCTCAAGCACTTTGAAAGGTTAATGAAACCTGACCTAACGTTTACATGCGAAAGTACAAACGTTCCTTTCGAATGCTATGTTGCCTGATTACCCAATCCTTCTTTTGACCTACAAATTCGAAGTAAGCACGAGTGTACCGAGGCTTGGTTGGTATATGCATGGGCGTGTAAGAGTTTCAAACAAATGAGAGTACAGAACAGGATATTTGTAGAATGGCTTTCAAAAGTGTTATTTGCACTTGGACATTTTTCTCATTTACGTCATTTGCATATATATATAAGCCTCTTGCAATCTGTTCAATGCAGATACATTTTGATCTTGTATTAAAATAAATAAATATTCTAGGTAGTAACCTTGTAAAATCTGCGCATTTGTTTTTTTAATTTTTCATTTTAAATAATTCTAATTTGCCAGGATTTTCGATTTTTCAGTTGATTAGTTTAAGAATGTAAGTATAAATATATAGTTACTGGGTGTATATAAGTCATTTAACTAATATACATATATATATATATATATATATATATATATATATATATATATATATATATATATATATATATGTATGTGTGTGTGTGTGGGTTTGGTTTGACTTTGTTTTATTGACCAAGATCTACTCTCTCTCTCTCTCTCTCTCTATATATATATATATATATATATATATATATGCGCCGGTATGTGGAAGTTATTTCTTAGGTAGAGTGTCTACAAAGGGGCAAAAATGCAAGAGCAAAAACTATTCTTTGCTAACGCTATTTGTCTTCTCAGGGATATTATCACGTGTATCGTACGCGTCTGCTAAGGATACTTTTCCCTGTTACACACACACGCTCACGCACACGCACACACACACATATATATACATACATATATATATATATATATATATATATATATATATATATATATATATATATATATATTACAGTTCAAAAGTTTGAGGCCACCCGGATACTTTTTTAATTAGCCCCCCACCCCAAATACTGCAGGGTATTCTGACATGGTAGGTTTATTTACTCTATAAAAATTTAGCGGTTATGATGAGGTTAATGATGATAGTATAGAGTCATTTAGAGATATAAAAAATGATGGTCTTATGGTAGCAAAACTTTCCACTCAAATTAAGGTTGAAAAATTAAGGAAAACGATTCATAGAGAAGTAAAAAGTTTAAATCTTTAAGTTAAGATAACTACTAATTTTAAACGAGTAGATTTTCTTAATGTTACATTAGATCTTTTTAAGGATGTATTTCAGCCTTATATGTAAAATAATGCCAAATCAATATATATTCACCCAAATTCTAACCACCCTCCATCTGTAATCAAACATATTCCTTCGTCTAGAGTACGCAGGATTAGCAACCACTGATCTGACAAAGATGTGTTTGATAAATATAGAGGTGGTTACAACATTGTTTTAAAGAATATTTCTTTTACAAATATGATGAAATCAATTAGAGAAAATATATAGAAATTAAGAAAATAATTTTGTACATACCACTTTTAGCCAACTGGTCAGTACTAAATTAGGCCAGAAGTTCATCCATTTCATTGATAAGCATTTCCATAAAATTAACCATCTTAGTGAAATATTTAACAGAAACCAATTTAAATTTTATTTTACACAATAATAAAATTTTATACAATAATAAAATTTGAAACCAATTTAAAAATTAGGATCATAATGAATGTGCCAAGAAAAATACTATTGATAATACTAAACAATGTAATTGTCGGAATTCAGAACAATGCCCATGACTGAACAAATGTTTAAATATATCTCTTCTTTATCTAATTACTATTTCTACAATAGAGAAACTGACTGTTGCAACCTTCTATATCGGTAGTACTAAGACTTCTTTTAAGACTTGGTGATATTAGCAAATTTTGTACTTTACCAATAATACATAAATAATACACCACTTTCTAAATATTTTGGTGGGTTTAAATATGATAATAAAAAAAACTCCTAAGGTGAAATGGAATTTTTTAAAAATACCTCCAAAATGTAGATCTTTCTATAAATCAATAATTCGACCTTGCATGGAGTATTGCTGCCATATATGGTCTGGAGCCCCTTCTGTTTGCCTCGGGGTTCTTGATAAGATCCAGATGCAGATATGCAATATAATTGGCCCTGATCTGTCATATTGCCTACAGTCCCTCTCTTACAGACACACCGTCGCCTCTCTCTGTCTTTTTTACAAATACTTTCATGGTAATTGTCCGGAGGAGCTGCATTCGCTGGTTCCCAGTCTTCAAGCGCCCTACGGGGCTGGCAACACGCTCCTACTTTTTCACTGTCGAAACTAGTAGACGTCTCTTCTATTCAAATAGCTTCATATCTCGCACCTCTCGCCTGTGGAACTCCCTTTCCTATTCCTCTTTCCCTTGAGAGCTATAATCTCCAACTATTCAAATGTAATGTCAATCGAAATCTTCAGTTGCCTTGATCTATTCACTATCCGTCTCCTCACACTTTCCTTTGCCACTCCTATCTGCTCTTGCTCCAAATCTTCTGTAACCTCTTGCGTGCTAGTGCCTTCCCGCCTTGCTTGGGGTGAAACTTTTTAAATAAAAAA
Organism: Acanthosepion lycidas; assembly: GCA_963932145.1. Lineage (NCBI taxonomy): Eukaryota > Metazoa > Mollusca > Cephalopoda > Sepiida > Sepiidae > Acanthosepion > Acanthosepion lycidas. The sequence continues at coordinate 101,456,547 of OZ010586.1, forward strand.
ATAAAAAAACGCTGTTTACATAAACAAGTGGAAATTGTCAGATCTCCTGTAAAACCTCCTTGTTAATTCAAATATGTTAATTACCAATAAATTGCTGTCATAGTCTACATTTTACTTTGCAATTTACATTGGAATTTGATAATGCTCTTTCTTATATTTATTAGTAGACGAACTACGATACACATTCTATGACTTATATTTTTATTTGTTTGTTTGTTTGTTTGGGTTTTATGGCATATCAACCACTGTGGGTCATTTAATGCCAAATCCAGTTTATATGAATTTTAAATGCCTATTTTGTATGGAATAAAAAACGTAAAGCTGGCCACATTATCTTTTACAAAAAACGTACAGCTGGCAACATTATTCTTTACAAAAAACGTATAGCCGGCAACACTATTTCTTACAAAAAACGTATAGCTGGTAACATTATTCTTTACAAAAAACGTACAGCTGGCAACATTACTTTTTACAAAAAACGTATAGCTGGCAACATTACTTTTTACAAAAAACGTATAGCTGGCAACATTATTTCTTACAAAAAACGTATAACTGGCAACATTATTTCTTACAAAAAAACTTATAGCTGGCAACATTATTCTTTACAAAAAACGTATAGCCGGCAACACTATTTCTTACAAAAAACGTATAGCTGGCAACATTATTCTTTACAAAAAACGTATAGCCGGCAACACTATTTCTTACAAAAAACGTATAGCTGGCAACATTACTTTTTACAAAAAACGTATAACTGGCAACATTATTTCTTACAAAAAACGTATAGGTGGCAACATTATTTCTTACAAAAAACGTATAACTGGCAACATTATTTCTTACAAAAAAACTTATAGCTGGCAAGATTATTGTTTAAAAAACTTATAGCTGGCAACATTATGGTTCCAAAAACGGATAGCTGGCAACATTGTTTCAAAAACGTATATCTGGCAACATCGTTTTTAACAAAAAACGTATAGCTGGCAATATTATTGTTTCAAAAACGCATAGCTGGCAACATTATTTTTCCGAAAACATTATCTGAGGCCTTGCTGTTGGATGTAGTTTATCGCAATACACAGGACGCGGATGTAGTTTATCGTCATGCCCAGGACGTTCAAAAACGTAAAGTTGGCAACATTATGGTTTCAAAAAGTATAGCTGGCAACATTATTGTTTCAAAAAAGTATAGCTGGCAAGACTACTGTTTCAAAAACGCATAGCTGGCAACATTATTATTTCAAAAACGCATAGCTGGCAACATTATTTTTCTAAAAACATTATCTGAGGCCTTCATGTTGGATGTAGTTTATCGCCATACCCAGGACGCGGATGTAGTTTACCGTCATACCCAGGACGTGTGTAAGACTTGGAAAAACTAAGAGTTCACTATTTGCCCATAGCTGGAACCTAACAAGTGCTACCACCCCGGGTCAAGGTGGACCTGGGAACACCAGCAATTAAGAGGTGGTTCCACGCTCCTCAAAAACTCCTGATCAAAGGCCTTGCTGTTGGATGCAGTTTAACGTCATACCCAGGACGCCTCATTGAGGGGGAGGGGGTCTTACCCCTCTACTGAGGTGCAGTCGGCGTATTCTAAAGCACCAGCCGACAGGGCCGTTTTCTATTTGTAAGACTAATTTAGATTTAATATAGTCCTGTATTAATCTCCTGTTAGTATTATTAACATCTTATATGGTGTTACTGATATTTAGTTAGTATTTTTGACATCTTCCATGGATTAGTTGGTATTATTAACATCTTATATGAATACTGTTTACTTAACGGTTGCATATTAAGTTGTCAAATAATTCTATACGTTTAAATTATTTACTAGTTTTTTGTTGTTGTTTTATTTTTAAGAAACATGTTTTTCAACTACAAAGATTTTATGTCGGATGCTCACATAGCCACAACTACGAGACAAAAGATAGCCTTCATATTTGAGGACAGTGATTGTCGTATATTCTGGAAGAGGTGAATGGGTTTCCTCAGGTCTCCTTGCCGAAGGCACTCTACGAATTAATGAATACCCCTCCGGCTTTCAAGCCATATATGGGCAGAGAAGTGGACACGTGCCTATCTTCGCAGCGACTCTACAAACACAACCGGTCATGGACTGATGATACTGACGAAGATGATGAGGAAGATTATATAATCATACTCAGATTCGTAGAGGACTGCAGATTCAGAATTTGAGGTGAACATGCCACAAAACTGAAATGTCATAAAAAAGAGAGTAGATTCAAAATGTAGTTAGCATCTTATTATATGAAGATACATAGTCTATCAAAAGCATTTTACAAATTTTGGGGGCGGACGTTTCTCACCAAAACTAGAACAAAAGTTCATATTCATAAATTCTTTTATTTTGAGTTAAAATTAAAGAAAGTTTATGGTAGATGGCACTGTGTTGCTATGTATACTAGGTTACATTTGTCATTCGTATACATTTGTGACTAGTCTCTCTTCAAAGTTTAACGTGTGTGTTAACCGAGAAATGTTCCATTAAACAATAACAGGGTATTCGTCTCGTGAATAGGTATATGTGATTTATAGATACGGCCGTGCGAATAGTAATTGAGGCGAGGCTGAACGGCTGTATCACATTGCGTTTCCCGACCTAAGGCAGCCGTGTCATCCAACTTTTGCTGCCGTTTGTCGTTACTTTGCTGGGACAAGATCCGTGGTACCACAAACTATAGATTGAGAAAGACAGAGTTCTGCTGGTACGATTTACTACGAAGATAACATTCCACATGCTGTCAGAGATGATCGAAATATATGCATATAGCAAATGAACATATGAATACATATGTATATAGCAAATGAACATAGCATGTTTTAACATAGCACGTCATGGAGCGTACTACAAGAGAAGCTCCTGTTTGCATTTCGTTTGCAACGCGTGCAGGGTTATTCGCCTTTTGATCACTCGCAAACTACTGATCCGTTGTATGTCTCTTCTGTCTTGTTTACGGATCAAGCAAAATTTGGAAGTGATGTAATAACAAATTTACTCAAACAACATTTGTCAGGGATTGGCATCCACATGGTACAATACAGGCTAGATACCAGCATTAGTTTAAGATTAATGTCTTCTGGGACTGTAGGTGACTATCTAGTAGGCCTATATGTTCTCCCAGCACGTCATAGAGAAGCTGGCTAAAGGGACTTTAATAAACTTTCAGACCTGCTAAACGATTTACCCTTGCTAATACGAAGACGCGTGTGGTTCATGTATGATGGGCCCTAGCATATTTTAGTCAAATTGTTCGCTAGGCACTAGCTGGCATCTATCATGAATGATGAATAGATAGGGGTGGACCAGTTCCATAGCCTGCACGTTCCACCGACATCAATTCTTTGGATTTATATCTGTGGCGTCACCTAAAGCCCTTGGTTTGTGCAGCAGACATTAATTATGTAGAACGCTTAATTAATGTACATGGAGGCCTGTGAAGACAATGGAAACTGAGTGGGAGTATTTGAAATGGTCCGCCAGTCATTGCTCCGACGGGAGTGTTGTTTTGTATAAACAAGCGGAGGACGTTTTGAAAATTTTAAGAGTTGTTTTGTTGAGGTACAACGATTACCTTTTGGGCATATCTTCATGTGGAGTTTGTACCTTGCTTTGGTGCCGGTGACCCACTCCAAAAGTTTGTAAAAGTATTTTTGATACACCCTACACATACTTAGTCTCTGCATTCAAGATACAAGATTTTTGCTGTTGATATGAAGATATAGTCGAGTTAGAATAGAGATTTGCGCAAATACGAATAAGCCTGAATTCTTTGTTCAATCAAGAGGTCATTCTAGGGACGAAATATTTTCCTCGATAGCGGTGCAAGGGAAATACGCAAGGCGTTCTGTCTTCTTGCTTTTCTGAAATATAAAAAAAAAACTTGTTTATTAAAATTAATTATCTCCATGGATTAATCCACCCTGCAACACATGAAATTATAATCACTCAATGTAGCAAATTAGACAAGAAAAAGTGAAATTCATCTCCCTAACAACCTGGTCGGATCGATTTTTTTTCTTCCAGGTAATGCACTTTACCAAACTCGTCCAGAAATATTTAAACTCTAAGATTTCTCAGATTAATTACAAAAAAATGGCTTCCAGAGAATATATTTTCTGCACACATCATAAAACGGTTCTTAATAATCAGAAACGAAGATATCAATCAAAGAAATGAACCACATCACTTGAGGAATTTTCCCTACGCCATAGAATAAAATAGATATCCCATTTAAATCGACGCGAAAACAATAGCAACAAGACGTTGAAATCACAGACTTCTTTAAAAAAAAATAGCAATGAAGCCCACATCAATAATGAAAGAGCAATAACTGTTACTATACACAGAGAAACCTATTTTTCTAAACAAAATATTTTATAATAACTATTTATAAATTTCAAACTACGGAAGCAACGGGAAAAAGCTAGTACTACGATTAACATGTAATGAGCAGAACAGATACTACTCTCTCATCCCGATTTAAGATTTAGTTATGAAGAATCGGCTCATATTATTAGGTTGGTGCAAAAATAATGACGTAATGTCGTTTTTTGACGTTACCTCAAAAAACGAAATTATTACGTCATTATTTTTGTACCAACCTAATAACATTAAAATTAAAATAGTGAAATATTAAAATGTGCAAAAAATGAGACGCCAGAAATAGCATGATGACATTTTTTACTGAGCATTTTTGAGGGAAAAAACGAAGATCATGGAAGCCATACAAAAATGTCAATTTTGCCGATGGTGATAAATGGAGTACAAAATGAAGCAAAATTATCTGAGTGTTTGAAATTGTAACGGATGTCCTAGCCCACACGAGATCTGATATTAGAAAAAAATATAGATCACGGCTTTAGCAGAGAACTAAGAAAGTATAAGTATATGGAGATTATTGTAATGCCAGTGGTTATCGGAACACTTGTCAGACTCCAGAAAAAGCTAGAAATATGGTAGGAGAATCCCTAAATCAAAGTTAATCGATTGTACCATTATGAGGTCTTCGAAACTGAACGCAGTTGGAATACTAAACAGATAGTTGGAATATTGTGATGTTAAGTAATTTGTACTATCAGCCGTTCGTTTAATTTAGTGCCAATGTCTTCAGTTGAATATGGGAATAACAATGACACACAAAAAGAGTTTGATCTTTGATGTTATTACTGAACTAATGGAGAGGTTTCAATGTACATGCAAAGAAGACTGACAAACGAGAAAATAGGCAATAAAGCGATTCAGATCGCCACCATCTTCCTCTCCACGTCATCATTTATGTGACCTGCTCACTCAGGACGTAAACGACCACGGCTGTTCACAACGTTCTGTCACTTTCAACTTTGACCAGCGTTAATACTTTAACATTCACTCTTGCTCTTCCATCTTCCCTCTTCCTCTTCTCCTTTCAATATGTCCTATGGTTATCAAATCTTCCAAACAGCTATTACTCATAACGTTCACCAGAAGTTTTAAGTGATTCTTTCTGAAATTTTATTACGGACGCCATTCTCTGTCTCCCAGAAGAGTTGAAGCAACCGGCGCCAATAGATTCCGCTACTATTTTGTTCTACCTTTCATGATAGGCCATCTATAATTCGTTAAAGTGAGGCGTTTCGATCTGGTGTAAAGGTCTGAAAAGTTGGATTAAATAGTGACTACACTCTCTGCTGGTTTTCCATACTTTCGGCTATATTCCACGTCTCCGCTACGCTTATTATTAAGACCTCCGAACGGATATAATGTTCAGCAGTCGTGTCACGATAGTATAATTACGAGTCAGTAATTATGTGCTCCATATTCTCGGCCTTACAACACTTCTAAGATACGATTTGTAAATCACTATGAATGAATAGAATGGCGATACATCTTTTCTATAGTATACACAAATTGATAGGTGAAAATTTAGAATTATACTTTCATTATTCTTTAACGGATATTTTTGGTATACAGCACAGGACACGGTGGAGTAATGAATAAAGGCTCGGAGTGAAGAATCAGATAGCCGAGTTCGAATTTCAATCGAATCCATTACATTCACTTATGGAATAGGTAGGAATCCTCTCTATGGACGAAATCGTAGGACTCGTATCAGGAGAAAACGTTGTTATTCACGAAAGATTTCCAATACAATATTCTCTAGCAAGAGAAGAAATGCTTTTACAACAACAGTTTCGGTTTTGAATAATCCACCAAGTATCGATGAGCTAATACCTTTGGGAAAGGTATGAATCTTCTTCTCGCCTCGGCTAAGGGTAAATAGTAGAACAGACCGGGTTCTATAGCCATGTATGTCAACTGGTCAATCGGGGAAAGAAAATGGCAACCTACTGCTGGAAAAAAATCTGCCTCGTCAGTCATGTATCTTTCGATACATGATCGCCTAAGCGTGTGTCACGCATGGCACATAACTAACTGAATTGACTAGGTGGTTGAATGGATAACGGTTAGGAATAAGAAATCGAAGACTTGTGTTCGAATTCCAATTGGGTTCAGTAGATTCGATTACGCGCAAATAACATTGGAGTAGGTAGGAATCCATCTCTTCTCTCAGCTATGGGCTAAATCTTACGCCTCGTATCAGGAAGAAACGTTGTTACTCACGAAAGATTTCCAGTACAATATTCTCTAGCGAGAAAAGAATTGCTCTTACCAAACAAGATCAGTTTTGGTTTTAAATAATCCCCCAAGTATTGATGAACCGTAATAAACAAATAAATAATTTATTATTTGTCTTTGAAAAAGACAGACATCACGGAACTCAGAAATTAATGTAGGCATCATTAGTAGATTTGCTATCATGCAACCTTGTGTTTATTTTCTTACAGTATATTAACATGAGAAGTTCATAGAATTTTCATTGATTTTCGGGTCTAGATAAAAAAAAAAAACAAAAACCAAAGATGGCGAATGCTGCCTGTCAAACTGGCGGGTTCTCAATATTTCGAAATTGGACGTAACATAATCGTCTTCGTCCTGTGTCACGCCTTTGGCGACGTGTGTTAGTAAACTAAGCTCCGTTTCAGTGATTTTTTATCAATTTATGCATGTAAGTCATGATAGATATTTTAGGAATGTCGTCAGGCAGTAAAACTAACCGAGCATTTAATTAAAAATAAGTACTTGTCAAAAGTATCAATCGTTATGGAATGAACCAAGGTGTGAGGTCAAAAGAAAGGTAAGATTATAGCGTCAAATATGACAAGAAAATTGAAAGAAAAGGAAAAGAGAGTTTCTTGAAAAAAGAAATAAAGGCGTTTACTTTTATTTTCTGTGATGAAATAGAAGATGTGATACGGTATAATAGTACATAAACACTCTGTTCATAGAACATATATTAATAGATTTAGCTGTTTTAGTATTAAATGGATTTTTGCGGCAAAAATAATTGTGGTTTAAGTGGAAATCCGGCAGCAACAAGTCTGTTTCTCGAATTTATTATTATTATTATTATTATTTATTTTCTTTGATTTCTGGCGTTTACACATTTCTTTCCTGATCCTGCATCATGATACTTTCCACTGAAAAAAAAAAAAAAAAAGAAAGAAATTACATAGATAAAGCCCTTCGTAAAGTGTGAGCTGTACTTGTCAGAACAATTTTTTGTAACTCCTTGAGGCATGGACTTCCAAGAATCGCTTCAATTAGTCTACTGGAATCTTTTCCAACCAGTCCTACGGCTCCAAATACAACAGGGATTGTTGATGTTCCCATATGCCACATTTTCGAGATTTCTATTTCAAGGTCCTTGTATTTTTACAGCTTTTTGAATATCTTCAAAGATACATTGCAGTCAGCAGGAACTGCCATATCAATAAGGAGGCACCGTTTTTGTTTGTGGTCTTTAATAACAATATCTGGACGGTTGGCCTTGATTGTTCTGTCAGTGTGTATTGTGTAGTTCCATAGAATTGTAACAGGTCCTATCTCCGTAACTGGGTCTGGGTGGTGTTCATGCCAGTTTCTTTCAATTTCCTTCCCGTAGAAGTTGCAGATTTTCCAGTGCAGATATTGGCCCACTCTGTCATGTCGGGTTTTATATTCAGTGGGTGCCAACATCGTGCAACCTGATACAAGATGATCAATCGTTTCGGGATATTTATCACAGAATCTGCATTTTGGGCTAACACAATATTTTAGTATATGTGCTTGATAATTCCTAGTTAGCAAGCATTCGTCCTGCGCAGCAATAATAAAACCTTCAGTTTCCGCTTTCAACCCTGCACTGCGTAGCCACTGATGGGTACGGGTTTTGTCTACATCAGATTGTTTGATACGGGCAGAGTATTGGCCATGAAGCCGTTTATCTTGCCATCGCTTCTGTATCTGGTCGGTTGCATTCGTCTTTGCTGTCTTTTTTAAGTATTTTCCAGTTTCAGCCGGTGTATTGTGCTGTAGTTGCATCTCTACGCCCATTTGAAACTCCATTTTGAATTTGTTGGCTTCTTTCATTACGGAGTAAAGATGCTTACTACTTTCATGTTCCTTGACGCATACAGTCATCCAGTCTTTTGTAGTTTCCAAGTATCTTTGGAGGCCAATTGTTGTAGATTTGTAGGACAGCTCTAGTTGAACTAATCATCTGCCTCCTTCGGATCTGGGCACATACAGACGATCAACATCAGATTTGGGATGATGCATGCAATAGCAAGTTAGAAGCTTTCTCGTTTTGGCGTCCATTCGCTTAATTTCAGCTATGGTTTAGTTAAGGACATTAAAGCTGTATTGCACCACTGGGACAGCCAATGTGTTTATAACTGATATTCTATTTTTTTAGTTTAGTTCAGTATTTAGTACCAGAATTACACGCCTGTAGTAATCTTTTCTTATTTTTTCCTTCATTTGAGGGTGTTGTATGCCATCTCCTTCGCTAATACTTAGGTACTTATAAGCTTCATCATGCTCCAATTCCCTAATCTTTGTGACAAAATCTAAATCTATTAAGGGTGTTTCTGTAATTCTACCTTTCTTGAATTTTACTTTTGCACATTTATCTAATCCGAAGTCCATACCTATGTCGTCACTGAAGTATTTTACAATATTGAGGAGGCCTTTCAACTCATTGTCGTCTTTGGCAAAGAGTTTGAGATCATCCATGTATCGTAGGTGATTGAATATTTTCTTATTTATGTTGTAACCATAGCTACTGTTGTTCAGTTCATGTGTAAGAGGGGTTAAGGATAAACAAAACAGAAGTGGGGACAGAGAGTCTCCTTGAAAGATTCCACGTCGGATAATCTGACGGTTGGATATGGAAGTGCCCCCAGTGTTCCTAAGGTATAGTTTGGTGTTCCACATCCCCATGCTGTGCTTAAGGAAATTTAATACCACAGTTGAGACTTTGTACATTTCCAAAGTCTTAAGGATCCAAGAATGTGGAACACTATCAAAGGCTTTACGATAATCAATCCAAGCTGCACTGAGATTTCTGCGTCGTCTCCTGCAATTTTCCAGGATCATTTTATTTATCAAATGTTGATCTTTGCAGCCATATGAACCTCTTCTGCATCCCTTCTGTTCCAGCGGGAGAACGCTGTTTGTTTCGAAAAAGGAATAAGTACGGTTCGTCAGTACAGACGTGATCAACTTTGATTATTATTATTATTATTATTATTATTATTATTATTATTATTATTATTATTTCCTATGATTTCTGGTGTGTACACATTTTTTCCGGTTCCCCCACCCTAGAAACCTTGGGTTAGAAATGGTATCATGACATTTTCCACTGACCAATAAAAAAAAAATCTCACAAACATATTTTACATAGATAAACGCATTCATAATGTCTATGCTCGTGAGGACAATGATTTGTATGTTTTAAGGCAGAGACTACCAGGAATCCCTTCAATTAGTCTACTGGAATCTTTTCCATCCAATCTTAGGGCTCCAACTACAACAAGGATTGTTGATGTTCGCATGTGCCACATTTTGAGATTTATTATTATTATTATTATTATTATTATTATTATTATTATTTCATTTTATTTTATTTCTGTGTGCACTCATTTATTTTTGGGTGCCAAGCAGAGATCTAAGGTCAGAAATAGCATGATGACATTTTTTACCGAGCATTTTTTGAGGAAAAAAACGAAGATCATGGAAGCCATACAAAATGCTATTTTTCATAATATAAGTCTTAACCATATCTGAGAAATCATATAGAATGATAAACTCTTAAATAAACAGTGTTTGATAAATGTGTTGTCTTATAATTTCATCATAACTGTGAGATATAATGTATTGATGTCATCTTGATGTAGTCACAATTAATATTAATGATTTTATGAGTGACGTAAAACTGGCGAAACGAGTTACTTACGGGAAATACAAGGGAATTGATGTATAATGCATTAAAACCGTTTCAAAGCTACAGAAATTCAGTGAAAGATAATATCAAACATTCTGATATGTAACACTCAAATTTAGAAGTGTATGACGCTGAATATAGTATATGAAGAAAACATGACAAAGTAGTCTTCTGAGTCCCATCCACAACGTTTGGGCACATAATTAAGCTAATGTGCGAACTGTACTGTCTCATTTCAGCATTATCGCTGCGAGAGTTGCGGTTTGGTTTTCAAAGGAAGAGCAGGTTTTGAATCACATAGCAGGCACAAAGATTTGGAGTAAAGCAAAAAAGTATTGTT
>OZ010586.1:101474711-101484711 GCA_963932145.1 Acanthosepion lycidas
GAAAAAGGGTAATTTGTAATCGAAACATCATTTGGAGAGGAAGACATTTCATTAATTATTTTTACGAGTTTCTTTTATGAAATGGAAGTTATCGTCAACATTCTTTTCTCTGTTTTCAGGAAGAATATTTGTTATGATTTACAATACTTTATGAGAAAATATAATACTTAATGAGAAACGTTGACTTAAAGAAATAAACAGGCACAAGACATAACAAAATCAGGAGGAACAGCAACCATCAAAAGTTAACCTGTCTATCGAATTTGGGTGAGTGGATGTCGAGATGACGCTGGGATCTGAGTTAAGATAACAACCTTTACTTTCACGCTAAAAAAAACAGAAAACTATGGAGATGTTTAATCCATCTCCACTGCCCGAAAAATCTATTTATATATAACATTGAACGAAATGAAGATGAAAGCCCTAACTATAAACTGTAACACGAGAGAACCAAAGATATGAGCTCTTATTCCGAACTCTAAACACACTAAGGTAAAAATATTTATCTGTATATGTAATGGAGAAACAGACAACGGATAATGTGGCATATACAACAGAAAACGAATTAGAATAGCGAAAGATGTTTTTTAGAAAATTATTAAAATATTATGAAATATGTAAAGTTAATTAGAAATCAGAAAAATGATTGCATTCCTGCTATGCAATAGCTAACATCGTATATTTCGATGGATATTGGATTATCTGCTCACAGATGAGAAAGTTACTTAAAGTGATGAGAATATGGTTATTCCAATGACTGCTAAGAAAAGTGCATACGGGTAAGGAGGAAGCATTGATAATTCATACTACTAATGTCTATATATCTGAGAGAAGGTATTCTAACTATTTACGCTAGTCTGTTTAATCTTTATTATCATATCCTCCAGATTTCGACGGTTGTACGATCGTTCTTCAGCCGATATACGTTGGAATTTTAAACCAATCCCTTCAATTCGACTCCGGGGGTAAAGTTTTCTAGTTCAATGTGCCAAGTCTTGATTATACTGATCATAACTTGCTCACATGTATCTGTGTCGCCATTGCTTTTGTTCGGTATTGTAGGGTATTAACCGAAACAGAGACACCCAGAAAAGGCATAGAATGGGGAATTAGTGCAATCTACCCCCATGTACTAAAGAATTCCAACATATAACACCTGAAGAAGGCCGGAGTGTTCAGCAACCGAAACGTACAGCAGACGAATTGTTATGGATAAGACAATAAAGATGAGGACAACATTCCGAAAAAATCAAATAGTGTGAATATAAGGGAAGGCGTTTTTTTTGTTTTTTTGTTTTTTTGTTTTTTTTTGTTTTGTTTTTTTGTTTGTTTTTTTTTATATTTCTGTGATATATCGTAGAGAATTAAACAATCAATGGAACAACTGGAAATAAGAACATCAACTGTAAACAGAAAGTAACAGTTAGTTTGGCAGGTCAATACATAATCGAGATGGAAAATGTTAAAAAGTTATTTAGAGCAACAAAAATAAGAATTTGCGGAGGGCCATGATTGTCTACATACAGAAAAAAAAGACCCATGAAAGATGGTGATTTTCTTGTTAGTTCCTTCGTCGGCAGAAACTTAGTAAATGCCGCTAAAATATTAGGTTTGAAATACTCTTAATAACATGGAATTAATGTGCAAAATCCCATACTAAAATGCATTGCTATTCTGATAAAACGCAAATAATATCAATAAGAAAAGAAGTATTTTTGTATTTTGATATTTCTCAGCTTATCACAAAATTATATAATTATTTCCCTTATAATTGGTTGTAGCTTCCTTTCTCTAATTCAAAAAGGGATACAAACTCTGCTTTAATATCCAGTGCACATTTTATAATCACTAAAAGTTGTCACACTCCTGCGCACAAACGCATACGAAAAGACGAAACATTTAAACCCTCTCTGAAATTATTAAGTAAATTATATACATTTCAATAATTCAGATTTGTTTTGAACAAAAATTATGAAATTTCCGACACAAACTTTATATGTCAAAACAAAACCTGATTAAAATTTTTATATAGTATCAATGTGCTTTATTGAAGTTATTCTATGTATTCTAAAAAAAATTGGTCAACACCTATAGTAGAAGAAATAACACTTATGATAAATCTTTGAATCCTTTACCTTTAAATATAGTGAACATTCGTTTCAATTACAGGCAATAATCTTTTATCCATTGATTCTGTTAATTTTTTTTCACTTCCGAATGCTCAATTTCCGTCTATTTTAATTTTAATGGATTGTCATGTGTTTTTCAGCAATTATTAGATCATTCCCAATACTAATCTTTCAAAATATATAATGGACAAAAAGTTTTTAATAGATTTCAGTGCTTTTAAGCTAATATTAGATTAATCTGCATAATAAACCCAATCAGTCCATTTTCGTAAATATGAAATGTTTAAAAAAAGCCTTAATATAAAACATGGCAGAACATTTAAGTACTATTCTACTAAGGGTGAAAATATATGATTTTAAATTTGAGAAATATTGGTTCAGAATTTTTGGAGTTAATTAGGTTTATTTGATTTGTACTATAATTTCAGAAAAGTTGTCGTAGTTTCCATTGCTTTTTTTCTTATATATCTTTATTAATTATAGCGCTCCTAGATGACAGAAAATAAATTCAAGACTTCTCGTAATTTATACTTCGTCATATATATATATATATATATATATATATATATATATATATATATATATATATATATATATATATATATATGTATTTAAAAGAAAAACAGACCATTTTAAGGTAACATTATAATAATTTATTTCACCAGAGCCCTTTTATAGGATGCCAGATCATCAGATAGAACATCCAAAGATGAAATGAAACGAAAAATGAAATTAAAATTGATGGGTAGTGTAAGTTTTTGTAATTTAACAGAGAGTATAAAAGGAGTAGTTAAAGAGACATGGTAGAGTTTAGGGAGGGATTGATTTCATATCTCTCTTAAGCATACTTATAATTAGGGGAAGAGGAGTGACCAGACCATGACCTAATTAGACGATTAACTTAACGGAAGTGATAGAGGAGATGGGAGAAAAGAAAAAAGAAAAAGTAAGAAGAGGGAGAGGGAAGTAAAGAGAAAGAGGCTGTAAACTGGTTTTAGTAATTTATGTAAAGAATAGATTTTAAAGCTTGATATTAGGTTGTTGCAAAAATAATGCCGTAATAATATCGTGTTTTGACGTATTTTTAACGTCAAAAAAACGACATTATTACGTCATTACTTTTGCACCAACCTAATAGTAAGTTAGATGTCTAAAAAAACGAATAAATTAATTTGATGTTTGCTATCAATTTAAATATTTAATTTTTTTTTAAACAAATAGTTTAGGGATTTATAGAAACATATGAAAAAAATATTTTAAATTGTAACAGTTTTTTTACCCGACCGATCGTACTTTTTTAATATTGTAAAAAAATAGTTACGGTAACATCTTTAAATCTAATATATGAATGCAATATATATATATATATATATATATATATATATATATATATATATATATATATATATATATATATATATATATGGCAGAAGTGATTGGATTCTATGGCATTGGATGGCAACTGGTCTAGGAGAAGGAAAATTCTCAATTCAAAATTGAGTTCGTTATTATTTCTATGTAACAAAATGTCCAGGTACGCGAGAGTGTAACGCAACTTCAGAGAAAGTTTTTCTTGTTTTTGTATGAATTGGCAGATATAAGTTGTTTCCTTTATATTCTGATTATATATGTGTGTATGTTTTTGTTTTTCATGGCAACAAATATGAAAATTTCTCAGAGTTAACCTGTAGAAAAGACAATATTTATAAATATAAATGACAATAAGAAAAACTGTAATTATTGCCGACGCGTTTCAAAGAAAGTTATATAATGGAGAATTTCAAATGAAATTGTCAAATCAACTTTATAGACCTTATAATGCAATATGGGTTGAGAGCATCCGTCGACAATAATATATGATATCATTATAAACTAAAGGAACAAGAAGTGACAAGACACGCGGGAGAGAAGTGCAGTAAACCAGAAGGAGACCGCATACCTGCGTATTACCAATGAGGAGACGATCAAGTACAGATCGGGGATGGACACTGGTAGAATCGCATTCACTCAGACTAAAATTACGTCGCGTAAATCTTTGTCTGGGTTGAAAGTTTTTCGACAGGTCTGGTTAGAAAGGGAGGGACATAAGATTGAACAATTTAGTTGTAATTGATAATTCTTCAAGAGTTGGTTATGTAATACGAGTTATAGATTCGTTTCTCGCCAGGTTTACACACCTATCCGGCCATATCAACAGCAATAGAGCTTTATTCATTGTTTCTTGTTTAGGATATGGTTTCCGGTTCCTTCTAAAATCTTCTCATTCTCTTTCACTCCTACTATCCCCTTGCGTCTTAGTTGCTTTATTGCCTTGCGTGGGGTGAATTGTTTGTTTGAAAAAACACAAAATGTAAACGAATACTATAATTTTCTTTAATGAATTATAAGGGATGATAAATAGTTCTCTAATAACCTTTATTTCATGATGTTCTACTCTTTCATAAAAGAATTGGGAGTGATGATCGGAGATTTTGCGCCGGTGAGTGCATGAGTTGGCCTGAAAGTTGTATGCGACAAATCTGTTGAATATTAGATTTTCAAGAAAATATTGGTTACGAAAATGGTTCGTGGTGCACCGAAGAAAGATAGTCTGATGGTCGTAGGAAGAGTGTCCGAGGTGCGCATGTAGAGCACGGTCGCCCTGTTTGGGACCACAGATTTACGGGGAGGTGACCCACATATTTTTCTTTTTTCTTGGAATAATAACATCCTGCCATACACATATGCACCCATGCATTCTCGGACATACATATACAGTGGAAAAATTTGGCACGAGAATGCACAATGTAAGGATACTCTGGATGTTAGCATCAGCCATGCAGATGTGAAATAAAATATTTCCTTAAGTTGATTGTGAGAGCGTAGTTTCCTTTTGAAAGTGTTAAAATTTACACGCTATTTCTTTACTCAGTTTGCAACATATTAGGTCACTAAAATAAATTTGATATTACAATTAAGTAGGAGTAGTTGTTTCATCAGCATACATACCTAGTTGACAATTGTGAACACCGAGAAAGTCGTTGATGCCAATTAGGAAGAACGTATGTCCAAGGATAGAACCCTGAGGAATCTCTTGAAAAACATCTTAAAGAAGATCTAGAAGGGTATCCGTCTAAGATAAAGATCATTTCACGAAAAAAAAATATTGAATCAGATAAAAAGTTCGTCCAGATATCCCATAACATTTCATGCAAGACACTGTTAAACATCTTCAGGATAACCAAAGCAACAAACCTAGCTGCACCATGTAAGCTTGAAAGAATCTTTCAGCAAACGCCGTTAACACATCAGAAGTTAACCTAAAGAATCAAAAGCCATATTGCTTTTTGAAAGAAGACCTTGAGAGATGAGATCTATAAAGAATGATTTCTTTAAAATAATCTATATACAGAGTGGATATTGAGAAATTAAAGATTTGAAAAAACATCAGTTTTTAATCTTTTTTTTTGTTGTTATTGCAGGTTATAGAGCTTCACATGGAGATTAAAATGGCTATGTAGGATATCCAGCAAAGCGAAAAACTCAGTTTTTCTATTCCAATGAAAGGTAATTATTTAAACTTAGAGAAAATACCGGCAACATTTTAATTTTAGAGTATTGCGTAGCGATGACGTGATTCGGAAACTAATCGCCCTGTTTGAAAGAATTGAAACAGTCTGTGATCTTCCGGGAAAAAAATGGAAGCTGTATGGCAGAATTCCCTTAGGAACTATCAGCTTCTACACGTCGTCGCTCTTTTCGACGAGGTATCTTTAGAACATCAATTCAGAAGATTTTGAAACTGGATTTAAAAATGTTTTCATCGAAAAAAAAATAATAACAAATAAAAAAAAAAAACATGTTGGTAAAAGTTATTTTTCTTTTATAGGATTCAGTCTTTCCGTGGCTACCGTGTATCCATATAATATTAATATTTCATAAGTGTATACTATTCTTGAATACACATATTTTTTAATATATAGTTGAACATTATGTCACTATAATAACCGTTCATAATTTGTATGAGCATCAAACGTCACAATTTGTTGAAAAGCGTTGTCTGTACTTGTCAATGACTCTCCAATATAATTACGAAAATTATGTACGCTAATATATTAGATATGAAAAGTTATAATTGATATCATATAGACATAATTAAAGAGAGGGATAAAAACTATTCAACTACTGAATTTGATATACTCTTCAAATATAAGAATTTCAAAAGTTAAATTACAAGTCTAGAATTTTAACCCTAATTTATTCGTGTCATAATATGAGTAAATAAAGAAAACCCTGGAAATCCGTCTATTTGTGAAATAAAAAAAAATGTTTATTGATTTTTCTAATATTCCTAGAAATGTATTTTCTTCATTCGAAATAGTATAACAAATAAATTCCTAAAATTAACCAGAAATTTACACTGAGTCTCTGGTGAAGAATCCGACAAAAGAACGAATCAATTGTCAAATCAAATAAAGGTAAATGTCCTATGAGCCGTTTGATCACAAGGAAAAATTAGTCATTCAGCCAGTGCGTTTTCGGTTAAAACTTATGAAATCCTATTGAAACCTATTTCCAGCAAATTAGTTTTCGCATTTTATTATATTTGCTATAATATATATATATATATATATATATATATATATATATATATATATATATATATATATATATATATATATATATATATATATATATTAGGTTGGTGCAAAAATAATGACGTAATAATGTCGTTTTTTGAAGTGTTTTTAACGTCAAAAAACGACATTGAAACGTCACTATTTTTGCACCAACCCAATATATATATATATATATATATATATATATATATATATATATATATATGCCTTTCTGCAGTTTGTTATTATAGTTCTTATTCTTTTATAGAACTTGTTAGCCGGAAAGAATAATGTAATATATATATATATATATATATATATATATATATATATATATATATATATATATATATATATATATATATATATATATATATGTAATGAAAAACAAATCACTTTAATGTACCATTACGATAATTTATTTCACCTAAATCCTTTTTTAAGGATTCAGGATCATCAGGTAAATCTTCCAACAACGAAATGAGAAAAAAAAAAAAATATATATATATATATATATATATATATATATATATATTATTATTATTATTATTATTATTATTATTATTATTATTATTATTAATATGAACCTAAAGAGACAGGCAAATCTACCTATGTTTCAACTACGCCGATTGTCAGGGTTCGCTGGCCAGCGTACCTTGACGATCCGCGTAGGTGAAACATAGGTAGGTTTGCCCTGTTCTTTAGGTTCATAGTTAGATTTGCTCTACTTAGTTTATTGAGCACTTTACTTAGTTACTTTTCCTTTACTCTTTTTTGAGGTTCTTTTTTCTTTGCAGTCTGAACTTGGAGTCTGGACGGCAGGGTTCGCCTCAATTACATGTCCTTAGTTCTTTCTTTTTTTGTCCCTTATTTTTCCTTGGGTATTATTTTGTTCATTTACAAGCCAAAAAACCTAAGGTTTTTCCAGACATATATAATTCCTCATATTATTATTATTATTATTATTATTATTATTATTATTATTATTATTATTATTATTATTATTATATATTTTATGACATTTTTAACTTTATGCATTCTTTTTATGGATACAAACATTTCAGTAAATGCTCTGTTTTATAATAAACAGTATTAAACAATATTTACGGGCCTGAATGTTCGAGAAATTTTCATAAAAAATTCTCGTTCCCCGACAGACGAAAATTTGTTTCAAAAACAAATTGTGCCTTCTTATTGACATGGCTTTTCCTGAAGACTGTATTGTATCTTTGAAGATCTTCAAAAAACTCGAAGGATCTTGAAATGGAAATCTCAAAAGTGTGTCACATAATGACATCAATAATTCATCTTGTAATTGGAACCCTCGGAGTGTTTGTAAAGATTCCAATAAACTCATTGAAGGGATTCCTGGTAGCTCATGCCTTAAAGAAAAGTTTTACTCAAAAATTACAGCCTACATCTTAAGAAGGGCTACAATTATATAAAATATGTGTGATCCAAGCCCATACTTCAGCTTTGTGATAAAAAAGAAACCGCACGGTAAACAGAAATTTAGGTTCTAACACTCAGTCATTACTCATTCTATACACTAGGTTGAAGATTACTTAAGACACTACAAGACTTCTTATCATATTTAATAGTTTATATTCTCAAGGTGAACTAGAGTTGATTTTCTTCAGAGGTATGGAAATGATTACATTTATATTAAATGTTCTTTGTCTATAAACATTAGACATAATGTTGTACTGTTGTGAGGACTAGGTAGTATTATAACATTGTTTCATCATTATTGTTTGATAAAACGGTTTTACTACAGAGGGGGAACTGTTTACGACTTCTTGCTGTTCCTGTCAAAAGGAAGATAACAGTGCCTCCATCTCGGCAAACAAGAATTCTTAAACCATTTTTTTAATCGAAAGATACTTTGTCTTAAATCTGAGGTGATTGAAGTTCGCAAAACTTGTTCTAAATTCAGACAGAGCATCATTAGTATAAAATCATAATGAATACCGAAGGAAGACATCAAAGAAAAGTAAATAGCAAATAAAACAAAGGCAATTACACACCTTGCTTTGCTCCATTTTAACATGAAGTTCTGCTCAACTACTGACATAACAGGTGATTGCATATTTTTTCGGGATAGAAAATATGGCGTTGAAAAATTTATGAAGACTGCCAATTTGTCTTCAGAACTGAGCACAAAACTTCGCGATTTACGAATAAAAAAAATTAGTTAAGTTAAAAATAGACCATAATTATCTCGATGTTTTTCTCCCAAATTTTCACTGAAACCTATCACAAGCAATATATATTGTCTTTGTTTTTATTCAAGTCTGGAAAATTATCACCATTTTTCAAAAAAAAAAAAAAATCATTTTGAATCTAGGGTCGTTACTCAGTTGATAATAACTGGGGCAAGTATATTGTCTGTTAGAGAATGCTGAAGTTGATCGGTAATGAAAGGCATCTTTAAATTCCAGCGAAGCATTGCCATACTTTTAAATCATGAAAAACAAATGCAGTAGCATACGTAACACTATGCAACCTCATGAGTTGTACACTTTGACGGGTTGCCTTATAATCAGGTGATTAATACGATTTCGTTAGATTTAGAACTCTGTTGAACTCTGCATTTATCGCATTTATATTTGGATCAATATTTTCCGGCCTTAAAAAATGAATTAATTTGAATTTGATGCATATTAAATGAAGAATTTCAAATTTCATAAAGCAATTACTAATGATTACAAATGTCTCGTTTATCTGTTAGTAAAATATATCATTTTGATGATAATAATCTTGAGAATTCTCGTTGCTGGATGCTCTACATTTGTTTTTATACCTACTTAGATAGCGTTTCCATGTTCAGGTGCATGTTATAAATAACACTCTTATTTTATTTTCCTTAAGGCATGTTGGACAGTTTCCGGAAGCATAAATATTATATTTTTACGGAAGAGTTATCTTTTCATTCATTCATATTTTTGGTCAGATTTTATTTATTCAGTAATTGATAGAATTTCTTTATTATTAGATTTTTACATAAAACCCATCACTTTTTCTAATCTATTTTAATGATTAATATTTATTAATAGTTCTCATAAACCTGTCAAACCTGGCCGTTGGCCTCGAAATGTACCTCCACTATGTGCTTAACTTTGATGCTTCCAAAATGAAATTGTTCTCATTTACAGACCAGAGAGAATACTACCTGCCTCACATAAATATAGTTGATTCCCACCTCCACGAGACCGCCTCACTGCGCCTGCTTGGTCTCACTCTTTTCACAGATCTGAGGTGAAAAAACTACAT
>OZ010586.1:101489711-101502211 GCA_963932145.1 Acanthosepion lycidas
GAAAATAATGACAAATAATATGAGAGGAGGCATATGAAAGACAAAAGAAAAACAATGGACCAGAGAGTGGAAGATTTAACGTACATTTAGAAAGGCGGGAATTTTCCTCGATTATTAAAGGAGAAGAAAAAAGTAATGACACGTATGGGAATGTGAAATAATACAACCGACAAATTACATCGGCCAACAAAGCGGAGACGAAAACATACGAGCAGTGTCTAGGTAGAGTTGGCTAGGATGTCTCACAATGAATGATTGATGCCAATGTTAATGCTAATGCATGCAAAATTGAGAATTAATACACGTGACTCGAAAATCAAATACAACATTGTAAGTAATCACAGACTAAACACACACACACACATACATGCACACACACACACACATATATATAGTCAAAATTCGTATTTATGTAGCAATACTACCTTCATGGACATTACATTGAATACGAGAGATACGTTGTTTGATTTAGTTTTTTAGAAAATTTATCATGTGATTTAGTATTTTTTCATTTTCAGATGATACATTGCATGAAAAAAATGTCCGAATGTTCTTTTTTCCGACCGCTTTCGGCTCTCCATTTAGCCAATTTCAAGGATGAAATATTTTAACTGTTAAATAGTAAATAGTTTACACACACACACACACACACACACACACACACATATATATACATATATATATATATATATATATATATATATATATATATATATATATATCATGAATCATTCATGCAAAAACAAATATAGAATGATTCTTGAATTATAAGTTATAATTGTACCTTTAAATTGAAATTTATATATATATATATATATATATATATATATATATATATATATATATATATATACAGAATTGAGAAATGAATCAGAGTATTGGTAATAGATCTGTTCGTATATAATCCAGGTGGATAATAGTATTATCAGATATTAAAACTGGTCAGCAGAGAGAGTTCAGTGAATTTATTGTAGAGTTTATATTTTATACAGCAAAAATATAAAATTACTTCATATGGGTACAGACTATTTCAGACCAGCACTGCCATAAGCCTGTCTTCTTCATCCCTAGTTTAAGTGTCTCGGAGCAACTTATTTCGAGAGAGTCAGTTTGTTTCATTATAGACAATCGTCAGGACAACTGAAAATTGCGTCTAACACGAACAGCCTGTCGCCTCTGAGATTTAACTTCAATGTTCACTTTTATATTTATAGTTACATACGCTCTATCTCTGATATTAACCAATATACCAAAATATAGCACACCTTAAAAGTATATTTCTTCATATATATATATATATATATATATATATATATATATATATATATATATATATATATATATCTTATTCATTTTCGATGCTCGTTTCTAAACATTAGAAGGTTAAATAAAGTTTATTAAATCTACATTACATTATGAATTAATATTTTTCTTGTTTTGCGTTCAGTGTTTTTGATGGTAACGTAGTGAATATTTGTTTTCGTTTCGGTATCTGTGAATGAGCTCACATGATTTGCTTAACAAGTTATTTTTTCTGGAATCATGTTGAAATCTAATGTTTTTTTTTTCTATTAGGACAAGGGTCTGATATTACACAATGTACCTAATTTCAATATATATATATATATATATATATATATATATATGCTCTGTAGCGATTTCTACTAATATAAGGCTTTCATCTTTGATTTATAATCCACAGGTGAAACATAGATTTACTCGCTGCCTGGTAGACGCGTGTGATCCGAAATGAGTAAGCGGCTATCGTTATGTTTACAACTTGAAATAATATATATTTTAAAATATCTCAAATTGAGCAGAATATTTTAGAATAAAATGTACAGTAGTTATCTTGATCAATTATTATTTGTAGAAAAATAATTGAAAATCCGCAATGCTTATACAAGATCGATTCAGACATTCGCGATTCTTAGCACTTCAGGACGAAGTTAAGAATATATATGAAATCTAATATAACCGAACCATACTATCAACACGACAAAATTGTAAACAAAACCGATTTAATATATGTAATGGATTTAATGAATACTATTATGTGTTTCAAGATTCATATTCCTTTCATCTATCACAATGATGCAATTTTTTATGCATCTTGATATTATCCTGATAGTTTGAGTTACAAGTGTGTTTGTTAAAATATTAAATCACTGTAAACGGATGAAGGAATCTGAAGATTCGCAACATGCATCAAAATTCACTCAAAAATATGTTATACACTATATATATATATATGCATATATATATATATATCTATATATGTATCTATATATATATATATATATATATATATATATATATATATATATATATATATATATATATATGAATGAGGTGTGTTTGAAACCTGGATATACCGAAGGTAATGTATTTACATATTTATAACCTTCTTTGAAATTTCAGTTTTCTGAACGGTGCAATTTTATAATTAACGGTAATTTCCCTGTCTATTTAACATACATCATTTTGGAAACACACACACAGACACACACACACACACACACACACACACACACACACACACACACACACACATATATATATATATATATATATATATATATATATATATATCTTGCATGAATAAAGAACAACGGAAAACTTAATTTATTTCGTCATCTGACGGACTTTATCAAGGTTACTGAGTGGATTTTATTTTACAACAAATATTTATAAACACAATCTAAATTTTGTTCTATTTTTAATTTCTTTTAATTTAAAGAACGCTCATAAATATTCATCATGTTAACTGAAATAACTACAAAAATTATGGATAATATTAAGTGACGTAATTGTCTAATAAAAAAAATTAGTAAACAAATTTATTCAATTTTTCATAAAATTAAATGTAATTTTAGATACTAGTAGGTTACGAATCTTATAGTATCGTTATAAATTTTTTAACATTTCTATATTTTTATGTTTGCTTGTGATAGGTGGCATTTCGGGAAAGGAGAGCGTTGAAAGAAAACGGGGCACAGTTTTATATTATGAGAGGAATCGATATCGGCACCTACGAGAATTTTCCGTCAAAGTAAGTTAATTTCGCTTTAAATAATTGTATTATTTTTCATTCTTCTTGTCCTTTTAAAGATATATTTTTGTTATATTTTAATTTTATTTACACACACACACACACATAAATACATACATATATATATATATATATATATATATATATATATATATATATATATATATATATATATATATGCGTGTGGGTGTTTACATGTACATATATCGCTATTTTACTATATTATGTGATATCTAAAATTTGAAATAGGTAAGTACGCCAAATTTCTGATATTATTGACTGGTTTTCAATTTAGACGTTAGTCTTTTTTTTAGCTGCCTCAACCAGTTTAGTTTAAATCTCAATCGTCTATTTAGGGCTACTTTTAAGAACTATTCATTTTCATGCAATGATGTCTTTCATTAATTTCCATTAATCCAATTAAGCAATTGTTTTATTGGCAATTCCATAATTAGGTCGACAAGGGATTTTATCGAAACAATTCTCAAAACATTTTTTTAATATTATTTGTTTTTCTTATTCTTTATACTTTAGGCTGTTTTAACCGTTTTAGATTTCTTTTTTTTACCATTTCTGGTATTTTTTATTATTTATCCATTTAATCTTATTTTTCATTAGGTGACCAATTCGAATTAATTTCCTTTAAATTCGTTTTCTTTTATTTAAACTACTTTTCATCGTTTTATGCCAAAATATATTTTTAATGTGCCTTTTTTATAATTTAATATCTTCGAAAATTGATTTTAATTCATTTCTTTTTCTTTGCTAAATGTAAAAAATATATTGCTCTTTTTTTTACATGTCACGTTTTTTTTCCTTTTTTTAATTTTAAAATTCAACCTACTTCTTAAAAATTGTATGATATTATGAACTGAATAATCTTCTATTTTTCTGTGAGAAACATGGAAAATTTTAGTATTCAGATTATACAATTAGGTCTAGTGAGTAAATAGAATAAGCAAGATATCAACTCCGAAGTTCGGATTATTTGTCCCCGACTTAACTATACCTGACAGTATAATCACAAATTAATCTACGACAAAATCAAATATTTAACAAAAAATAATACAACTACCATGATCGAATATAAAAGTAGCAGGCATACTTTTATCTCTGGAGATAAAGGCATCGACATTTTGTTCAAAATTCACCCCTTTATAATGAGACTTGAATGAGCCTCTCGAGGGCGCAGGTCCGATTATATACCTACATCTTATCCGCAACGATACAATCCAACTGGATACAGTGAATTACATTTCTGACTGGATTGACAGCATAATTTTTCTTAACGTTGTCAGTGTTGACATCAAACCGCCTATAGGCCCCCACATAGTGTTTTATGTCGAAACTTATTTCCATAGCTTTTTCGGCGTTTGGATATGAAAACAAGGAAAAGGTGATTTGAAACAAGGGCTTTCCTTTTCCTGGAAGAACAGAATTTTTGGTTGTCAAGCATCTGCCCGAAGCAGCTGGTTATGAGGAGACAGTTGTCCGCCATTCCACATTCTCCGTCTTGAAGCTGGACATAGTTGTAAAAGGCTATTTGTGACGACTGGCACAGAAGAATTTTATTGACCGTGGGAGCTGATGGTAGTATAATATACATGTATTAACATCCCTGCATCAGTTTACTCGTCAGCACAAATGATTTTTTACACTCTGGATGTAGTGACAGAACAACACATATAAGAACCGCCAGTGTCACTCAGAAGAAGTAGTAAACCGCTAGAACTTAGTCAAGTGATTTTCACAGTGAATCTACAACTGCAGGATATATACCAACCGGCCCACTCGGTGAGATGTGTCACAAAGCCGGATTTAATATGGGGTATCCGAGTCTGTATTCAAGAACAAAATTCACCCGCAGAACCCGTATAAAACGGGGTCGGGTAGCTTTTATCACGAAACGAGAATCTGCCATTCGACATAGCCTCGAATGGGGATCCTCTCTGTCTTCAGGCAGAGATTATAACCCGCACAGGTGGAGACGAATCTTCAACTGCAAGATAACTACCAACTGCCCCACTGGGTCAGACGTGGCACCAGGCCGAATATAATGCGAGGTATTCGAGCCAGTAGGCTGGGCAAAAAATTACCCGTAGTCATCTTATAAAACGATGTCAGGTAGCTGTTTGCCGAGGCGAGACTCTGCCCTTCGACATAGCCTTCTCTGGGGATCATCTCTGCTCGGAGGTAGAAAGTTTAATCAGCACAGCTGGAGACGAATTTCCGACGGCAGACCAACAGACATTTACTAATGTATTTATGTGAATTGGGGTCATGCCCATAGCGACCGTACGTATACTTCAACATGTGTAGAAATACGAGATGTGGTCGTTTATTATTGATTCGGGCAACGCTTGAATCTCAAAATCTCGGAGAATTTAATGTTTTCTATTTCTTCAGGAGAAATCCTGGCGTTATTTGTTTATGTTGAAATTGCTGTAATATGTTTGCATTCGATCTGAACATGTGTGATGCATTTTCTCAGTATCAACATAATATCTATGATTGTCTTTATTTTTATTGCTATTATTATACTGGTCTTGACGAAACTGTTGAGCGTACCTGAAAATGCGTTTTCACCCAGAAACTGTAATTATGGTCAGCCCCGCGAATTTGCTATATAGAACATGGGTAGTCTCTGGTAGTGTTGAAAACAAAGAAATTTGCTTGAGCGGGAATGTGCAAAATGTAGGGCTAACCGGCCTAGCAAGTAGGCATACTGAGAAATGAGGGCCATTTTTTATTATTAGAAGATGGTGTAGAAGACTAAAAAAACATAAAACATAAAACAAGATGCAAAAAAATGAATAAAGACGAAAAGAAAAGAAGAGACGAATCTGTTCAGATACTAACCAAGTGATTGCTAAACTAATTGCTCTGTTGCTACTCCGTAGGATCAAACTAATTCAAATTTAAGCAACAACACATGCAGCAGCTCTAGTAATATCTCACTACTTAACATATTATTTGATCATCGCTACGGATCAAGAGATTTTGTTTTCATAAAATATTTACGACATACTTCAACTTCAGTATCTGTCTATATTTCTAAGATGTGGTATTATGTCCAATATTTACAATATTCGGTCTATTCAAGGACACATGGCACAGTGGATAAAGTCGTTGGTTAGATCCAATGACAGGATACAAAGTGTGTGAGGTCAATACCCGATTAAGGCAGTGGAGAACTTGGAGAGAGGAATTAACAGGAGATAACTGATAACTGAAATCCATTAAACATGACACGTGGAACTAGAACAATCTACCCTAGTGAGTGAAATAAAGGGTTCAGTTCGACATTCCAACCACCTGAAGAAATCCGCAGCCTACAACGACCGAAACGTTGTAATAAATATTTCGACAAAGATTATGACAATAGTTCGAATAATAGTTTTCAACTTCCACTTATTTTTCTAATCTTTTACAGAGAATCGTTAGCGTTCTTCGGCGACTCTATTTCTCCTATGCCATTATGTTCAACTATTTGTCTTATTCGGACTATTGTCCTCGTCTTTTTTGCCATATTTATCCCAACGTTTCAGCCGTGTAAGCTCCGGCCTTATTCAGGTGGCTGGAATGTCGAACTGATCCTTTTATTTCGCTCGCTGCGGTAGACTGTTGTCTTTCCACTTCTCATGTCTAATCTATGTCGGTTATCAGGTTGTGATCAGGTTGAAATCATAGTCAAAGGAAATCATTGGAAAATTCGTAAACTAAAAGAAATCAGCACATATGCTAGGCCGCAAAAATCTCCTGAGCCGACCAAGCTTAGAAATGAATACAATATGGGAGCCAGTAATAAGGAGTGCCAGAGAAAATCAATAATAACAACGAAAATTGCAATAAGAACTCCGGTAAAAAAAAAAAGAACATGAATAACAACCAAAATTTCAATATGAACACTGGTAAAATTTGAAGCTGAAGATATTGTTTATATGTTCCAGAGATTCGCAGACAGATGTCTTTAATAACACATAGCACAGTGGATAAAAGCGTTGGTTGGATCCAGTGACAGGACCCAAAGTGCCGTGTGATCAGTGGAGAACTTTGAGAGGTGAATTAACAGAAGATAACTGATAACCGACATCTATTAGAGACAGAGAGTTCGACATTCCATCCACCTGAAGAATGCCGGAACGTACAACGGCTCAAACGTTGTGAAATATAGGGCAACAAATATGAGGACAATATTCTGAATAATGTAAATAATGCACATAATCCATCTTCTCAGAAATATAGACAGAATTATTCCAATAGACTGTTCCATTCATCATGGGAATTGTTTCATCTCCTGGCCAAATATTTTTCTACATTCATTAACTGTCTACGTCATATTGCGGTCAACTCGATCTACATAATCTTCTAATTGGATGATTTTACTTTCATTTTTGACAAAACGAAACGAGCTTAAAGAAATTTACGCAGAACATTCGAATTCAATTGGGCCCTTCTCAGTTAATGAGTATTTACTACCGACAGCATTAGTTGGTATTACTGTCCTGTTAGAAACGAACATGTTTGTTATATAGGAATAAAGTGCCGCTGCAGACACTTGACATTGAATATGCATCGGCAGTGAGTAAACACAGGTGAACCCATTATTGAATTAAGGGGATCACTTGACCATAGAGTAAACGCATATATAGGAAGTCACGTGACGTCTAAGAGGTCTACATTTCTAGTCTATCCTCTATACTATACGGATCATCATTTCTACACTATCCTCTATTACTATACGAACCGCTATTCTTTACTCTATTCACTATACGATTTCTCTATTCGGATCATTCTACGGATTACTCTTCGAGCGAGTATTAGCGAGTACTATTAGTGCTAGTGATCTTCGAAGACATGTGACACCAGCATTGTTCAACGGCGTTACAATAGTTGTATCTGCGATTACAATGTCTCTACAACAAAGAGCATTACGAAATTCACGACGAATATTTTTTGACATCACAAAAATGTTAAATGCTGATTTTCTCAGCAGGATTTATTCTCTGGCATTAATTATTGATGCATCGTTGTTTGACCATTCATCAAAATAATATATGTTTGGTATTTATATATAGATGATCTTATTGTTTTCATAAATGTCTACAGCGAACCTTTGTCTCCTAAGATTCTTCTCCCTGCGATGTACACAGGAAAAAATATTAAAATGTTATTTTCGAAAAACTGAAATACAAAGTTGTTTTTTGTCTCATTGGTAATTTTCACATGACTTGCTTCTTAAAAGTCATACTGAATTCAGGTTGCCTGCTTTCTGGCTAAGCTTTATCCAACGATTCTATTGAAAATGCCCGGCGTTAAAAAAATAGACGAAAAAATGACGAGAATTTGTGATTATAGAGATTTTCTTTCAAGGGAATGCGTATTACTATGAAAGAAAATGATAACGGTTGTAAAACTGTCGCGACCAGCAGATTTAATCTTCCAAAAATAAAATTCAATTACATGCAAAGAAATATTGTCTCTCTATATGTATATATGTGTCTCTGTATGTGTTTGTGTGTATATCTGTATGTCTGTGAATGTATGTAGGTTTTTCTCCTATGTGTGCGTGTGCGCGAGCGTGTCTTTTCTACAGTTTTTTTTTTCGCATTAGAAAGGAAGCATAATTTCGATTCTTATTTGGAGGTATATTTTCTTCAATAAAACTTCCAATCTCAAGGATTTCCACTTTTAAAATAGGGATATATATATATATATATATATATATATATATATATATATATATATATATATATATATATATATATAAAGTAAGATATATAATCCGGTGTTCTTATAGATATTTCTATTTTTACAAAATAGTGCTCAATGTAAATTTACAGAGCATTAATTTTATAAATTAAATGGAACTAATCACGGTTAGAACTGTGTAGCGGAAAAACCATATTTTACATCAATTAATTTATAATATATATATATATATATATATATATATATATATATATATATATAATGTTTTGCTAGTTGTTTCCAAGCACAATGACTTGTCAGGCCGGCTAGCTAATCCATATTATAGAGTTCACCTACGGTTGGTACTGTCAATATGTTGGCTTCTGATGGCCGCTCTTTGTCGGGGTGCAGAGGCTTATGTCGTCCAATGATTCTGACAGCGATGCTGGTAGAGACAGCCTTGGCGACAATGCCGAGGACCGAGATTAAAGATACCCAACCACAAAGACCCAACTGTGGAACAAGCCTATGAGGATTTCAACGTATATCAACATTTTAACTGGCAGATCACATGGCTATACATGAAGGACATTTAATATAAAGCAGCACTTGAAATTAAAACAGAATCAGAGCCGGTTAATTTCAGTTCCGTATCTGGGCTCTGAATATTTTATTACATATGTGCCGAACAGTAAGGCCATAAAATCAATTGTACGGATCATTCTTAGCAAGTTGAGGTTCACATTTAATGAAATCACGCCATCAGCACTGTCTTCTACTTTCATTTTCTCTCACTTCCACACTTGCAAAGCCAAACGGTGATAGAGAATGGATGACGAGATCAAGTTTTGGTGAAAGTTTTGAGTCTTCAACTAACATTTTGGCGGTGATTATAGCACTGAACACAATCATTATAAAGATAGTAATCTGCAAAGAAAAAATCAAATTTTTGGATATTATATAAAGCCTACGACGATGATGCTGCGTGTACCTTAATTACAGTTTCGGAGAGAGAGAGCGTGACCATCGTATTCAATGACTTCATGTCTCCGTTCTCGTGTGAGCACAAACGTCTACGGCTTTCGAACGATTTCTCCTGCCCAAGTTTTCGGTTAAACCATTATTTATTCACCCAATCTCAGATATATTAAATCTTTAATGTTTCTGATGTGATGGCTATCTTGCGTATTTATGTATGATATAGTAATCAACGTTTCTTAAATATTTTTTAAGCATTTCACCTGAAGCAACGCGAGAAGCCACTAGGACGCAAGGGGTTACAGAAAAATTTGGAGCAAGATCAGATAGGAGTGATAGAAGAAAGGATGAGGAGAAGGGTAGTTGATATATCAAGGCATCTAGAGATGTCGATTAACATTACATGTGAATAGCTGGAGGTTATAGCTCTCAGGGAAACTGGAATAGGGAATGGAGTTCCACAGGCGAGTGGTGCGATACATGAAGCTATAGGAGTAGAAAAGACTGCTATATTTAGGAGTTTCGACAGTGAAAGGGTGAGTGCGGGATGCCAGCCTCGTAGGGAGCTTGAACTCATGAAGTCTGGGAACCAGCGAATGCAGCTCCTCGGAGCAATTGCCATGAAAGTATTTGTAAACAGCCAGAGAGAGGCGACGGCGCGTTTGTGAGAAAGTGACTGTAGACGAGATGCCAGAGCAGGGCCAAATATATGGCATATCTGCCTCTTGAGCCTATCAAGAACCCCTTGAAAATTCAACATCTTCATTGACCAAATGAAATTACTTTTGGGGCTTACATATTTTTCGGTTAATTTTATTATAAAAAGAAAATTCGATATTCATTTACACTTCATTATTGCTTCCAACTCATGCATTTGACAGAGATGAATGCCGTTTTTTTTTTCAGATTTAAACGCAGACGCTACATTGACGAAGTAATTTGCTAACCACAGCGATATGTTACTTCCTATTGATGTATTATTACTGCTGAAGGTGTCTATCAGCATTTTGAAAAGAATAGTGAAACTCGTGTTGATGATTTGGTCATCCGGAAAATATTCAACCGAGTATGAAATGGCGGTTCTCTTCAGATGTTGAATGGTTATATATCTGGAGAAAATTTTGAACTGCTTCAGTATTTGTTATTGAATCGGGAAATGAAATATTTCTATAATGACCACTCTTCTAGATCGTTTCTATCAGTGCAAGTGTGTCAGGGGGCTCTTTGCTGAACCCTATTTTATCCCTATTTTACACCGATGATCGTCTTGATGATATCAGGTCTCAAGTCGCCGTGTATGCTAAAGAGACAGATATTTACCCGACTCCCAGTAGTATGTTTGATCATTTCGATAAGGTCAAATTTCCGATCAAAAACATCGCTAACAATCTGCTTGTAACTGGGTAAACGAATAGTTTCTTAATTTTAACGCCCACAAAATCTAATCTTTCCATTAATCATCTGAAAGGCCATTTTCTGCCTGACTGATTTAAAACTCCTGCAGAATAACTCATTATTCCTTTTCAAGCTAACATTCTCTGGTGACATAATGTGGAATGCTTATATTGAAACAGTTGCTATGTCGTTCAATGTGTCGTGCTAAAAAGTTCTCACGCCAGAATCAAGCTTACATATTTATAAGTCAACCATTTACTCATGCTTCAAATATTCCTATTACATTTGCTCTAATGCTCCTTTTATATATTTAGAGATTTTGGATTAAGTTCAAATAATAATCAACAATATTACTGATAATAACCTGAAATCTCAGCTTCAGTCACTTACCCAGCGCCGTAAAATAAGTTTAATGTAAATGTTTTATAAACACATTCATGGCAATTCTTCTGCTGAAATATCATCTATTGTACCTACACATTACGAATTTAAGAGTAGTACTACATTTGCAACGAGTTCTTATCAATCTACAATTGAATTTTCAAGATAAAACATTAAGTTTTATGATAAGAGTTTTTTTTCGCGCAATTCTTTGTTGTTGATCCGTCTTCCCGATACATATTTCAAGCTCACTTCATTTATTTAAATGTAATGCCAAAGGTTATCAACTCTCTTACTGATTCCTCTTCTTTTATTGTTTTCTCACCTTATGTTTCTCTTTTTCTCATTATTTCACACTTGGTAATCACCTGAGTCTTAGTGGCTTTACTGCCTTACTTCTGTTGAAATGATTACAAACTCATATATATATATATGGCTCATTTGGAACTCGGTTCTTAAAGTATTAAAAAGAATTCCCTGATGAGGTCTAAAATTTCAGTATTTCATCATACATGAACGAAATCGCACCCATACAGGCACACACACCAGAACGCACAACATTCTCACACACACACACACACACACACACACATATATATATGTATACGATAAAAATAAGTAGTTTTACTTATACTAGCATGTACATATACATATACATACATATATATATATATATATATATATATATATATATA
Source organism: Acanthosepion lycidas (assembly GCA_963932145.1). Taxonomy (NCBI): domain Eukaryota; kingdom Metazoa; phylum Mollusca; class Cephalopoda; order Sepiida; family Sepiidae; genus Acanthosepion; species Acanthosepion lycidas. The sequence continues at coordinate 101,501,904 of OZ010586.1, forward strand.
TATATATATATTAAGGTGTGTTCAAGAAGTGATCAGTTATAGAACAGTTATCAATAATAAAATAAACGAATCTTAACACAAAATTTACATCAACAAATCGAAAACGCGAATTTTAGAAGGCTTAATGGTTAGTCAGTAATTTGAACCTGAAGATTGCGTGTTTGCATGAATCTACGAATCGTGAAAATGATTTGGGATAATTTTTTCGTATTGACTAATATATATATATATATATATATATATATATATATATATATATATATATATATATGACAAACCGGAAATGTTTTTCGTGACGGGTTTTATCT
>OZ010586.1:101504711-101537211 GCA_963932145.1 Acanthosepion lycidas
CATTCACATTTTTATATTTCACTGCCTATTTATTTCTTTTTTTCCATCCTTTTTTTTTAGTCATTATAGATTTAACTTCATTTTCAAAAAGTCTAAATATTACGCAGAAATCGCTTCTTTGGCAATTACATTTACGTCATGTAAATTGCTTATTTATCTCTTGGATTTAGCATTTAGAGACGATTCTAAATATCTTTTGCATATTAACCGGGCAAACACAATGCAACCGTTTCTTTCACTTACGTCTCGTAAAGCCAATCGAATGGAAATGAAAACGAGAAGCCATGAGCTGAAAAAGCCTCAATGATTTTGAAAAACGAATTCAACCAAAAGTAAATTCATGCGAAATTATATCTGCTTTCTAATCAGCAAATATTTACTTTCTCTAAAAATATTGCTGTATTTCTGTCTTTTCAAGTCGTTATTTAAATGCAGAATCAGGCAAACATGCAGAAAACAGGCTCAAACATAAATAGCGACTTGAATTTATTTTTGCCATTGTTGGTCTGACAGGAAGATATATGGAGTTAATTTACGCCTAAATGCCCAAATATGCAAAGGATAAATAGCATTCATGCCATGATCAATTCAGAATTCATTATATCAGCAGCAAAGAATCAACTTTAAAAGAATATACACCGTATTCGTTGGCACATTAGAAGTTTTTTTTTCCAACTATACCTGAAAAAATAGCATACGTGCTATATAAAATGTTGAATCTCCCATCACGACGATCAATACAGTAGGATATAATTTAACTTCAGCCGTTCATTTCTACCTAGACCGGGTTTAAATAATATTACAAAATTCATTATTGTTATTATTTGGTTTGATATACGCCCAGACACTTAGATATTTCGATTAGATGATGATAATCATACTTCTTTTTTCTACACACAGCCTAGAGACAAAAGCACATCAGCAGTTGCAAGCATTGCTGTCACTTTCGCATCTCCAAAGATGTAAGGCATCCAAGATGTTTCTTATGGCGGAAAAAATGTTCTATGGAAATAGTCTCTGATAGGAAGACTCAACAGATTAGCTATTGAAAAAAACACAAAACATAATAAAACACAAAGCAAAATATGTTATGTTTGAATTTCTTGGATGTGCATTTATCTTCATTTACTCCTATTCTCATCTTTGTTCATATCAAAACGTTTCGGCCGTTGTGCCATCCGGTCTTCATCAGGTTCTTGTCAATCCAAGCAACCTTCAATTTCGAAGTGAACCATGTAATTAATCCACGGGGTAGGTTATTCTCGTTCCCCTGACATTATCTATAGATTACCCATCTAGTTCTTAGTTTAATCCTACGCATTTATTGTTCACCCTGAAAGCAAGGCTTCAACAGCGGTAGCAGCAACAGTATAAGAAATGAGAAGACTCTGCGAGTGCAGTCAAGCGTGAGAGGCAGCAGCGGAACGCATGAGCAGAATATTAGGTTTAAGGCTACAGTTTCTACACTCAAGAGTGAATTCAATCGTTGGTTCATGAATTTATTTAATAGTTGTGAGTCCAATCGCAGTGTGTCCTTGAACGCAGTGGAAACAAGGTGAACAATAACTGAATAGTTCCAAATAAAACATAGATATGATATATTTAGACAAAGTCAGTGATAAAGTCATTAACCCATGTTGCTCTAGCTATAGATTAAATAACAGGTCATACTTGGCTCTCTTGCCTTGAGGTGACAATCAGTCTATGAGAAGAAAAACGCTTAATTTTAAAAACAGGCCTGGATAGGGATCGACTCCATCAAGCTACACCCTTGTACAAATTAGTTGAAAAAAAATGAATAATTCCGTTATTATTTAATTTTTTCTTATTTTTCTAATGAATAATGACACATGTTTGTACTTCACATTTCCATCCCACAAAGTCGTTCCTTAAAGATTGAACACGGATTTTCGATTGGGTTCAAATCGGGAGATTTTCCCTGAGAGTCTAGTATTTGATTTGCTGACTGGTAAGAAATGCGTCTGTGTTCATGCAGCATTACAAAATCTTGTACGCTTCCTTAGAGTAACGTCTGTCGCAGAGAGTGGCCGTAGGGCAATTAATCAACAGCTTAGAAAATAGTGACTGGGCGTGCTGAAAATCTAACAAAATGACGACGCAATATTTTTCAAGGCCAAACAAATTTCATCACCCATCCCGAAAATAGATTCATATTATTGCACAACTCTGCGAATAACCTAATCTGACGAAAAAATAGAAATTTGTTACTGTTTGTTACTCCAGTGGGTCTATGATGAACTAAAGCGATTGTTGCAATTAATTTGGGCAAGGATGTATGTTGTTTTACATGCACCTTTACTACTATATCTGTAGTATATGTGCATCCCCTATCACAGTAATGAAATAGAATTTTACATTATTCAGACATTTGGAAACATTGCTGAGTATAGAACAATATAAGAATTTGATATCCGCAAAAACATATATTATGTATAAATATTTAAAAGAGATTTCTTACAACACATGATTTTTTCGCCAATCGCAATAAGGACTTCTTCTGATTGGCATATTTCTGTGGATTTGTCCTATCATGTCTTGCTACCTACGCATTTTTACCTACTCTGCCTTTACGATATTTTTATCCCAAGTTAGCCTAATGTCTATAATAATCCATTCATAATAGCTCTTGAATATTTTGTGGTATCAGGGCGATTTCTCGCTAAGCGCTTGTTTGTCAAGTAAGTCGGGACCCATTGAGCTTTTCTTCCTCATTTTCTACTCCGTGGAATGTATTGAATGTTCATACAACTTCTCTATGCACTCAAGGCCATACATATATAGTATGCCATGCTATATATTTCCCAAACATATTAGAAGACAACTTTGTCATCTGCACACTTTTTGCGTCAGCTGAATACAGCCATTGATATTGTACTGTACCTTTTCAATATCTTTCCTACGAAGAGTGCACAAGAGTAAATCGACAGTTCTCTCAATGGAACTTTTTATAACAGGCTGCTATCGAGCTGCCCACATCATGTTTCCGGTTTCCTTCTTCAAGAACCAGTTCCTGAACCACTTCCAGCATTGTGAAACAGTGCTGTCTGAGGTTTCTTGTGCATATGTTCTGTGCATGTCATTTCTTTTCCTTACATCGATTTTCACATCAGAGATTCTCTTCCCATAACCTGTCAACATTTGCCTCTCCATGATGACGTGTTCATTCAGCGGACATTTAAAAAAATTCTCCAGGCTATTTTGTAGGTGCAATGTTCTGGCTCAAAATACAACTTGAATTGTTGATGTCTACATGTGCTACATTTTTGAGATTTTTATTTCAAGATATGGTTTAGATGTTCCCTTTCTTTCTCTGATCAGTTCTTCACTGATTAACTGCCTTAATTCTTTGGTGATCAGACTAACCGTATCTTTCCATGATGAGTGTAAGTGTTTGGCGGCTGCTGCTTCCGACTGGTCGTTACGAGCCCAAACTCTCTGGTGGCGCTTAAAAAGGCTACTTTGATCAACAGTCACATATCTGGGTATCCGTAGTACCATGTCGCGCCTTAGTAGGTATCCCTGCATGTATTTCCGTTGGGCAAACCGAGGCCAGATTATGCTCTGTTCTCAGCTACAATCTAGTTGGTTTCTATTGCCAATGAGAGATAGTGACAATTATGGTGGTCTTTTTCTCTTCGAAAAACATATCTCATGGAAATCACAACAAAAAGAAATAAAACTAAATCGCCTACACCCTCAATCTTTCTTTCTCCATTATTCGAGGTACCCGTTAAAACCTCTGCAGCGTAAAATCCTTCCTCCTAGAACGGTGGTAGATATATTTGCCCTCTTTGAAACAATTTTGAATTCTTCCATTGCGACCAATAAATTCTTGGTTCTAGGCATCTTTCCCTTGGCCGAAAAAATTCCAGCATTTACAGACTTGAGCTTGGTGTTTAAATCCGGGATAATCTGTCGATGGCCAGAGAATTATATCTCGTGGGTGCTGCCTTCTATTTCATAAGCTTCCGTGTTTCTTTACTAAAATCTCTCAGTTATCTCTTTTTCACTTATCGCTCCCCCTCTTCTCAAGACTGCAGTATATTATACGCAATAGATGATAGTATAGAAAAAGTACTTTCTCTTTAACCATCGACGATCACCTTTGTCTTCGGTGATTTTAATGCTTACAACGACATGTGGCTAAAACATTCTAATGGTACTAATTTTGACTTTATACAGATAATAACTTTTTCCATTGACCATTCTGACACTATTTAAGGTTGCGTGAAAAGAAAAAAAAGAAAAGGAGGCGAGAATTAATTGAGGTGTTAAGAAGCTATCACGAAAAAACACTGAACGATGTTATTTTTTCTAACAAAGATTAGTGGTAAAGATTTTATTTTCATTAGCGTCTGCCATGGCGATAATGGAAATTTCAGGTTGGTCAAGTGGCCTACAAGACAGAATGCTAAGAGATAAATATTAATTGGGTCGCGTGAAAAATGTCCGCTGGACCACCCGCAGAGTACAAGGAAGGAAATATTAAACCTTTAACTATCTGCAGTGATATCATTTGAGAAGAGCATCTGTTTTGTGTCGGAGCTGGCCATGATAGAGAAATTATTTTATTGGAACGAATAATTGGCACCAGGGTGCAAAGTCGCCAGATAACCACCCACTTGATGCTGGCAAAAATCTGGAATTACGAACTCCAGGTGACATTCGGTTAAGATTGAGATTAAGAATCACACTACGGGTCGTATGTTTTTTTTTGCGGGGAAGAAGAAAAGAAAGAAAAGAAAAAGAAAGGGAAGATAATATATTTTTATTCTTTGAGCGAGATTTTTAAACCGAGGCCAGTCTAGCCACACGGACGCTGCTGGGCGTCGATTGGATGAATGGTGGCGGGAGCGGTAGGCGAAGGTAATCATGTGACGAAGGAAGGGAGGCCTGTTAACGCCCCCTGAAGGGATCGGTATGAGATACCAATATGAGAAAAGAAAGAATTTGGGAGGACGATTCTCTTTAAGTAGAAAGTAGGAACTTCCAAAAATGGAAAGTGGTGGATTTCCCTGTTCAAGAACAAAGAAATCCTTGTTGTGGATTTACAATTATCAAGGAACCTCAAACCCCGACAGGCCAACCCCGGTTTTGGTCGGCGTCCATATAAGCAGAGTCGCAAATAGTAGACGGCAGTCAGTTAGTTGTGGTTAGACAGAAAGGCAAGCAGTTGCAGTTCAGCTGTGAGCTCTGAGACCCGCTTGACTGAAAGATCCACGCAATCACGACCTCAACTTCTAACCAAGAACAATTTATTTTTGAAGAACGACTTAGACTCACACCCTCAAAACAAGTTTTACGAATATCACCTGAAGATACACCAAAAGCAGTTTCCTAAAAGAACAATTTAAGATGTTAAGACGGGCCTAAAAAACACAAAGTTTCACGAATCCATATTAACGTTTTGGGAGAAAGACGCATTCCTGTATTCAAAAACCAGATATAAAATATTGTTATCCTTTTTGTAACATATTTGAACTTTTCGAGGTGTTACTTTATTTTCTTTTACATATACTTGTGCGGTACTACCCTTGTTCGGAGTCGATTTGCATTAAGGCCCGGCAACTGATTGATTTCGTCTACTTAAGATCAAATCACAACGTGGCTAGGTTAGACTAGAAATCAAAACAGTTACTTCGATAACCAGACGTTGGAGGCGAGCTGGGAATGACAAGGCTGATACCGAATCTAACCAGATTCCCATCTGAATCAGCAAAAGCTTAGAACGTCACATTTGGTGCCGCGACCAAGTCACATTGGTCGTCACAGGACAGGATAGGACGGCGACGGCGCTAGGACAGACGGCGTGACGTCACACAAATCTCACACCCAAATCATGGATCTCCCCACTCCTTTCTTATCCAAACCGAGCAACATATTTCTCTATTGGATCTATTTCTTTCCTCCTCTCCTCGTACGTTCCAAGTTTCACAATACTAACCTCTTGTTAACTCGAATCAGTGTGTAGTAACTATTGATATCTCCCTCCAAGTATCTGATAAACAGAGAACCCTATATCAATAAGACCTCACTTCAGTACCTGCATGCTGACTGAACATAATATCGGGATGTTCTTCAGGACGACCCTTGGACTGATATCTTCAAACTCACAGTTGAAAATTGAGCCAACGTGGTTTCTTCTTCGATGAAAAAAGGCATGAACGCTTTTATGCCTTCTTGGAAATATCAGGTGAAAACGCATTCCTCTACATGCTTCATACCATAGCACACATGACCCATTATTTCTGGCTATAGCAACTGGACAGCTCTCAGCATATCCGGTGCCTATTTGCTACTGCTCGTAACAAATATAAGCGAGTTCCCGAAAAAGGTTTTCGAGAGAATGAGGCAGCGTATAGCCTCTAAAATCTTTGGCTTACGTGAATACTAGCATCTTTATAATAGGGTAGTAAATAAGTTTCCAGCCAACTTTGATCTGCAAAACTTTAAAATCAATGTCAATGTGTATCTGCTGCCCTCCTGACTGCACTTTACTTTCCCCTCATTACTAATGTTTCTGTTCCTAATATCTCCACGTTGCTTCACTATTTTTCTTGGGTTGATAGCGATGAAAATAATAAAAAATATTTGCCATTGCGTTTCGTAAATATCGGACAATTTATTTTTATTTGGTTTTAAACAATGGTTCGTTTGTGTTTCGTTCTTTTTCAGGAGTTTATTTTTTATTGAATGCTGGAGAATCTTATTTTGATGTATGTACATATACTGCCATTCGTGTCACGTCCGTTTTTTTTTAGAAATCTCTGTCCCCTTAAAATTTTCCACTTGCCCTGATGGTCAGTTGCAATACACAGTTCTTCAAATTTATAATTCTTCTCTCTCCAGATATATGGCTCCTATTTCGCTACTAATATTGAGAACTCGTTTGCTTAGTGAATTATATGTGAACATTAATTTGACAGATAGTTTCGATCTATTTATTTAACAGAGTTTCTCTTGTCCGTGGAAGCCGTTCTTCGTCATCCACATAAACGAATATCAAGTCATATCACATTTAAATATATTTACAGTGATTACAGAATGCATCGCAAGTTTCTACTTTTTTTTTTATTTCTTCTAAAGAAGATTACATGGATTTCGCAGATTAGATGTATTCCCAAGAAAATCGTTTACAAATCAAGCTTATGTGAGCCAATTTGGTGAAAACTATAAAAAAGATGAATTAGTCTGAAGAACGCTACATAAAATTATTAAAATACTTTTCTTAACATATACTTCTCTTGTCATGAATTATGTTATTAAATATCAAATTATACCCAAACAGAAAAATGTAGTTATATCTGGGCAGCTCGATTCTCACATGCCAGTTTTTATAAAGTTCAACATCATTTACATGGTATTGTTTCCTACACTACAACATATTTCGTACGTACTTAATCAGTCGCAAACCCACGGCCAATAGATTAGCATCATTGTTTAGTACCACCAATTCTGATTTTTTGTTTAAATTAGTACAGATGTCTATCGTTGAATCCTCATCATTTTCTCTATGTTTCAAATTTAAGGTGAAATTTCCACTCAGGTATTTAATAAGACCTGCTACATTGTGGAAACTCTGTAAAATGATGAGTGGCCATGATTAAATGAAAAATGAATGACAAATGTCAACAAATATAATCGAAAAAGTTTGCAATAAGCAAAAGCAAGAATAAGATTAAAAATATATATGGCAACAAATTAGATAAAGCAAGCAAACAATATATTTTAACAATAAGGCAAACCAAAATCTGGCAAAAAATTTCACAATCTAAGAATTGATGTTGCCATTCAAAAGCAAGTTCGGCCAAGCGAATGAAGCGTTCTGAAACACCAGGACTAAGTCAGATAAAAACGAGAACTGGCCAATTGTAGGAAAGGGGTAAAAAATATCTTAGCATGCATTTGTGTGCGGTAGGGATGATATTTTGCAATCATTTCAATAGAGATTGAAACCTACAATCTCGAGTGTGGTAGATTTCCTGGCTATTTCACTTTTGACCTGTTCAAGTTGAAGTTTACTCAAAATATTTCTTCCAGGTTCCATTCATTGTCCAGTCTATTTCATTCCGATAAAAACTTCTTAAATGTTCGTATTTTTTACTGTACTAGTTTGCCTTGTATTGAGCGAACATTAGTATAAAAATACTAATCATAAAACATTATGAACTAATGTTCACATTTATAAAATACATTTCCTATCATAAAGGGGACATGATTTATTCGTTTAAATTAGATATATGCGAGAAGTCATCAAAATTCAGAATATTTTTAAAGGATGACTCCGATTATAACCGCTTAATGAAGCAGACGATTATAGCAGCCATTTTATATTAAAAAAAGATTTGATAAAATCATTACAGTCATACAAGTTAAGCGTATTCGTTAGATTTCCATCCAAAATTCACATTAGACGTGTCTATTTTAAAATAAAGCCAAGTAATTATTTATGCCAAATTTTATGGTCAATTGATTAGGGAAGAAATAAAAATCGAATCTCCTCAGACTTTGGACTCCTTCGGCAACTAATATCACGTATAGATGATAAATATAGATTTTTATCAAATAAAGCACATGATGTTCTAAAAGAAAATGTATATATATACAGAAGAGGCAATGAGTGAAATTAAATAAGTATGGAAATAACAAAATGAGATTTCACGCGTCACGATTTTAAAATTTCATTTGAGACAATTTAATTTATATAAACTTGATTTGAAATCTCTTGATTTGAAAACTATATTTTCTAACCAAACATACTTGAATGATTACATTCGGAATGATGATGTTTTGCAGAGTCGTTGATTTGAAAGTTTGGGATTGCAGATCCAGAATCTAATAAAACTAATTATAATGATATATTAATAGACGAAGCAAACTCGACGAATCAAAATGTGACACAATCACGGAGAATATGTTGCATTCCTTCTTCGTTCTGTAGAGGTCTTTTGATTGACGGTGTCGATTCCATAACGAAGCTGCATTTTTCTATCTCATCCGTCTTCACCCGGTCGGGTGATCGCTAGTTGGTTCATTCGAAGGTAACATGAGAAAATCAACAAAAAGGATTATCAAAAAATCGTCGACATGTACAGTTTAATGAGCCAGTAGGGTCGCTATTCCACCCCACTGGGGACCAGCTTCCGCGATGTAATTAAGATGTCTGCGTTCTTCGACGAGTTAAACTTAACTCCCTGAAAACACTTTCTTACTCTAATATTCCCAAGTTCGACACATCCAATCAAAATCGACATTCTTATTTTGTCTAACAGCTGAACCCAGGTAAGTCTCAGACGGTCTGAGCCAAATACATTTGAACTAAAAATAATAGCGTGAAAATATTAGTTAACAAATAAGTGTTTATATATGCGTGAATAAATAGCATAAAACTTTCTATTGAGACGCAGGTATTAAATAAGTAATTTTCACGCAGCTTTTTAACCACTATTTATAATATTTGAATATCTAATTTTGTTATTATAAGTGTCCATTTAATAATGATAAAATTTGAAGTTAAAATATGGTTGTTTTAGCAGGAAATTTTCTACAAGTATTCTCATTAGTACCATATTTTCATAGACAAATTTTAAGCAAGTCCGGGAGAGAATAAATTTGTTGAGACCGATAGCAATGAGATATACAAAGGAAAGTAAGTTTTATACTTCTTTGGTCGGAAGATCGTACTGAAATGTGAAACAGATAGGTTCCAAAAACTCATGGTTCCTATGTCTACACCATTAGTTTCAAAACGGTACGGCGTGTCTCATAGGTACAGCTGAAGAGGATAGCAGGACAGACGGAATGATTAGCAAATTCAAGTATTCATGTAGAAAAATATATCCAAAATATTATTAGGGTTCTCTCGTAACTGCATGCATGTGCTCCAGTATAAATAGTTATAAATAAATATTGATCGATTTTACTGTTGAGATATTCATGCATCGTATAATGTATTAAGAATATCACGAATCTGTTTCCCAAAATAGAGGAGAGACATATTTATGATAAATTTCCGAGTTCGAATCTGCGGTTATCTCCCTTTTTACCCCGTCTACGATGTTTATTTTTAAACGTACTTTTTATTGCATGAAATATACTGAGGAAAATGCAAATTTTAATACAGTAACTCAACACGTCTCTATCTCCGATATTGTACACAATACTCTTATACTGATATATATATATATATATATATATATATATATATATATATATATATACATATATATATGTATATGAAAATATATATGTATATACACATATATATGTATATATATACATATGTATATACATATATATATGTATATATATACATATGTATATACATACATATGTATATATATACATATATATATATATACATATATATATACATATATATATACATATATATGTATATATAGATGTATATATACATATATATGTATATACGTATATATATATACATATATATATATAAACATATGTATATATATACATATATATGTATATATATATATACATATATACACATATATATGTATATATATACAGATATACACATATATATGTATATATATATATATTCATATATATATACATATATATATGTATATATATACACATATATATGTATATATGCATATATATGTATATATGTATATATACATATATGTATGTATATATACATATATATATATACATATAAATATACATATATATATACATATATATATATACATTTATATATATGTATATATGCACATATATATATATATAAATATATGTATATATATACATATATATGTATATATACATATATGTATAAATATATATATACATACATATGTATATGTATATATATATATATATATATACATGTATATACATATATATATATGTATATATACATGTATGTACATATATATATATATATACATGTATGTACATATATATGTGTATATATACATGTATATATATATACATACATATATGTATGTATATATATATATATATATATATATATATATATATACATATATATCCATATATACATGTACATATATACATATATGTATGTGTGTATATATATATATATATATATATATATATATATATATATATATATTGAAATAAAAAGTAAGAACAGTAAGATATGTAATCCGTTGTTGTTACTGATATTTTTTTTATTTTTACAAAATAGTGCTCAATGTAAATTTACAGAGCATTAATATTATGAATAAACTCATTTAGAATATGCTTTTTTCGCTGCACAGTTTATAATCATGTTTCAAAATTGGAACCTAAAACGTTTAAATTGGATTTTGTAATTAAAATTTAAAACATTAGTTCATCCTGATTTTTTAAAATTTACTCAGTTTTAACTGCAATGGAAATATATATATATATATATATATATATATATATATATATATATATATATATATATATATATATATATATATATATACTGGTCAACACTGTCTATAATTGTAAACGTCTCTATTACCGATATCGTATTCACTTCTCTTATGCTGCATTATATATATATATATATATATATATATATATATATATATATATATAAATCTAAATGAAACAACGTATCTCTCTTATTCAATGTAATGTGCATGAAAGTATTATTGCTGCATAAATACGCAAATTTAGAATATATATATATATATATGTGTGTGTGTGTGTGTGTGTGTGTGTGTGTGTGTGTGTGTGTGTGTGTGTGTGATGGTGGAGTAGTTGGTATCGACTCGGACTGAAGGCTCGGATAGCCTTGAAAAAGGTAATGATCCTCTTCTTCTCTCTTCCTGGGTAATTAGCAGGAGATACTGGGTTCTAGAGCCTTAGAAAAGGAGAACTCTGAATGCAAAAAACTTAAAAACATGTGTTTGGTTCTTCACAAATCCTTCACCACTATAATCAAATCATATGTTCTTGTCTCTGGATGTCGATTCTTAGGAATTGAGTTGCTGACCCTCATACATCGAATACGACGGGAATGTCCACAATGAGGTCAACTCCCAGTTTCATGCTTAGACGCAATCGGCAGACTATCTCTTAGCGCTGGGCGTTGAACTCAGATGTCCATTTTTATATTCATATACGCTTCATCCCTGATATAAAGGATATTAACGCATAAATATGCCATACCCTAAAACTATATTTTGTCATATATATATATATATATATATATATATATATATATATATATATATATAATGGTGGGTGACTAATAAACACCTATTGCACACACCTGCTCAGTCATATTTCTGTTGTATCAACACCCAAAACGCTCGTGCTTTATACGATAACGATTAGAAACTGTTACATAGTCACAGTATCTGGTATCTGGGATCGAACCCATAATTTTTCTTGATGCGGAGTTTGAACAAAAACAATAGGTTCTCACCGACAGTCTTGACGACTTCTGATTCGGGCAAGGACGACAATCGAAAGCATCCGAAATGTTCTGTCTCACCAATTTCATTCACATATCTTGGTGCAATTCTTAGTTTTTCAGGTACATCCAAAAGTTCCCGCGCGACGGGTTCCATACCCCAGACCTGTAACCTCAAGTATACATCTTTCTGAAAATTCAGCCATGGTGAGATTCGAACCGGGTTCTCCTGTTTAGAAAGCGGACAATCTAATCTTTTCTCATTAGGGAGATGTGTAAACATGGTCTTGGTCGAAGTCCTTCTCTCAATTTAATGCAACGCTCAAAAAGTCCATTTTTTGCAATTTTCTTGGAACGGTTCTCACGCTACTACTACATTAGAACACACTTAAATTCTGCAAGAAACATGAAAATCAATGGTTTTGGATTTCCTGAGGAGCGATATATTCCTTTTCTGAAATTAAGTAAGCAAAAATAAAAATCAATTATAACGAAACTGTCCTGTCCGTAGGGATATTTTCCGATTAATTATTCAATAAATTTTCATAAATATTTTGTTTTCCCCAAAGAAATAATCCAGTCATTAATTTGTCTGCTCGTCCTCAGTGTTTCACTAATAAGAAAACCTATCGATTTAACTTGCTTCTATGCAAATAAAGATGTGCTCGATTAATGTTGATTGCATTAGAAATTACGGCATTCAATCTTCAGAAGAATCTACGCTCGTCTTTCTATTCACATTTCGCGCAAATTTCAATTGCTTTGCATTACGAAACTTTCGAATGTTATCAGAAGACATCAAAAGATATCAATTGTATACCAACGTAGTTACAGGTTGTTTAATCTTTCAATCGTTGAAATAAACATATAATTGAAGATTATTCTTATTGCATGTGCCGCGTCGGCCCAAGTCATAGACAATCATGTATCTCCACAACTACCTTTGCTTTGTAACTCTTCGTAGTTTTTCCCTTTTGTTTTTTCTCCTAAATCCTGATCGGACATCAGTTTACACCAGCTTTTTACGCAGGTCATGTGGTATTTTTCTTCTTCCCTTCAGTACATCATGTGCGTGACAAATATACCACGCCTTCTTTCCTTAGGTAGACATTTCAACCCCCTTTCTGGTATTTATTTACATCTCCTTTTTGTTTCATTTTCCTTCAATTTTTATCTTTGCTCACATGTCTTTTTTTAATGCCATACGTAAGACTCGCCTGTAAGATTATGTCTCTTTTGATTCATGACTGAAAGAAAGATTTTCCTCTAGTAGATTGCCGATTTTTCTCCGGTACAAAATTTGTCAATCAATGCTATAGGACCCAATCCGTTCTGCTATTCAATTAAAAGATGTGGGATAAGAGATGGATCCAAACTTTTCCCAAGACACGTGTTCTGTTTAGCCTATGGTATTCTCAGCATCTTTAGGTGCGATCATATTTCCATTCCTTCATGTTTTTTTTGTTTTTTTCACATTAATGAGGAAATTGTCCAGCATGCATTACTATATAATAAAACTGATATTACTTAAGTGTTCAGTAATCATTTCTTTGTTTCTAAATGTTATGGTCCAGAATCATCGCACCACACTTATGGTCCAAGATTATAACCAAGGAAGAACAACACGAACACAAGAGTTGAATAACAAAGATATATTACAAAAGAATAATAGTACAAGTTGAAGGTGTTAGTAATGACTGTCCGTCTGGTTTAGTGTGAACTAATATTGTCTCGACTCGTTACACCATTCATTCATTATACCTCTTGAGAGGCACAGTATTTATAGTGTCAGGAAGAGTCCATACAGTTATGGTAAGTTCCCATAACACGCTCCCCCCTTCCAAAGCTTTTGCGTCTCAGGGGTCTTTAGTACATTTTCCTCTTTGGATTTATTATCAAAGGCTCTGTGACTTTTCTTTTCTTGGTCGATTTTTGTACTTCAGACAGTGTTTGCGGCCTTTGCATATGAAATGTGTCGAATATTGTATTCATAACTTCTTCCTGAGGTAGACCGTTAGAATCATCTAACAGACTCTTTCTTATTTGATTTACATGTTATTTTATGTGAGCATTTCGGGCCCTGTACTATGTAAACCATGTTCCCGATTTTTTTTTTCAATAGCACCCTGCTCCGAGTAGGACGTATTGTTTTTATACATCTTAAAAAAAAACTTTCTCTACTGGAAGAAATGTTCTTTTTCTTACGCACAACATTGGTATTTGCTTTGTTTGTTTTAGTAGTAATTTGTCAAATACTGATCTGATTTTTCGGGCGAACATCACTTCCGCGGGTGATAATGCTGATGGCGTAGCACTGTTTGGTGTAATCCGATATACTTGTAAAAATTGTTGCAATGCCTTTTCTGTTGGCACGTCATATGCTTTCATTAACGTTCTTTTCCGTGTGTCTACAAATCTCTGCGCTTTCCAGTCTGGTCTTGGGTGAGATGGCGAGGATTTGATATGTTTAACATGAAAAAATTCACAAAATTCTTGAAAGTCCGCAGATGTGAATTGTGTCCCATTATCAGTGACTAGACAATCAACCACTCCGAAGAGAGCAAACAGCTAGTGGAGGCAATCTATGGTAGTTTCAGAAGTAGGTTTTCTGCAACGAAACTCTTCTGGCCATTTGCTATAACTGTCTTCTATGGTCAAATAGTAGAAACCATCTATTGGACCTGCGAAGTCTATATGGATTCTTGACCACGGTCGATCTGTCTCTGGCCATGGCTTATGGATAATCGGCGGTGCTTTTGCTGCTAAGGAACAACCCTTGCATTTTTCCACCATCTGTGTAATGTCTTGATCCATGTTTTGCCAGTATACATAACTTCGCATTAACGATTTCATTCTATTCTTTCCTGGATGGCCCATGTGGAATTCCTTTAGGATTCGCCTTTGTAGTGTTTTTGGAATTACTAACCTTTTGTTATATAGTAGAACATTGTCACATGACGAAAAACTGTCTGATATTTTTTCCTGCAAGTTTTGTTTTTGTTTCTTTTATGAATTCTTCATTTTCTGCCATTTATTCATTATACATCTTGAGAGGCGCAGTATTTATAGTGTCTGAAAGAGTCCATAATCGTTATAGGTAATATTCTATAACACTAAATAATTTTTCCTGTATCTTAATACTTTTCTTTAATTAATAATAGGTACAGAAATTCAAAGGTGAAATGGCTAGCAACAAGTACCTTGCTAAAGCTAAGAAATGTTTAATAAACAAGAACATTTTCATAGAAACAAAGAAATGAGGACCCATATGTTATTAATATCCGTCCTCCTATATAACAACGAATGATTTTTGAAAGACTGAATGGCATTGGAGACAACGACACTGAATGGTTAATAAATGCTAATGTGGGAATTTCAATTTCGTGTGAGGTTATACTTGCGCAAAATTTAGCATTGTGTTTTTAAATCCATTGAATTTTCCCTTAATATTTAGCGGAATACTACATGTAAATCTACTTCCAAATAATATTCTTGTATTCCATCATTGAAATACTGATAGTGTGAAGATTATCTGGCTGCCAAATTTTCATCCCTCAACTCATATTATGATACAACGTAATTAAAGTTATTCCGTTCGATATTTACCATGCCTTTAAAGAAATTGACAAGAAGATAAATTATACAATGTGCGAAAGATTAAGTGTCGCCTATATTAAGCAAAAATGAAAATAACAATGGCATCTCACTTTAAGTGATACAGATGTGGACATACTTATTCACCGGTCATTTTATAATTACAAATAAAGCTGTAAGACGTAAATTTCTTCATGGAAAATTCATGTGCTTTTCTTCATAAATGATGAAATAATGGATTTGAAAGAATGTGCTGTAATGACCACAACAATATTTTTATTTTAATGTCAAACAATAATAAACAAAAGCAAAATAATATATGACAAAATTATTGGGCCTCTTTACTCAATAATCAAGCGTGTAATCATTATTCTTGATTATTGCCTTGCATAGTTTTTGATCGTTCCTTACAAGATTACTACACGCACTGAGAGGTATTTTTCTCCAATCTTTGTTGGCAACACTTTCTATTTCCTGTAATTTTGAAAGATTTATTTATCTTACATTTTTCAATGGAGTTTAGGTCAGTACTTTGTGCGGCGTACGCCAATAACTTCCTTTTTCTGTCATTTAAGTATTTAGCAACAATTCTTGCAGTGTGTTTCGGATAATTGTTATGTTGGAACATCCATTGATGCATGAAATAGAGCTTTTGTACACTATTTTATAATATTTTAAGAATAGCTAATTGCTTCTCTTTATCCATGATACCCTGCCCTCTTACTAGTTCTCCTAGTCCAGAAGCATGAAAACATCATCAGAGCAGAATGCTACCACCGACTTGCTTAATTGTAGGAAGGCTATTTTTTGTTTGTGAGCTTTATTCATTTCCTGCAGGCATAACAGGAGTTCATGTGTCCAAATAATTCTAGTTTGTTTTCATCTGAGCATAAGAAAAGTTCCAATATTTACTGCCATGTGCTAGATGGCTTCTAGCATAAGCGAATCTGCATTTTAGATGTTTAGCCTTAAACAAAGAAGTTTTCCTATGGCGACAATTTCGAAGACCTACTCGATGAAAGCATCTGGTGGATGTCTCCGTCGATACATTCAACACCGATGTCTTTACATAATTGACAATGTTCTTTAATGAGGATTCATTGAGACATCTCTAACACTTTTCTTTTCTATTCTATCAGACATTAACTTTTCAGTCCTTATTTTATTTTCAACACAATACGTTCCTTTGTTCTTCTTGATAATGCTAGGAATTGTCGTTCTAGGAACATTTAAATACTTGGAAAGTAGTGTATGTCTATTGTCATGTTTGTACGCATAAATCTTAATTCAGACCTCCTTGTAAAGTTCAGTCGTCTTCGACATGTTTGTAGAATCGAAAGAGTAATGGCGGTAAGTAGCATTCACATATTGTCTTCGTCATTAAATTTTAGAATGTTATAGAATCAGTTCAACATTGTTTCATGTTTAAAGTGTGTGTTGTATAAAATGTCAAATTTAAGAAAAAAAATGACAAATGGCATAGATCAATATTATTTGATAATGTCCCTAGGGCGGTAATACTTTTGGGCTTCACCAATTTTTAGAAAAATCTAAAACTAGGAATATAACTGATGGAAACTTATAAAAAGTTCACGAATTATTAAAAAACTAAATACGGAATCAGCTATTTATGGTAAATTCGGTAAGTACTTGCAAATATTCCTCAGAAAATATGTAAATATTTATTTGGGGGAGGATAATTCTGTCCACAGTTATTATCAAAATTACACAAAAAGTATTAGGTTGGTGTAAAAATAATGAGGTAATAATATCGTTTTTTGATGTTAAAAATACGTCAAAAAACGACATTATTACGTCATCATTTATGCACCAACCTAATATCTTGAAATACTAAAGAGTAAAGGACCTGTGAGAAGATGAATGATCACTTGTGATCATTCCAAACACCATCGTAAACACGATTATTTTTCTGAGCCGTCGTACCTTCGTAATTACAATTAGACTCCTCCAACTCCTTTCGAATCCTCTGCACTCCCATCAGAATGATACCCAAACTCTCTGAAGTATTCGCAGTGGAGTTAGCAGTGCGAATCTTAAGCAATACACCATGCCGTTCTCCAAATTTCCGAAGGAGGGAACTACGCCATGGTGATCTTTTTTTCTCACAGACGGTTCCAAGTGACCTTAATATAATATGCAGTCAGCAATATCAAAAACTAAAACGGGCATGCGAGAAATTAAAAATATGAAATGACGACAATTTATTCATCGCACCCTCTATAACAATATGCGTATGTATTTAACGTTGTCAAGTCATCTTCCACGAGGAAACCTTCCATCTAACAGAAACTTCATTTTCACATACGCTTCATTGGCATATTCATTTTAGGAGATAAGGAAATTGAACATAAAAAGTGTGCGCTAGTAGAAGTTTCGCTTAACACCGGAAATTGCTAAAAAACAACAAAAATATCAGCCTGAAAAACTGAATCTTGTTAGTAAATAGCTTAGTGGTATCATGACTTTCATCGTGATGCCATGAATGGTAACAGTCATCCTAAAAAAAAACAAAAAAAAACTGTCAGTTGTATGCAACCACTTTTTGAGGCCATTTGATAAAAACGGTTAAGAGCAAAGGGAGACTAAATATTACAGTGAACCATAATTTTTCGAAACTTGTGGCTTGGCGCTACAAACTGAAGAGCAAGGAAATGTGTTCGATAATAGAAACCACATCACTGTTCAGTTCAATACCAACAAAAACACGAAAATTATTATCGCATATAACCCGACAATGAAATAATGACAAAAGAAAGATGTTATCTTTCAACACTACGTCAAAAAAAAAAAAAGATTAGGGAGGAAACGCCTATCAATATTGTAATGAGCGATAATAACTAATGGACTTGAAAATAGTTTTTTTTTCTTGCAGCATATTTTAAGAGATTAATTTTATAAATTTCAATTGATATTAGTACTGAATTATTGCATCAATTACATCAATTATTGCTGAATATTTCCTCATAAGGAAATGGTTAATAATTTAATAATCAACTTAACAAAAAGACTTTAAATTAATTATACTAGTTTTTTTTCCCGTTTAACATTTCATTATTTGAAAAAAAAAACAGTAGACATGATGCGAGGATTTGAACTGAACATCGTTATATTTTTCACATTTCTGCCATTTTATAATTATTTTACATTCGAAGCAGGCTAAATGTTTTCGTAAAGTCAAAAGCTATTATCCAAGTAATAAAGTAGTGATGCTGAAATCAAACAAATACATCAATTTAGTTATCTTGGATAGGGAAAGATACCTTCCCAAAGTTAAGTTATGTATTATCAAACTGGAAAATTACGTTAGAAACAAAGAAAAGTGTATGAAATGTTACATAATATCAGTCGTCCTTAAGAACACGTGCAACAACGGTTAAAGTTGTTGGTTAGATCCAGTGACAGTGTGAGTTCAATGCCTAGTTAAGGCATGGGAGAAATTGGAGAGGTGATTTTACAGGAGATAACTGATATCTGACATCCGTTATAAATGGCACGTGGAACAAGAACAGTCGACACCAGCGAGCAATATTAAGGGTGCAGTTCGACATTCCAACCACCCGAAGAAGGCCGGTGTGTACAACTGCTGAAACGTCGTGATAAATATGGCAAGAAAGATGAGGACAATAGTCCGAATGATGTAAATAGTTTGTATAATACATAATCTCAGAAATATAGACAGATATCAGTCTTCCTATATGGGAAGGAATGCTGGACAATCTCTTCACAGATAAAGAAGTGACCGCAACCAAAAGAATTGTGTTTGTATAGAAGCATACTAAAAAAAAAACAATGGACATAACATGTGAAAAACGATAGTTTTAGAGAAACTAGAACCAAAAATGACACACATATTCAAAACGGAAGAGGCAAATGGACTTTTCCTTTCTTTTAATGAGGAAAGGGGGCTTTTGATTCTCATAGGACAGATTGATAGACAAAGGAAAAAGCACAAAACAAACTAAGCAAACTTGTGTATATGGATATTAGAACAAAATTAAGAAGAGATAACAAGGAGAAAAAATTCAAGAGCTACAAAGAACAGGAAAGAGTTGATAGCCTACCTCCTATAGGAACACGGCACGCAGAAGAATATCTCATTTTATGTATTCCAATCATTGAAAGAAAAACAACTTTAACTAAGTTGTAATAAATTAAAAATCTTTTGATTTGTTTTGATAATACTCAAAGTTTTTCAATGTGAAGAAATGGAAATTTGCGCCTAAAGTGAATAGAAAGACGAGCGTCCCTTCGGCCGTCGTTTGAATGCCGTAATTTCTGATGCAGTTAAAATTAATCGGACACATCTTTGTTTACATGGAAGTAAGTTAAATCTGTGGCACTACACAAAATGGCTCAATTTATATTTATACAAGGAGCAAAAGACTCTCAGGAATTTTAGATTGAATGGTAAGGAAATTAATTATTTGCTTGTCTTTGAACATTAAACACTGGTTTTCCTTCTAAAAGAAATGAAAATACCCGGTAAGGATAATAGAAATCTTCCATTTTTTATACTGAACTTCCTATATTAGGTGACCCAAGAGCTAATAAATTTCGATTGAGCATGAATGAGATATCTTATAAGAAAGTATGAGGAGTAAGTAGGAAGAGACTACATTTGAAAAGGTTAGAATAGCTGTATTTGAGGAGGAATCCATTATTGGGTCTGTTCCTCGAATTAGCGGTTCTGAGGAAGACGCTCTCTGACTTGAACAACATTCTTTCTAATGTAATACATACTGAATAAAGGTGATTAACGTATCAAATCGACCTTGGACGAAAAAGACCTGGAAAGGTGGTATAAAATAATGAATATGGTCTGGTTATTTAATATGGATTTTGCGATACGGTAGTGATATGCTTACGACGCTATGGGCACGGGAAACGGAATGTAGGGTAGAGAATGAATAAACGCCGTGTAAATGATTTGGAAGGCTGTAAAATGAGAATCAGACAGGTTCAGCCTAAATATGACAACAATTCTCCCTTGTTTCATTGATCAGACTCTTGATAAATACTCGTTTAATTATAGATAAATAGAAAAAATTATTAAAAAAGTAGTCACTGAAATATAATTTTTGGTAAGTGTATCGGTCCGTGAGATTTTCAACACCAAATTAAACAATGAGAATATGCAATATAATAATCCGCTTCAATGATTTAAAATAATCGAAGGCTTGCTATTCAAAATTGCATATGTGATAAAAAGTGTAAGAACGTCTTCTTAATTGAAAGTCAATTTCAGATAAATGTCTAATTACCTTGACGTTCATAAATATGAACTGGCTATAGGGAAAACAAAATACATGTAATTATATCTGCGATTAGAAAAAGTTATAATACACTGGAAACACTTCGGGATATTAATGCATTTAATAGGATATTTTCTTAAACGGCGAGAATTTGCGAACAGAGTTTGAAATATTCAGTAATTTTGCCAAACGCAGTTAAACTGAATGGTTGTTTGGTTGTTTTTTTTAAACTTCGATGGTGTTAGTGACGCTATGTTTGATTAGTTACTAAACAAATCAATTTCTTTCATTCAACAACACTTATAACTCTCTGGAAATGTGTCTTAAAAGAATTATAGATTAATCTTGATTCGACAGATGTCAAGTGTCAAGCAGTAATGGCTATATGATATGAATACTCTCGTGAAATATTAGGTTACTTTTGGACAAAGCGAAAAAACACTTAATGTTTGGTGCGATTTTGTCGCAACTTTCAATTCTTATCTGTCTAAATTCAGATTTAAGCATATAATAGTGTCATGTGTTAGTGTAATTAAAAAAGAGTTCAAAACTGTTGCTGAGAAAATATTCAAAACCCTGATTATAGCCGGGATGTGGCAAGAAAGAATACTTTCATACACCGTGCAAATTGTTCTAGTTCAACGTAAAAAGCCGCATCCGGATGCTTCAGTTATTTTCCTTTTAACTAAAATATCCAGTTTATAATCCCCCCCCTTTCTTTTGGCTCACTATTGCAGTTGCCTGGTATTGAACTTAGAACACATTGGGTTTAAGTCACTGGATCTAACCAACGTCATTATCCTCTGGGCCATTTCTTCTTGAGGACATCCGAGTTTGAATTTTTTGGAGTTATAAAACTAATGCCTCAGCAATTTTTTTTTTGTTAACTATGCTCACATTGCAATTTTCGTTATTATTTTGCTATTTTTGCCAGAACTTATAATGCATTCCTTATTACTGGTTACAATATGTCTTTATTTCTAGGCTTGGCCGATTCAGGTTATTTTTGTGGCCTAGCATATGTACTGATTCGTTAAGTTTTCGTATTTCCAGTGATGCTCACTGTCTATAATTTTAACCTTATCCTCCAGGAGGCGGTGGTTTTGTTTTGCCTCCATAAGTGCTCCGTTACGCCTGATTTTTCTAATTTTTCTTTATGTTACCACTTTACGATGTTCGTGTAGTCTTACCTTAAGGGTTCTGTCTTTTTCTCCTTTGTATTTCTTACCACAGCTGCACGCGTGGACGAAATATAGGGTTCGGTTCGAAATTCCAATCTCCTGAAGAAGGAATAATTTACTCAGATACACAATAGATTCTGTCCACTCATATTCGAGTAAAGAATGCTTACTATGGTGGCTAGCGAATCCCTATTGCAGACGCTTTCTCAGGTGCATTTGTGTTTATTCAACACCCATAGAACCCACCTGTTGGTTTTACTGCAACTATGCTGAGCAGACCGTAGTTACACTTCCTGGGAACTATCGTGTTATCTAGCGTGATCAACATTTTGAACAAGGGCAGCACGCTCAAGCTCTCGGCCACGATGACTTCGTGCAAGCACAGCTGTCTAAGGCTCCTTACGGTTCCATCTAGACTTACAAGACTTTGGTCAACATGTGATATGGATTTCAGTACACTTTCCGAAGGTGCCCCACGCTGGGATATCGTCAGAAAATCTCTTTTCTTTACAAATTGACCATAATATGGGTTTCAAATTCAGAATGCGAACGTTTTAACTAGTCGACCTCGTGTCAATGACGTCATAGTGAAACATGGCAGCAGACTTAGCAAGCATACTTTCAATACAATGTTTCTCCAACATTTCAGCAGAAAACTTGAAGACAATAATGTGGTGAGTGTTGATCCTCTGTCTTTTAACATTGGCCGTGCTGATGAAAGTCGAACGACGTTCTTTAAGATGATTGATAGAGAGCAGTCTGGTTTTGATTGCATTAAAATTCACAAGATATTTAACAAGGCTAACAACAGATTGAATGAGATTTTTAAGCTTTACAGCTGCCAACTTAGATTTCATTCACCCTATTAGGCTTAATATAGAAACAGTTGTAAATAACTGTCATCAGCAGAGATATTGATTAGGTAATACTTTAATAATAAATGATATTTAACTTAAAAAAAAATTAACACAAAATCCTCTTTGTAAATTCACTTATTTGCGTGAAAATCTTTTGGAATCCATGTACGTATATTATTCCCACCAAATCTAAAAATATATTAGCAGTCAATTTTCAAACCTTGCTTAAAAACAAGACAAGAGTTTTCAGACAGACTTTCAGTTGAATTGGTGTAACCCAGTCTTTCTTCCTTTGAGATTGTGCCATAGTAAGCTAAACTTAATGAAAAGTAATAATTTAGAAAGAAAAAGATTTTCTTCATTCATTTTATACTCCCTTTTATGGAATTTTTTCCTGGGATTATTTCCACAATTGAAGAATTTGAAATAGTTTGAATGCATTCAAAATCCTTGACAACGAAGGATATAACGTTGAAACATGGAGCTATTGTGGTTTTCATATAAATGTTAATTATCCTTGATAGTTTTCAAGACTTGGACGTATCTATCTATCTATCTATCTATCTATCTATCTATCTATCTATCTATCTATCTATGTTACAGGGTGTTCCAAAATAATGTATACACTCTTTAAATATTAATAGTTAATAATATATTACCGTGATGTGAGAACTTATGTGGATGAAAATATGCAAAACAGATGGATAAGAAGAATAGGGACAGTTGAATACCCACCTAGATCACCAGATTTGACACCCATGGATTTCTTTTTGCGGGTGTTTCTGAAAGACAAATTTTACCGCACGAAACCTGAAACAATTGCTGAAATGAGAGTAGCAATTCAAGAATGTGCTCAAATAGCAGAGGAAATAATACTTGACGTTTGTAGGTCTATTTCTTCAATATATGAAAAGTGTATTGAACAGAATGGCAACCAGTTTGAGCTGTTGATGTGAACCCATCATTATATGAACATTCTGCCATTGCTCCAAGAAGCTGATAATTTTTACTCTCAACCTTATTTTCTCTTAATCTTATTTACAAGTCAAAATGCATAAATTGTATAAGTTATATGAATTTAAAGATCTATACATTATTTTGGGACATTTTCCTATATGGTATGCTGCAAATTTCAGTCATTTGTTATTCAAATATTGTTAATTTTTCTTGATTTTATAAAGCACACTTGCATATATATTTTGCTGCATTTTTCTTTCATCGCAGAGGTCGGAAATTATATTTCAGAACATGGAATAAAAATATCTTTACAGTAACTCTCCATAAATAATGGCGCAGATTCCATTAACATGTAGGTAGGGCACCACGAGGCGGTGTGATGAGTAGCAAGCTTTTCTCGCTAGAACAGTTACGACTGAGTAGTGAATTCAATCCTCTCTGGGTCTCCCTAATTTCGGCCTTCTGCCACATCTAAGTTCCGCTTGGAAAATCATTGGGCACCTCGATGCAGTGTAATGGTTAGCAATCTTGTCTCGCTAGAAGAATTACGACTTAGTGAGTTCGATCCTCACTGGGTGCCCCCTACGTTCGGCCTTGTGCCACATCTAAGTTGGGCACCTCGCCGTAGTGTAATGGTTAGCAAGCTTGTCTCGCTAGATCAGCTACGACTGAAAAGTGAGTTCGATCCTCATTAGGTGCTTCATACTTTTGGCCTTGTGCCACATCTAAGCTACGCTTACAAAATAACCATTAACATGTAGGTAGCAGTGAAAGACCAGAATTCCATATAATACACTTTAGACCAATTAAAATATAACAGAGCCGCATAAACTCTTTATATTTCTATAGATGAGGTATTATGAACACTATTTACATTATTCGGAATATAGTCCTAATCTTTGTCGCCATATTTATCACGTTTCGGCCGTGGTACGCTCCGGACTTCTTCAGGGGAATTAACTGGATATAACTGATAACTGGCATCCATTAGACATGGCATGTAGAAATAGAACGGTCTACCTCTGTGAGCGAAATAAAAGGTTCAGTTCAACATTTCAACCAACTGAAGAAGGCCGGAGCGTTGTGATAGATATGGCGAGAAAAATATAAGAAGAAATTTTCATTAAGATTAATTTTAATATCTGAGTTTGAATTTTGGTTTTGCCAGATTGCAACTTCCTTCTTACAATTGGATTACGGACGAAATTGTATCATATTTAACTCCGTTCATGCAGCATATCTTTCTATAGATGGAATTATCCGAATTTGTTAGATGAAAAAAATGTAACTCGTCTTAACCTTTGTCATGGAAATACCGATTGAGTAGCGAAAGTTGGATAGAGTTACATATCTGGAAAAATGGCTATAGAGTTGAAAACATCTTATCGTCCACAACACTGTATTAACGAATTTGAATTTTATCAAGGCGGAAAAGCGACTATATGGAAACAGTAATAAGCTAATTTTGATCTAATCTGACACTTGTAAAGGAAAAATCATATTAGTATATTTTTTTGTTTTTAATCAAATTCTCCACCCCAGACAGGACAGTGACACTACTAATACACAAGATGTTATCGGGTATGAATGAACTAGAAAACAAAAATAATATTATAGTGCCAGAACAATAGAAGAGTGAATAAGAAAACAATATATAACGATTGACATTGCATTTTAATTTTTGAAGAAAAGCATGGAGATGGAAGAGTGTTCCACAAGCGAGAAGTGCGAGCGAAGAAACTGTTAGCATAGAACTTACGTTTATATCAACCCAATTCAGCTACATATTTATGAGATCGTGTTGTCAGTTTAGGAGTGCGCTTATATTTGTAAAGTCTAGTTAACAGAGAGAAGAGCTCATCTGAATAATTATGATGTATAATTACCAGTATTCATTGAAAAGAGAGTAATCTGAGCTGATCCCTTTATTTTACCTACGAGGGAAGACAATTCTCGCTTAATTAGTCATGACTAGGGATATAGTCTAGTTATTTTCATTTAGTACTGTACAGTTATTGTTCGCCTGTTTCCACTGAGTCTAAGTAGACACTGCTCGGCTCAGAGAGAGAATCCACAGTCACTATGTCAGCAAATTCACAAATCAACAATTTAAAGCACTAGGCATTAGGACAATTGGTTATAGTGACCGTGGACATTTAAAAATCACCTGCCTACTGATTAAGTCCTAACTGCTGTCTTACGTCTCTCATGTTTGACTGGTGCCGTTCATAATTTGATTGCATCTGTTGATGCTGCGTTCGAAGCCTTACTCTCATATTTCCTTTACTTCTATGCTAGTCCTACTAAGTATGAAATCATAGCCCAGTCTAGTTTCTGATTGATACAGAATGCGAAGGCCACGGCCAGAATGGTCAGGGATAGTCTGGAGTCCAAAACAGCGCGAATTCAAGAGAGGTTCTCAAGAATTCTGAAATGTCAATATACTTCCCAGGTCCAGGTGAGCGATTAGCTAATACAAGCTACGGAGTGACATCGAGCCACATTGCAACATGGGTTCCTGTGACTTCATTCCTCCTACTGCCTCTTATAATCCAAGCTGCCACCCTTTAATAAAAACAAATACCAAAATTAAATTAACCCTTTCGTTGATACCGTTTTACATAGAAGCGTGTGGATCAAGACACCACACGAAACTCATCATTCTTTCACGGGTGTAACTCTCCATTATTCTTTCTTGTCTAATATTTTCGGTAGGTGAACGTTTACGTGATATTATCAAATCTAGAGAATTAGGTATTTCCTGGATCTGTCTTCAGTTTTTAGCGTCTGCTTCTTTTGATCTATATACAATTTCAAATCTCACTGTAAGAAAATATTAAATTAAAATTTCTTTGAGTTTATCCGGACGATATCTGAATATAATGGCTTTAAATAAGTGAATAATAATCAAAACAAATGTGTCCTAAATATGTCAGCAATAATTAAGATTTCCATATAACATTGTCTTTTAGATTTAATTTAAAGTAATAAATCGTTTTGGTTTTAAGTTATCTTTTTTAGAGCGTATTTGCAATCCTAAAAATGCCCTCCTTGATAAAATTAATGAATTACTGATTTTATATGTAAAAAATGTTTCTTCACACAGATTTGTTTGTAATTGAAGCCAATATAAATCATACATATTTCTATGAATAATATCTTCATTTTTTAACGTCAGTTGTTTTCCATCAAATTCTAATGCATTTAATACGGCTGTCAATAGGAAAATGTGAGGGGGTTAAGACGAACAAATAATTGTATCAGAATGATAATTTTATCTATTTGGCTTCTTTTTGCCAACTCAAAAAATTTATAAAACTCAGAGATATTATACGAACAAAAAAATTAAGATCGAGTGGCAATGTCGTAAAATCGAAATATGTTACCCTCGGAATGGAGGAAATATGATACATTTTTAACGACTTGGAAAATGTTCAACGTATTTTCTTTTTTCATTTTTTTTATCATTATTATCTGTACTAGATCTTAACTGAATTTATTTTTTTAATAAGAATATAACGAAACCGGTCAGCTCCAAATTTATTTGTATATTTTTTGTGCTTACTATTTTTTTTGCAGTTTAACATAGCTTTTTGATTATGTCCTTTTTTCACGTTATACATAATTAGTTTCAAGTCGTCAAATGCTAACATGTTTTAGACAGAATATAAAGGAATGAACTCTCGCTATTTCATTAAAGTTCAAATGTTTGTATTCATTCTAAATTTGTTTTGAATGCACGTTCAACAAACAGTAGCAAAATCTGAGAGGTTACTCTTGAGAATTGTGTGTTCGAATGTTGATTGAGGTCGTATAAATTTAACGTAAAAAATATTATTTCCATAAGTAAAAAGAAGAATATGATTTTAATTGTTTTATAAGTAGTCGCGTTATTTTTCATTCAATGATAAAATTTTTGGCAGTGCTGTTTGTCAATTAAAAAAAAATATCAGTTAAAGATGTCATGTCTCTTCATGAAGCAGGCAACTACAACATGGAAGATTTTGTACACCAAAATCTGTCTTGCTAATTACGCTGAATTGAATCATGGTTATTTTTTCCGTATTCCAAGTGCAATGAGCAATTTCCTCTCAAGACGCTCTGATTCTTAGAACTACGAATCTGTAGGACACGCTCCCGTGTAGATAATTCTGTGAACACAACAATCCTAACCTCTTCGATTAAAGTGCCAGTTTTTGTCTATCACTCTTATCCCCATAATATTACGACTTTCTCCTTCATTAATGCCACATATTTAATTTATCTTGAACAGGTTAATAACGAGGTACCTTGAGAAACACGCTATTCTTTTATTAGATGAACAGTTTTATACAAAATATAAATTCTGTATTGTTTTTCATAAGTTAGCGGAGGACTATGTCAGTGACATTTTCTAGCGAATTGTGCTCATAGATTTAATACTCTAGTATTGTTATCCTATTAAAGCTAGAGAGACTAGTCTACATACTATTTTAACCACGAGGAGAGCTGAGAGCGATTCATAACTTCTTCAAGGGTTGTAGAACGAAGTAAAAGCAACTTTGAGTTGTTGCTGAGACTGCATGCTATTTGTGATATATATATATATATATATATATATATATATATATATGTATATATATATATATATATATAAGATTTGCATTGCTGAATTTATTACATGGAGCTAGGGCTGTTGGGTGCTACGATAGTATGCGGTCTACCTCATTTATTACCATAATATTCGGTCTACCACGCTATGAATTTTACGGTGACCTCACCTCAAATTTTGTACCATCCAGCTACGGACTATCACGATGTATTCCACCATCACTTCACATTAAATTCTGTGTATCCTGTCCACATAAAACGAAGGAAATGGAACTCCCATATGATAATTCCCCTCGGACTGAAACCTTTAACATCAGCTGGATAACATCCTTCAGATTAAAATGTTGCTGAATGATTTTTAAACCCGTGATCGAAGAAAATTAGTCGCATTTTTATGAGATAACAATCTGGTAGATAACATATCGAGCTAGATAATGCGGTACACTGAATACGATAGAAATAAATGAGGTAGATCACTTGCTATAGAGTTTGATACAGTGGTAAAGCGCGTACTAAAGTATCGCCGTCTGTTGCTTTCTGTAACTCAACGCACTTGCTTGGTTTTCGAAACTAGAGGATGATTGACATTATTTCAATTCGTTCAAGGATTTCATTAACGGATGGACAATGGCAGCTTGTGTGAATAGAAATTTGAAGAAAAAACAAGGAGACATTCGCAGCAAGGCAAGCCGTACACATCGAAAAGAAATGTCCAAAAACAATAGACAAACGGAAATGAAATAAGAAACGTAATAGTAATCCGATAAAAAATAAAGAAAACATCAGGCCGTGTATTTGATATTTGAATGGGAAGAATTGTATTGTATTTTCGAAAAGGCAAAGGGCACTGAGTGCTTTTTGCTTAATTGTTTTTTTTTTTAAAGATTTAGATAAATTAGAGGCGCTATCCGTAGATATTGTACCATCTAATTTATGTGAAATCATATTAAATAAACAAATATGCGACCTTTGGAACCTTCATCCCCTCGTGTAGGGTGTATCCGGCGTTAGATCCGTTTACTAAATAGATAGATATTAATAGACTCAATGTAATAAATAAACGGGTTCCATCCAATAAATAAGCATCTAAATAATAAAATATGCCGTATTAATAAATGAAAATCCATACATATATATATATATATATATATATATATATATATATATATATATACTCATATATATATGTGTGTGTGGGGTGTGGGGGTGCGGGGTTTCTTGCCTCTCTATGTCCGTTATCTGTGTCTTTCCGTTTTCGGTTGCTAGTAACCACTGTCTTATAGAGAACAGCGTCCTTGTTCTCGTCATATTTGCCTAAAAAATAATTTATCAAAAACTCAGTGCTTTGTTCCACTCAGAGGGCTTACATGTCAGGATCGCTTGTTATGGGTCGCGAGGTTCTCTTCACTTATCTCATAATATCAAGAAAATAAAAACCCGA
This sequence comes from Acanthosepion lycidas, assembly GCA_963932145.1. Taxonomy (NCBI): domain Eukaryota; kingdom Metazoa; phylum Mollusca; class Cephalopoda; order Sepiida; family Sepiidae; genus Acanthosepion; species Acanthosepion lycidas. The sequence goes on from OZ010586.1 coordinate 101,535,014, forward strand.
AACAATTTCGTAACATATTCCAGATCTTTTAATTTAACAAAATATCGATTGGCACTGATATCGCTACACCCGTCCCTTACTTAAAGAAAAATTATTGTTATTTTCGGTTCCCTTTTAGTGCCTAGAGAAATATTTAGGGTTTTATGCACAAAATAATCAAAAAATGATTCATCGAATAAATAAAAGAAACAAATTTAGCAATATCACAATTAAAACAAAAAATAAAGTTCCGTGAATGACCCTTGAATAAGGAAAAAAAAACTGTTCGTTTGTTAAAAGAAAAATTATAAAAGTCAAAATAACTTTGCGTGCATTTGATGATATCATGATAAGGATTTTCTTTTTGATTTCAGAAGGTAAATCGATGTATTTTTTGTATCTTTATTTCTTTTTTGTCAAACGTCTATGCATATATATGTTAAGATGTGTATCATACATCATCTCCCTCTCTTGTGTACATATTTCGTCGTCTTAGACGGGTGTAGAGCATTTCAACTCTGTGTCGTTATCAACAGCTTTCACTGTTTTTTTGTTTTTTTAGCCGAAACCAATATTTTAGATCACTTTCCCAGTGTCCATTCAATTTCATTGAAGACTTGAGTAACTTCTACCTCGAACACGTTAAAGGTTACAAAATATTTAAAACCAGTCCCCACAATTTGGGAAATCAATACAATCACCAAACAGACACTGTCTGTTGGAAAATAATCACCCACTGGTACGTGGAGATGATTTTGAATTATATCGTGATTGGAATGTGATGACTGTGGAGCTCCTTCCCATATATGGCACCATTCCAGCATTTTGTGATCTCGCTCTTCTAAAAGTAGAATATAGCCCGAGGAGTCATGTATTTAATAGAGCGGTACATGAAATTGGGTAGTTTTTTCCAGCATTAGATCGTATGTACGAGTTTCACTTGAGGTTTGGGTTCTCATAGGCGCTTATGGCACATATTTCCCCTCAGAAAACCTGTGTTCAGTAAGATAGGGGGGCATTCAAGGACCGCTCAGCCTTGCGCATAATGATTTGGTAGTTCAATACTTGATAACTGCTTGAAATATCATTGAATATCGGTCGGTCAATGAACACTAGAAAATAATTAGGAACATATTAGCGAGAGAGGGAGAGAGTTTGAGTGAGAGTGAGAATGAGTATGTGTGTGCGCACGCACTCACGCAACTGAGAGAGAAAGAGAACAATCGATTTAAATTATTAACGCGCTTAATAGATTTTATAGATTTAAATACATTTTACCATAGTAAATAAATAATGAATACTGTCTGATAAATGTTTTCCGAAAATTTGTCGTTTTGAAAAATATTTCTCTGTAATATACAGGGTGACCGTAGAGTTTGGAAACATATGCAAAAATGAATATTTTCAAGAAATTAAATTCTCAACAATAGTTTATTGAATTGGAATATTAACAAATAACATTTTCTAAACGATTTACATCATGTGTGATGCAAATGTTGATGCACTTTGCAGGATACGCGTGAACTGGATGCAATAACTCCAAACTGCGGTCAATTTTAGCACATTCCCTCTTCATGACTTCAATCAAATGTGTTGCATGTGTTACTTTCATTGACTAGACCTTCTCCTTTAGCATACTTCAGAAAAAAGTCAATTCTTTATTCTTTCAGATGTGTGTAGACATTAGGGACAACCGTGATATTGGATTATCGTAATGGTGAAGCAGTCTATATTATTTACGGGGAATGGTGTATAGAATAATGTATTTAAAATAAAAGTAAATATAAGTTTAAAAAAAACATATATCTACATAAACTATAAACTTCGAAATGTACAATATTTACTTAAATATAAATCTACAGATCTAAGTAATTATAAATATACAATATATTTTTAATATAATTTAATTATAACTTTCTAATGTGGTAATTATGTCTATATATATTCATATTTATATTATAATTATAGATCTTACATTGAAGCATGTAGCAAAAGCAAAAGTAGTGTCGTTTTCTCACATATGTTACTATGTGAGAAAACGACATTATTTTTTGCAATAACCTAATATATATATATATATATATATATATATATATATATATATATATATATATATATATATATATATATATATATATATATATATATTTAAAACAACAATCCCCGTAAATAATATAGACTGTTCCATCAATACAATAATCCGATATATATATATATAT
>OZ010586.1:101539711-101632211 GCA_963932145.1 Acanthosepion lycidas
AAAACCTCTATATAAGACCTTCAAAGGGAAGTCAACAAAAAATAGCTACTCCTGCTCTAATAATATTTATCAAATTATTAATTCCCATCACAATTTCATCTTAAGTAAATACATGGGAAAAAAGTAAATCTAGCATGGAAACTCCCTGTAATTTTAGAATTAAGAAAAACTGCCCTCCCAGAGGGTAAATGCAGGTCCTCTATGGTTGTATACCAAGCAAACATTACCCCTAAACAATTTTTGAAAAATTATGTTTACATCGGAATGCAGGAGAATTTAAACAGAGACTCAATACAAATTGACACTTATTTACCAATCCAAAATTAAAACACCAGAAGTTTCAAAATGAAATTTAGGAATTTAAAGAAAAAGCTGCTTGAATCCCCAAATAAGTTAGAAAATTTTAGGTTTCGCGAACACACACAATAGTTTTAGAGATGTAAAAATATATATTTGGAGGAGAAAATCAGGATAATATAACACAAAATGCAAATAATTAATCAACGGAAAGAGCAAATAACGAAATGTAGACATAGGAACAGATTCAAAATTACATAAGAATATATTTCTATAAATGTGAAATATATAAATATGTTTAGACCATAAGGGCTTAATATTATTAATAATTTATGAGCGATTTAACCTTAAGACCAAAATTTAGGTAACTTATTTGAAGGATATATTCATAAATTGTGGGTAATACCAGGACACCTAATGAAATAGATTTTTCCCATGGAATGTACTGAAGATGTAATTGTTATGGGAATAAATAAGTTTGATAGATATTATTCCTGCAGGAGTAGCTAATTTTAATTGCTTTCCTGTTGAATGTCTTATTTAGAGGATAATTTTTGCGAAAGTGTTTAGTAATTAAATTTAGGAACTAATTTTCTATGTTGATACTTGAAAGTATGCAGAAGTGGGGGGTTGAAAAAACAACTGATTTTTCTTTTCCTATTTTTACGCTGATATCGCACATTCTGTGTTGGTACTTATGAATGAGGATCTGCCTGTCATGCATATACATCCTTAATCCTCATATTAACGGTCCTCTAACAGCGAAATTACAAAATAAATTCATCAGAGCCTAGCGTTTAAGACTGAGATTTCATCTAACCTTAAAATAGTTGACTACCTAGACATCACCCTTAACTTTAATGATAAAAATGTTAAAAATTACCATAAAAGGAACGAAACCCCAAACAACATCAATATAATTTCTAACCACACTAAAGCAATCCTCAGACCGTTAGTACCAGAATTTTTAAACTATATCTTCCAATGAAATCATATTTCAGACGTTTCAAAATTATTTGGGAATTTAAAGAAAAAGATGCTTGAATCTCCAAATAAGTTAGCAAATTTTAGGTTTCGCGAACACCCACAATAGTTTTACAGATTGCTGCAGGCTATGTATGGATGAGAAAATCAGGATAATATATCACAAAATGTAAATGATAAATCAACGGAAAGAGCTAATTACGAAATGTAGACATAGGATCAGATTCAAAATTACATAAGAATATATGTATATGTTTGTGTGTGTGTGTGCGCGTATAATTATTTACATATATGTATGAATATGTAAACGCACAGACACGTGTATGATGATATATGTATGTATATATGAGGTTGGATAGCATCATCAATTCCATTAGGTATTACACCCAATTTATGAATTTATCATTCAACTAAATATAATTGGTCTTAATTTTAAATCGCCCATAACTTATTAATAGTATTAAACAGTTATGGTCTAAAGACTAATTACTGTAAATCTTGGGTGAACAAATACTATTAAATAAAAATATATATTTACTAATCATAAATGCAAAAGCTTAGTATAATTAAGCAAACGTCAATATTTAAAAAAAGGAATTTTTTCGTGTCTGTGTGTGTGTTTGTTTATAAATATTTATATAAATAATACATCCGTTCATACAAAACAGTATGAGAAAATATGAACAGTAATTATAGTCAATTTAAGATGTATTTCCGCTATAAGTGCATTCATAGTTAAGATTTTAAAGCCAAAGTACGTAAAAATCAATAAATTATTAGAAAGTTTACAATATTCTAAATACTTAAGATTACGGAGTATGTAAACATACCGAAAATATGCGATGACGTTGCATTCGTCATGTAAGTACACTACAAGTATTACTCCCTTAGATAAATTTTGTAATGATCAGGTAGATAGATGTAGCAACAATTGAAAGAAACTCAGACGAAAAGGAAAGTGCTCAGAAGAACTACGTTCCTAAGTTTCACGAGTTCTAACCTCCATGGTTAAGACCCGCCATGCTACGCAAATTGTAGCGAATCCCTCTCATTCACTTCGGATACATTGGAAAGATGTAAGTTTCTCTCGAGTAACTTCTTCCTGCGAACAGGTGCTCCGTGGGAGAAATCTTGTTTCATTTTACTGCAAAGATTAGCCTTTATTTCCACCACATATCCACATAAACTGTCCTTTTTAATCTGTAGCCCTCTACATTGAGGGGGTGTTGGGCCTTGTGCAGGGTGCACATCAATGCAAAAAGAAATATGCACTTCTTCAAAGAAACGGTGTAGTCAGCTGAGGCCGATTAACTCGATAAACAAACTTGCAAGAAATTACGCCTGTAAAAATCCAAGGGTCTTCTGTTTTGAATAAATGTAATGTTTCATTATTGAATAAAAATCGATTTCACATTCAATAATATTTATTCATATTATGCTACATCGACTATCACTGGACGAAACTTTCAATTAATTTACGTCTTGTTATTTGCTTCATATTTATCAGCGTTTATTAGATTGCCTTATGCATCAGTAAATTACTTGCGACTTTTGATGTCGCGAGATTTGTAAATTTCGGAATTTGTGTGCTTGAGGTATAAAGACGCGAAAAGAAAATTTCCTCTAGCGCCGCTAGATCATTGCGGTCTTGAAAAACACTTGGATTTCTGCCTTCGAGATTAAATTTCACCTTGAGTTTTCAACCTAGTGACATAATAATGAGTGAACTCATCAATTTTAATGCGGTTGGTAATATCGTTTGCGCCACGAATAATTGACATTAATTGTCAAAGTGTGTTTCCAAAAATTGGGCAAAAGAAAAACAGATGAGTTAAAATAAACAGACTGCTAGATGTAAGTGACATTATGAAAAGAGGTTGTAATAAAATTATGAAATTAGGTATTTTTTTAATCTGATTTTATGAGATGAAATATTTTCAAACAGTATTATTAATTTAGGACTCATATTTACTTTCAATTTAACTTTACTTGCTTTTAATAATTTTGCGCTTAAAAGGAAGTAAAAATTAAAACGAAAGTTAATAATATTTCTAATTTAATATTTATGATTAAATAAAGTAATTTCAAAATTTTGTGGTGATGTGTTGAATAAAAATATTGCCAGGAATTGCGATCTAAATGTTGAAATATAAAAATATAAAAATAAAAATAATTATATTACATTAGGAAAAGAACACAAAAGAGATGAAGTCGAGTCTCTTTAGTATCTGTTTATATTTCTGTGATTAAGTATTATGTACACTATTTACATCATTCGGAATATTGTCCTCATCATTGTTGCCATATTTATTACAACGTTCCGGCCCTTCAGTATCTGTCTATATTTTTGAGATGAGGTATTATGTACACTATTTAAATTATTCGGACTAATGTCCTCATGTTTATCGCCATATTTATTACAAAATGTCGGCCTTTTGGTATCTGTCTATATTTCTGAGATGAAGTATTATGTACACTATTTACATTATTCGGAATATTTTCCTCAACTTTGTTGCCATAATTTATCACGTTTCAGCCGTTATCCAGTCTCTTTATTTCTTCATAAATGTGAAACTTATTAGTTATGCTCTTTCTTAACCTTTTAATGTTTTAACCTCAACACAGGGTAAAAAACAAAACAAAAAAAAACATTCAGTTTTCAACATTTATTCATTGTGATAGAACGACTGCCAACGGTTCAATTTTTTAAAAATAAAAAAAGGGGTAAGTGGCAAGAAATATGTTGCCAGTGTAAATTGGGAATGTGTTATTTAGGAATTTCTTAATACAAATTCATGATTAAAGCAGTAAAATCAACATTAAATGCGTTTGCTTCATGAAGTTAAGCAAAAAGAATGTCTGTAAAAAATTTAACGATTCTTTTAGAGAAGTAACCCTAAAAATTTCTTCTTCATTATGTCAGTATCATAACAACTAAAACATTTTCTCAATGAAAACTGCGCCGAAGATGAAACAAGTTTCTCTGAGATTTGAACTTGAGATTTGAAATCACATTCCCAGTAACTTAGACATTAATAAAATTTATCTTAAAATACAAAGAATTGAATAGATAAAAAGAGGAGTGGAGTAAACATATAACTTACAAGATGCAATATTGTTTTACAAATTACAAATAATGATATTTCGTAACGTCTCTCTAGTATTTCGATTTGCATTAATCTCTAGCAACTGTCAATAACATTCTACATAATTTTGAATGAATTCATGAAATATAATCCCCAGAAAGTCATTAAACAAATAAAGTTATAAAATTAACAGCTCCATTTTGATATTAAAGCTTTCATTGTTACATGACCCTTGGTAATCCCGTTTGCCATGATAAACCATTGCTACCATAACGTTCATAGTACTATTATCCGTTTAATTATAAAGAAAAATCTGATATTCATTGACCAAGAAGACAGTACTACATCCAGCTGAAATTCATAAGATCATTATTACACCACCCACACACATACGCACGCACACATATATATTTAAGCAAGTTCTTATGAATTTTCTTATATATATATATATATATATATATATGCTTGAAGCAATCGGACGTCTAGCCAGCCACATGAGCTGTAATACAGTGAAACATTGTGTCTATCGATGACGATACATATATGGTCTCGGAAACCCTTCGATAAGGCTATATAGAGAAAAAGTAAATTTAATAAAAAACATTGACTGCTGCTGCTATAAATGCATTGCTCTTCGAGTACGAATTGTGTTCTCTTAGCCACTGGCGTATTTCGTATAGAAAACGGTAAAACAGATCTCTGACTGATTCCAAAACGGTCGAATATCAATCCCAGCTTGAAGCTATTGGTCGTCTAACCATACTGAAAGAGTATGTCTCTGGACTATATATATATATATATATATATATATATATATATATATATATATATATATATATATATATATATATATATATATATATATATAAGTAGTTCATCGAGTCTAGAAGAAACCTCAACCGAATGCAGAAAGCATTGGACGGCTGTTTCGTCCTATATTTGGGACTCATCATCACTGCGCATCAACTACCGAGAATTGACACCCACACAGTTACGCTATCAGACAAATTATATAATTAACTCAGATCTTCCTAATTTCTACCACTTGTATACCCTTGCTTGAACCGGCTTCTACTGGTCTGGATGGAGAGGCTTGGTAATAGTCGTTGTGGCTCGTGGGTGCACAGTCCTCTGGGTATAAGAGAAACTCGGATTAGTTCCACCACGAAATATATGATCGAGCGGCGCTATATCGAGTCAGTTTCGCTACCTCACCGCCGCCGAGGCCCGTTGGAGCATTTGGTACGACGTTTGTCTGATAACGTAACTGTCCGGGTTTCAAATCATTATGATTCTTAAAATCATTACCTTTTTGCATATATATATTACTAGTAATACTCAGGTAAATTGTTTTACACCCATACTTATTCTACACGTTATACTCTCTGAGAATAGGTCAAAATTAGATTATAAAAGTTATATTAATATCCCATAATTTTGTCAACTTATATTTAATTACTAAATCACTTATTTATACCTAAACTTATATACATTATTTGGACTATTGTCCTCATCTTTGTCGCCATATTTATTAAAACGCTCCGACCGTTGTACGCTCCGCATTATTCTGGTAGTTGGAATGTCGAACTGAACGCTTTATTTAGTTACTGTCTACTATGTTTAGTAGATGTCAGTTATCAGATATCTCCTGTTAATTTTCCCTCTGAAAGTTTTCCACTGCCTTAACCGGGTATTGAACTCACACACTTTGGGTTCTGTCACTGGATCTAACCAACGATTTTATTCACTGTGCCATGTGTCCTTGAGAAATACCGGCAGATACTAAACTTATATATCCAAAACCAAGAAAAAAATCACCACTTCTAAATTTATTAATTTACAAAAAACTTCCATTGATTACAGAATTATTAGTGATTACTCCAACGTAAATATATGCAATTCAGCTTTTATTTTTTATAATAAACCAAAGAAAGCATTCCCAGTTACTACTATAACTATAGCTAGAATTTATCCCTCAAACCGTCGCATTACTATCTCATATTCCCACCTTTACTCACTCATCTATCACTCGGAGGACGCTTGTAAGATGATGTGCCAAATCTTTTTACCGTAATTATCGGTAAGGAATTTTCCTTGACTAGCCAGGATTCAACACCACATCCATCCCGCAACAAACTGCTGTCAACAAGCACTATTATTTCACTCCGTCACATACATGTTTTATGTATATTTTTTACCAAGCAAGCGGAAGAAAGGAAGTGACGTTTCATATACAGCTTGCCTACGAGAAGGACCGTTCATAAACAATTTCTGTTCTCACCCGTCGAGGTGCAGTTGAAATGCACCGAAACGAAGTTGCATCTTTGCAGTCAGTAAACTGTTTTTCTCTATATGATAAAACTATAATAAAAACTGATCGTTCTACTATCTTTTAAATTAACGTTGTGAACGTTAGAATTTATATATGACTTTCGTTCCCATTGCATCGGAAACACACACACAGACATATATATATATATATATATATATATATATATATATATATATATATATATATATATATATATATATATATATATATATATATAGTCATTACAGTAATAAATATTTCAATAGTCTATCTATTGACCGACGGGAATGTTTGACGTGACACCGTTCATGTGTTCGAAATGTCTGTTAAGAGATAAGACGCTGGAGCCTTTATTAATTTATTGACTATTGTCGCTCTAATTATCTATTCAGTAGTTTCTTGATAAAAAATTCTGCTCGCTTGAAAATACGTTAATTTGTGTTAAAGTTTATTAGGGCTTGTGTTTGTAATATAAATACACATATACATACATACATACATACATACATATATATATATATATATATATATATATATATATATATATATATATATATATATATATATAAACTACAGTTCAAAAGTTTGAAGTCACCCTCAAATTTGCATGTAAAAACACAGTGAAAACATGCTCTTAGAATGACGGAAATGGAAACATTTATCACATTTTTAATTTGAGTAATTTTTACAACTGATGCCAATATTTTGAGCTGCATCAATCAAGGTTAAAGGAACAAAACAGGAGCAAAATTAAATCGTATTTTTGTCTTTTTGACAGAAAAAAATTGCCTCTCACAATTTTTTCTTCGTGTATAATAATTTTCCCTTTTTTAAAGTACAAGGGAATATATATATATATATATATATATATATATATATATATATATATATATATATATATATGTGTGTGTGAAAATATTGTAGAAAATAGGAAAGAAACTGGCATGGTAAATAATCCAAAGTTAGTATTTTTGTTATTATTTTTTAAAAAAATAGTGCTCGATACGAAAGTAGAGCATAAATAAAATTATTTATTTAAAAATATGATTCCAACTCGCTACATAATAGGTCTCATGTTTCAAAACAAGAGCCGAAAACTTCAAAATAATATTTGAATTAACTTGAGTTAAAGTAGGCTCTGTTCCATCTTCAAGCGACATTTTTTGGGGAATGACTTATTTCTGAAATTTACGAGTTTTAATAGTATGGTCAGAATTGAAATCAGAAATTTCCATGGTAACATCAAGAGCGGATTGTTTAGAATTGGCAGGGGTGGGGTGTTAATAATTTGTATCAGTATAGAGTCACTCAAGTTAATTCAAATATTATTTTGAAGTTTTCGGCTCTTGTTTTGAAACATGAGACCTCTTATATAGCGAGTTGGAATCATATTTTTAAATAAATAATTATATATATATATATATATATATATATATATATATATATATATATATATATATATATATATATACAAAAGCGACCATAATATAAGGAATGGAAACAACAAAGACATAAATATGTGTATTACTTAAAAAGTAATAGATGATTAGCAATGACATTTTTACCGAATAAAGATTGCGATCTAATGCATAGATATTATACAAAGTTACAAAAATGCACGTAATACTTTTATTTTTTAAATAAAGATAAAATTAGGTGTCTAATAAACAAAGTGACAACATAAATGAGGGTTTGGATTTTTTTCTCAATATGCGAAGAACGGAGTCATAATAAAATAGCTATCGGAAATCATTTAAAATTGAAAATGTGAGTATTTACTAATGTAAATAATTGTCCCCCGCATTATTTAGGCATCTAATATTAGTTTATTCGATGTTCAATCTTGATAATCCTATAATTCTCGATTTGTTCTTCGATTCTTTCAGTTGTAGAGTAGCTAGCATGATATAAAATGTATAAATCTCTTCGCTAACTAAATTTTTAAGAACCATTATCCCATTAATCACTCGATGAATGTTCTGATAATTGTTTCTTTTTTATTTTTTGAATTATACACTGTATTATGTCTTCCTTGAATATACAAGTGTTTCGACGGTTCTTTCTTTCATCATCAGGTATGGAAACTATTTTGTTTTTGGTAAAATTCAGCTAGCATCCGAGACAAAAAAAATATACTGCGAATCGTCTTAGGTTGAATTTTTGAATATCAAAGTTTGTACGTTTTTTTACTACTATGACAATTTAAGTTTTTTTAGGGTTGTAAGAGTAAATCAGTGAACGTGGCATGAACTAAATAGTTCAACAATTAGAGTAATGTCTCAGTTGTCATCCTACAAAAAAAGAATTGATCCTACGTGGAAATTTCGGTTTAGTTTCATGCCTGAATATGACCGAAAGAACCGTTTAAAGTACAAGCATTTAAAACGTTTGTGTATTACTAATAATTTGATTACATCTACACATATATAACAGGTACAAATTGGTTCTTTTTGGGAAATAATTTAAAAGAAGTCAAATACATCCTAGATGAATATTATGGATTTTAAGATTATTTAAATCTGTTTATATTTACCTAATATATATATATATATATATATATATATATATATATATATATATATATATATATATATATATATATATATATATATATATTTGTGTGTGCGTGTTTTCAGATAGAGTATATCTGTAAATGATCAAAATGAATGTAAAGACAAGCGGGTAAAATATTCTTAGCCGATGCTATTCGTCGTGTCTGGGTTTTTGTCAAATGAAATGTAGTATTTATTTTGTTGCACAGATTTATATACAAAAGCAAGGATTTCATATTTTATCAAAACTTTAGATTCGAGAAAATTCATATATATATATATATATATATATATATTGGTAGATTGATAGTAGCTAATTAGATAGATATTTCTGTGTGAGAGCGTGTATGCGTGTGTGTATACATATCTATATCCTGACTATTTCTGTAGCTTTTACTTATATTTTCCCAAATACCACACCGGAACATGACATTGGCAGGAAATAGATTTTCTAGGTCAAGCGATTAGACTTCCTGTTATTTGTCCTTTAAAATTTTGTAAAATTATACCAATTGTAATTTCTAACTAAGAAAATCGAAATATATTATGATGTATAACAGATTTCGGTGATGCGTTAAAGTTTTCCCTCGATCTATATATATATATATATATGAAGAGTGATTGATATGATTTAATGACTTTGGTTTCCCCGCTATTTGCGATTGTCAGAGTTTGCCTGACGATCGCAAAGTAGGTGGAATCCAGAGTCACAATCTCACATAAATCCAACTAAATATGTTAGCTCTAACACTGATAGTGAGCACTTTCCATTAAGTACCACGCATATATAATATATAAAAATATGTATAGAAATTGTAAATATATATATATTTATATATATATACACAGACACAGACACACACACACACACACACACATATATATATATATATATATATATATATATATATATATATATATATATATATATATATTTCTCTGTTTCTCCGCCTCTCTGTCTCGCTGTCTGTTTCTCTCTCTCTCTCTTTATATATATATATATATATATATATATATATATATATATATATATAACAAACGACAATCCGAATGGTTCGTTACTCGAGTTTCAGGCACTTGCCATCTTCAGACGATGAGAACGTTCTAGTTAAACGTTGCTCAGTGGATGTTCGTATTTGAGTAAATGGGCAGGGGTTTATACCGGTTTCAATTCTGTTTGAGAATGCAAACTTTTCTGAAACTTTATTTCGAGAATCACTGAGCTAAATTACAAGCCTTGATAACCCCAGATGTCACCTCTCTGAGTACTGACCCGCCATATCGTTGCTTAGTTTCGGTGACGGATTGGAACCTGTTTTTCAACAAGATATGCCAGTAAGCGGAAAAAAAGGTGCAAGACAATAGCGAAGATTTAACGTCACCTGAATGTAGCTGCATCGAACAATGAAATGGAAAAGAAAACATGAGCGAACAAAATGAACTAGTTAAAGGAATGTACAAAATAATGTTATAGGGAAACAGATTAAGTGCCGTACCTACAATATATGATATAGACACTCTACAAAATGAAAAAATATAATTCTAAAATGTTTATGATTAGTTGTTACGTTGGAAAGACAAAATTGATGATCTCTTTGAAAATATTAGATTAAATATGGTTACTTGGAAAACGTGCGCATTAACTCTAAGAAGACGTGATTGTTACAAGGACGACGGAATGGATTACACAATGTAAGACATCATTGATTCGAAATTCTGTCACAGAAGCATGCATTGTAAGTAATGAAAAATGCCGATGGCAGGCTTTCGTATGTTATGGGAAATCCATGAAAACGAAATGAGAAAATATGTTATTAGGTATAAACTAGAAAGAACGCATAGAGCAAAAAGTAAACGTTATTTTTACTTAGAATAGATAGTGACCTGTTATCATTAATGTGTATATATGGATATATAAATATAGTAAATAAATAGACAGACTTGTACGATTCAATGTACCGTGAAGAATTAAGTTGAAATTTATCATTTGGGAAATCGATTTAAATATAAGAGCCCCTTTTGTAACGACACTTTATTTGCAATAACAATGATAGCAATAACACATGTCATGTTGAATATAAAGGATTTAATCATTTGCCTACATCCTACTTGATAGTAAATTTAAAAGTTATTTTAAACTATATTAATATTAATAACACGCCGAGTTCCCGTTATGTAATATGAAAATAACACCACTTATTTACGGAAATATGATGAACAACAGGGTAAATAATATTCATGAATTCGATTTAATTTGTTATAAAACCATCCAATGTAATTCAATTTGATTTTTTCACTAAATATATAAATAACACAGTTAACACTTTTGTGTGCATGTGCAAAATGCTTAAACACCACGTATTCTCATTCAGCATTTACAAGGAAGGCTTTCCCAAAGAATTTACATAACTAAATTGTATGTAAGAGCATATGTTTATGAAGTAAAACATCTTTTTATTTTAATCCATTTTTTAAAAACCACGCTCATTCTTAAAAATATTGATTCGTAATGAAAGATTGAAGAGAGCCAATTGTCCCTAATTGGAAATATTTGTTCTTTTAAGATAAATAAACCGAATAGAATAATTCGCTTTGTATTCCTTTAATCTATGAAGATTCCATTTAATCCATTTTTTTTATTATAAAAAGAAAGAAATGAATGACTCATGTTTTAGGTATGTAAGCAAATATGAAATGTGGTATTTTTATTTTAGCATATTTATATATTGTGTTTCTATATGAATCTAGCAGCATGGCCCGGCGTTTCCCGTGCTTGATTCAAAATTCGTACAACTCATACAGCAATCGCTATCACTTGACTTAAAATATTTCTGCCCTTCCTTGCCTTTAAAGGGGTGCCCTTTGCCGTGCTGCGATTTTTTTCTAAGCTCTATACTAAACATTAAATCTGTTACGAAAAAAGTACTAAACAAAATGAACACAAAACGGTCAGCTTTAAAAATGGATTCGTAACTGTAAAACCGAATGAAAAAAGAATGTTAACAACAAATACTTTTTCACACCCAACCCAGTTCTGCGGAATCCCAATCAACGTTGTGTTTAAGGAAGCGAATGAGCCAATTGGAGTAAAGTGCCATGCAGATTTAAATTTTTCCCACTTGTGACGAATGCAGCTATCGATTTTTTTTGCATGCTAGTGTGCTAGTTAACTTTCAGCTGTTGGCTCTCACGCTGGCCAGTAGAATCTTTCTGCCTATTCATGGCAGCCAGCTATAGGCTCTCACTCTGGCCAGTGCAAAAAGGCGGCAAACTACATGAAAACTGCTGTAGAAGCATGGAAAAATCGGTTATTTCAACTATCGATGAGAGTTGGGAAATGCAAAGTCGGTCTTCGCCTTCCCGCTAACTTTGAGCATGTGCATGTAATTTTTGGTGTAAATCCATCGAAAATTGCGACCGTGCATTTTTTACACATACACAAACACACACACACACACACACACACACAGCATGCCGTTTATAGATAGAGATAAATAATCTACTCAAATAATTAAAAAAATGACCCATTGTAAGTTGTGGAATATTCTACGATGCATTAGCTGCTTATTTATAAAAAATAATTGACAAATAGTTTAAATTGAAAACGTTCAATTATCGTCCTATTCTCGCTGTTTTCCTATTGCTAACTATTAAATATGAATTTCGATTATATAAAACGTATAGAAATAAATTCTTCATAAAAGCTTTGCTTCGAATATGCTCTATCAGAATGTATATAAATTGTATGTCTCGATATCGTCGTTTGTTTTAAATTTAGGCACGAGAGACAGACAGAAATATATAATTGTGATTAAATAGTGTTTCATTCTATTCTTCTTATCTTAATTGCTATTATTACAACATTTCATCTCTCGTGTACACCGTTTTATTCAGGTCTGTTAAACAATGAAACATTCTTGAATTTTCCAGTTGAATCCTATAAATTTTGAGTTATTTTCTATTTGACAAATCAGTATATATCGTCAAATCTTTTAGACTGAAGGATCGATGAATATGTAGCAAGAATTTATGGATAATGAGAATCCAAAGAATTAATTATTCGAAAGAAAACTGGAATCATTATAACAACATACATAAAATTAGACACACACACACACACACACACACACACACACACACACACATATATATATATATATATATATATATATATATATATATATATATATATATATATATATATTTGAAAACAAGTTCTATCTAATCAATTTTTATAAAGCTTTTTAAAATCCCAAATTAGTGGTTTTATATAATCTTTAAATTTGCCAAGCTTCAAATTTGTTTAGATTTTATTTTAATTTTGTCCTGGGTACTTTCGAATCAAGCTACATTTTCGAATTATGGTACATTCCTTTAATGGATTGTGTTTTGTGTATTTTTTTGACTGACTATTCCCGGCTTTTTTGAAGTCAAATAACTACTTAAGCAAGGCGGCGCCGTTTAAACGGTCAAATGGATTTCTATGTGTATATTAGATTTTTATACACATTTAAATATACAATCACCTCTGGGGAAAGATACTTTATTTAATTTTCGCTGCTTTTCTAGTAATACAATAGCTTCCAGAATTTTGTCATTGCTTGCATCGTGTCCTATATGATATTATAGTTTTATCTACCTACCGTATATTATTTTTCTTATTTGTGACATACTGATTTCTTTGTGCCCGAATTGCATTAAATTTGGAGAAATAACAAGTCAACTAACAAGAAAGTGTGGTGGCTATGGGGTTAATGTAAGAATTTAATATTGTTTGTTTATTGTTCGTACTGGTTCAGCAATAACGCAAATGATATCAGAATTCATAAATAGCGATATTTGATTATAAAATTACTGTTATAATAAAAATGAATGGATCTCAAAATAGACGCTCAGGTAGGCAAAATCATTCACTTGCAATTTGGCGATGAAAACTAATGTTGCATTCAGGAACCTGAAGCTGTTTTAGTCAATGCAAAAAACATTTTGACTCATGGAATTCAAAACCTGTGTGTATGCGCATGGGTAGAGATCGTGCTGGCTTACTTTTCTTTCCTTCGTTTGAATATGGCCACAAGTCTATTAATCTGACAATATTCTGTTTTTTGACTGATTTTGCATTATATTTTAGTGGATGGTAGGTTGAGAAATGACCCAAAATTTAGAAACTATTTTTTTTTCTTAACTTTCTATTCTTTGGTTTAGCGAATTCCTTGATGACTCTTCCATCAAACTGTAGTGCGGGGATGATCTAACCAATAAATCTTCCGAATTCTCACTCCCATTGGCATCGGAATGTTGAAATACCCGATGTCATTTTCTGTCTGCCTTTCAACATGAAAGCTATTGTATAATTTATACATTTTGAAATTACAATTTTCTTTTATTTAATTTCATGTTGTGACTCTTTGACATTGGTTAACTTTAATTATTTCCTTTTAATTTATTTTTATGATAACCTTCAATATTAAAGTATTAGGTTGGTGCAAAAATAATGACGTAATACTGTCGTTTTTGACGTATTTTTAAGGTCAAAAAACGACATTATTACGTCATTATTTTTGCCCCAACCTAATATGTCCACCTCTGATATTTCATCTGGTAGTAGACACTACCACTTATACTAAGCTAAAACTTCATATTCAGTACCATCTCTATACGCCTATGCTATGCTCTTGAATACAGTACTCTTTTTAAACATGGACATCTGAATATAATCCCCCCCACTTATCTTATGTTAAGTTGTCTTGGTCGGCAGTCGTCCTAGAAATGGTAACTTGAACAAAGTTTCCCTTTGGTAGTCAAGTTTTCTTAATGATTACAAACAAACTTTCTTACCGGATCTGCTGTCAACAACGGCCTCGTAAATTAGAGAGGAACCAGACTGTGTCTGAAAAGTTTGTCACTGAAACAAACTCTTTCAACAACGAAGGATGACTTAGTTACCAAACCCGGGCTATTTCCAAAGTTGGACCAAGTGGCCCAATGTGAAATATACTAATAAAAGGAAAGCGAGCAAAATGGTCTCGCGAAGAGTATCAACATGACATGATATCCTGTAGATTCTATCGCCAAAATAAAACATTCCGAATGTTCCTTGGGACATTTTAGAAGGGAATGGGAAAAACAGTTATACATGTCAAAAAGCCACCATCTATTGACAAAATTCAGAATTATTGCAAGACTATTTGGCGCAGTCCAAAAGAATATAATCCAAATGGAGAATGGATCCAACCTGAATAAACCTCGACAAGTGCTGGGCATTATAACCACGAATAATGTTAGGCAAGCTCTAACGATATCCTAAAAATGGAAATCCTCGGTGAATGAAAAGGTGCACACATTATGGCTTTATCATGTGCCATCAGTCTGTAAAACTCTTGCACAATATCTCTCAATTTTCATTAATAATCCCAATGAAATCCCGGAATGGATCTTTGAAGGTATTAATATCTTATGTCAAAAACAATTGAAAGAGATGACCCCAAAATTATAGGCAAATAACCTGTATGTCCACCACGAATAAATTGATCAAACCAGTCCTGACGAACAGTACTCATTCTGTTCTCCAAGAAAACCACATTCTTCCACTGGAACGGAAGAGAGCTGGTTTCAAACATCAACTACTGAAGATGATCCAGGAAAATTGCAGTAGACGTTACAGAAATCTTAGCGCAGCATGGATATATTACCGTAAAGCCTCTTATAGTGTGCCACACACTTGGATCTTTAAAATTTTGGAAATGGATAAAAGTCCCGCCCCCACCTCGTGATAGTAAATGTCCTTAAACACAGCATGGGAATGTGGAAAACCACATCATACATAAATCCCGCGAGAGGCAATGCCATCTCCAGCTGCCTGAATATCCTACAAGGTATCTTTCAAGGAAAATCCCTGTCACTCACTCTGTTTTGTCTGTCCTTAATCAACCTTACGCATGAACTCAACAACAATAGCTAGGGTTACAAACTAAACTAGAAAGTACTCAATCACCTACTCTACATTGATGAACGCAAAGTTTTCGCCAAAAATGCCAATAAATTGATGGGTCTCCGCAGATGTTTCAGAAACGGAGAATTGAAGATACACACTTCATAGAATTAGACTTTTTCATAGATATTAAGGAAATGGAACAAGAAAAAAAAATTCATAGGTAACAAGGAATTAGCGAAGAAGATGGAATACAGTATAACCAAGTGAAGTAGAAGGCAAGAAAGGAGTACTGAATACCGAGCTAAATTTAAGAAAAAGAAAAAACAAAATATCAGCCATAAATAATACAGCTTCCTTAGATGGACTATAGCTGACATTAAGCGAATGGACGCTAAAGGGAGAAAGCTTTTCACCAGCCATTGCATACATCTCCCCCGCACCACCACCAAAAAAAAAAATAGAGAGAGAAACACAGCCATAAAAACTTTCGAGAAATTGTCGAAATACATGAAGATAGAAATTAACAGGATGTGGAAAATGAAAACTGAGACTGTACCAATAGTAATCCGATCTTTGTTCCACGTGAGAAAAGCAATGAACAATTTTACTAACAGTGTCCCAGGTAACATCAACATAAAAGTTGCCCAGAAAATCGCCCTACAAGGAACATCCAATATACTAAGAAAATTACTATCAATTAAATGATAATTCTCCTATAAGGCCTAAGGACCATAGTTTGGTACCCGGCTCTACAGGATAAAAATCAGGAAACATAACATACACAAATAATAATAATAATAATAATAATAATAATAATAATAATAATAATAATAATAATAATAATAGTAACGGAGACAAAGAAACAAGAGTTCGCAGTTAAAACAAAACTTAAATAAAAAAATAAACTACATTAAGCATACATAGTAACGGGAGGGATATAGATAAACGTATACCGCGTAAGTTGGTGGAGCAGCAGTGCTAAGCGCATAATTAACAACAGGAAGTACAATGAGGAATTACCAGGAAACATTGACTTATGGAGCAGATATAATATGTAGATGGTGTTACCAACATGCTGAAACTACTAACCACTTAGTATCTAGCAGCCCAATCATCTGATTGAATCTAGTGAAAAACCGCTTTGATAAGATATGTCTATATTTTCTCAAAGAATTACAGTGCAGCACATGTAAAATTGTACAGATATCTCCTTCAACTGAAATAAAAAGTCATAAGATCATTATTGTTTGTGACTTTACCATTCATATTGAGAGACATAAAAGATAACTGAACCGACATTTTAATTAAAAACTAAAAAACATAAATATGCCTTCCAATAGATAGCATTTCCATCAGATGAAAATATATTGCAAAAATTGCTATATGAGCACTAGTAAAAATGGATACTGAGGACATTAGGTTTATAATACCCAGAAATTCATACCCAGATGTTCTCAAGGACACATGGCACATTGGATAAAGTCGTTGGTTAGATCCAGTGACAGACCCAAAGAGTGTGAGTTAAGGCAGTGGAGAACTTTCAGGAGATAACTGATAACTGACATCCATCAAACATGGCACGTGGAACTAGAAAAGTCTACCCCAGTGAGCGAAATAAAGGGTTCAGTTCGATATTCCGATCACCTAAACGTACAACTGCAGAAACGTTGTGATAAATATGGCGACAAAGATGAGGACAATAGTCCGAATAATGTAAATAATGAAAATATATGTTTAAAATGTGAGAGCATTAATCTTGGAATTAAAACTGTAAAAATGTATAACATTAACACTACTGTTAAGCCTATAACAATTTGATACTGGGGAAGATAAAAAATAAAGACAAGTATGTTAATAAGATCATTGGATTCTCCTCTTAACACGGAATAAAAATATCGCCGAATGTAATCTGGAGTGCGTTATCAATTGAAATCAACTATAAACGTTGTGCATATTGGGTAGCATTTGACATCAATGTTTACGCGAATAGATAAGGTGAAAAAATTGTACAAAACATAAAGCAAGTGAAGAAATACAAAAACAATAACAACACCAATTACAATAATACAAATAAAAATAATAGACGAGGTATGAATATTTTGTAGTATTCTACCCACAAGCAAGGCAGAAGTGTCACTAGCACGCAAGGGGTTACAGAGAGTGAAATTGAGAGAAAAGCCTGAATAAAGGGTAGAACGTAGATGTCAGTATAGTAGCTCGCATACATTCATGTAGTCGGAGCATCAGGGAGAAAAAAAAAGCTCGGCAGAGCAGTTAATATGAAAATATTTTTAGAAAAGAGAGAAGGAAGCCATATTACATCTGTGAGAAATTGACTTGAGTCGAGATGCCAGGTCTAAATGTGATGCCCGCAACCGGAGCGGAAACCATAAACGAATGGGTCAATTCTGTTCGCTCAAGATACTAAAATTGCAACATAGTATCATGGGTGAGACGAAACTCAAATATCAATTTGTACAGGCGCTAGTTTTTTTACGTTAAAGCTACTCAATACAGGTTTCAGCTGCCGGACAATTTAGAGAGTTACCTTTGTGACGCATGAGATGTGTTTTAAGATTGCAAGAGAAGATAGTAGAAAACGAATATTATTAATGTTGACATGACTCTTAGTCATCTGAGACAGACGTACTCCGCCCATTCCTCACCAAAGATTGAATGTGGAAAAGATAGGTTAGTAAAATACCTGCATTGAATAATATCCCAACATTTTAACTTTGGTAATGCCTAAAGATCTAACGGTCAGTACTAGTAGGTGCATGGTGTATGGTTCTTTGGGAGTCTACTACACATCCAGCCCCAATATAAGAGCTTATAGACTTAATATGATAATATATTAAAAAAAATAAATTTAAAAATATAAATAAGCTCTGGCTATCCGCTCAGATTCAAATATCACTAAAAAGCATTTCGCAGAATTTCATATTCTAAGTCCGTGGTAACAGAATTTGCAGGAATTTGGCAACAAATTTTCAATGGTCCCATGAGAAATGCGAATTATTAGAAAGAATACTTCTATATACATTAAGAAAATCTCTGGGAGACGTTCACTCTCAGAGAAACAAATTTTTGCGAGCGGGGCATAGTTCACATAGTCAGAACAAAGTATTCCTAGTATATATTTTTCTGAAGGAAAGTTTGGTAAATGACTATATCAAGCAAAAAATTAATAAATTTCGAAAACACTAAAATAATAAAAACAAAACTATTACTACTGCTACCAATGATGATATAATAATAATGTATATCTAAATGTTCACTGGTGACTATTTACATTATTCGAACTATTGTCCTCATCTTTGTCGCCATATTTATTACAACGTTTAGGACGTTATACGCTCCGGCTTTCTTCAAGTGGTTGGAATGACGAACAGAACTGTTTATTTAGATATTAGATTTATAATACCCATCAATTCATATGCAAGTGTCCTCAAGGACATATGGCACAGTGGATAAAGGTGTTAGTTAGATCCAGTGACAGGAAAGAGTGTAAGAAAGAGTGTAAGTTCAATAGCTGGTTAAGGCAGTGGGGAACTTTCAGAGCTGAATAACAGGAGATAACTGATATCCATTAGACATGGCGCGTAGAATTAGAAGAGTAAATCAAGGGTTCAGTTCGACATTCCAAAAAAGGAACGTACAACGTTACAATGTGATAAACATGGCGACAGAGATGAGGACAATAGTCCGAATAATATAAATAGTGTACATAATACCTCATCTCAGAAACTCGTGACTTAGGAGAAAATGTCTCTTTGGTTCGAACGTCTAGTGATAAAAACAAAACCTGGAGAGCGTTATGAAGAATAAACAAGCGCATTTATTGTGGGATGTTCATGCCCATACCGACTACAAACTTGAAAACACAAAGCGAGATATGACTGCAGTGGATAAGGTCTACTGAATGTGCTATCTTTTTTTATTTCCATGATCAGGAGATCGAAATTTTGATAAGACAGTGACCCAAAATCTCAGCATTTGTACAGATACCAACAGTGATGAGGAACATTTTCAGGTTATGGAAACTATTTTGGTTCTCCTTACCTTTGACCCATTCAACTTTATTCTCTCAGTAATAAAATGTATCATGAAATGTTTAGGATCAAACCTCATGTTTTCACCCGGTCAGAAACTGTCAATATCCTGTGGAAAGTGCTTTCTTTCTGATTTCAAAGCAGCGTAATTTAATACTGTGCATAGTAAGTTTTTCTTTTTAATCATTTCACCCCAAACAAGGAGGGTATACAACTCGTGCGCTCTTACCACATAATTACATTATTGTTTTATATTGGAGTTCAATGTTATCTCTAATTTAGCTGCTGCTGCTTTTCAAAACACTCAAGGGATGTTGTTACTGTTAGTGTTGAACACAAACTATTTAGTCAATCATTTAAGTATTTGTGAAAATGACATCAAGATATTTTATGTCACTATCGCTGTTTATTCCTGTTTAACCGGCATTAAAAATCTTAAAGAAAATGGTTCCGTATTAAATATAGCCTGATTTCCTTTGACAATTCCAGCTTTTCATATTTATTTGAAATTTTATAATAGAGATATAATTCGACGAAGAGGAAATTTTGGATTGTATGATTCTGTTGTTCCATAGATGGAGACTGGTTTATAATAAGTTATTTGGGAAGTTTTAAATTGTCTGTATGTTTGGGTGTGATTAGTTTGTTGATTTTTAATTTCAGCTGGTTGATATGATTGCTGTTAACTTTTTCAAATTTGATTGCATCATCGGCTATTTTCTTCCACGTTATAATCTGATTGGATGCATGTTTATTTCTTAACGATTATACCAGCATGTTTACGTAACTACTTGGCACCGATACTTATTGTTTAGTTAGCAGTTTGGTAGAATTTTACCATTAGTCATCTCTGGCTTTTACATCTTCAGCCTTGACTAGGTCACAAAATTCTCGTTCATTTGTTATCAGTTCCTTTTCTTGAAGCTTTTCTATACTTTGATACAACATCTCTATTTCATGTTTTATTTAAATAGTTTTATTTTCAGTAGAGATATAAAAAATATACTATACCAAATTTAATATAACAAACATTACCATTGGTAATAACTCTACTTCACAAAAGGACGTATTGTAAAAAATCAAAATTATATATAAATTTAAATATCCCTTTGAAGATTGCATCTTCTGCAAAAAAGCTAATGTATATGTTGATCATTCTACATTAACGCTGTCAAAACGGCTCAATCTACACAAGAATGATTCATCCTCACTTGCATATCTGCAAAACATTCCTGTTTACATTCAAAATTTAGAAGTATATTAGTGGACAATATCTGTATACTTCACCAAGAAAGTAATAAACTGAAACTGCTAATTCTCGAAACCATCTTTATAAAAAATTTAAAACCAACACTTAGGAAACACAATGATATATACAATACAAATATTCTAAAAAGCTTGCAGTATATAGTTCATTAGCAATATCTACGTTAAAACTAAACAGTTTAAAAAAAAATAAGCAAAATTCTTAACTAAGTTACCTCACTTACATTATAATGTTTACGATGAAGAAAAAATTTAAAAAAATCACCGTTTGTGACATTGCGCATGCCCGGAATCCATAACGATTTAACCACAAAAGCCAAAATTTATTTCGGACTTAAACGCGCACCTCTGTTTATCGTAGCCATCATAACCCTGAATATTGTGAACACACCGACAATTCTTCGAAAAATGAAATTAATAAATACAACCATTGTACCTTACTTTCACTCTTCAATCTTAAAACAATATAATTCATATGTGATAACGAAATGATATTATTAAAAATAAATACAAAATGTCTAATTTGTTTAACCAAACATACTTAAATGAAAATATACTACCAATATATATATATATATATATATATATATATATATATATATATATATATATATATATATATATGTATGTATGTATGTATGTATGTATATTGTTCCGCTACGTTAAAGATACTAAAATGTCGATATATATGAGAGATTTACCAACCTACTTTTAACTCGAACTTGTGTTACTTTTCGCTTGAATGTGTGTGCGCTTAAATCTGCACCACCAGAAGAGAAATGGAAAGTATTTATATTTGTATATATTAATGATTATTATTTATTTACATATGGAAACAAATTATACAACGAGTGAATAATGTTAAACATAGAAGAAAATAATTATAATCGTTTTAAAATTGATTAGATTAGATACGAAAAATATTTTTGAAAAGAAATTTTCTCTATCACTGATGTAAGTTTAACTACTACTCTAAATTCCCAAAACATTTCAATATAAAATCGAACGTAAACATTTTGCTTTCGCCTGATATTTTGGCATATATATCAAAAAGTTTTATTGATTAATGTTAGAGAATTATATAACACCAAGACGCACATTTCAATGCCGATTTTGAGGGTAATCTAGGACATTAGTTTTTTTTTGAGGAAGACAGGCCCATGTAAATAGTTAATTTAGCATCGTCTTTACAACACCCTTTCTAGTCTTTGACGGAGAATTGTAAATCGGGAAGTGGGCTTTAACATTGGCATTTATAATCCAATATAATATTTTTGTGCTGACTTATTTTTATATAAGATAGACAGTAAATCAACAATCATTTTTTGTTTATTATTTGATGATTTCAATGTAATTCAGTTTATATTTGATGTCATTACTGATTCGACATTTTTTTTTCTTTCAAAAGAAACTATGTGTATTGACAGAAAAGGATTAGCTTTTAACTAAAGAATAGGAAATTATTTAATTGTATTTTATACATTTACTATATTTTCTTCTTGATTTAATTATTAGGATAAACATATTTTTCTTTAGATAGAACACTTAGTAAGAAGCAATTTTAATATTAAAAGCACTTCGTATAATTAAACACCGAACCTTCACACAAAAACATCGCGTACGAACGCGTCTAAAATGTCCAGACAGCAGACAGTTTTTGGAAATCAACTTAATGTGCACTAAATGGAAAATAAGTGCATGCAGAAATGCTTCACGCACAAAACCCTCTCCATTTTTGTTTTTCTCTAGTGTTTATTTTCTCTCGATATCCCGTCCTGGGTATGAAGTTAAACTAGATCTTACTACATCTGGGTAAGACGAAAAATTACGCCCAACAGGCTTCTGATCAGGAGGTTTTACGGAGTGTGGAAGCACTTCTTAATTGTTGGTGTTCCCAGGTCTATCTTTACCCTGGGTGGTAGCACCTGTTAGAGTCCCAGCAATGGGCAAAATATAAACTCAAAACTACCGTCAAAACACTATGAAAGTGAAAAAAATGTTTTAATAGCAGAAATATTTTCTTTTAATTATTTCCAGCAATACATTTCTGAAAAAAAAGTTATTATCGGCCATAGTTATTGAAAAAAAAAATAGAAAAAAATACCAGCAATAAAAAAAATGTCTGGATTAAATAACCCATTGAGGTTAATACGCCGTAAATCCAACCAAACAAAACTCTGGATAATTCTATACATATCCATCCGCAAAATCCTCGTAGAAATTACAACTGAAGTATTCTCATTCACATGTTAAAAAGATGCCAAAAAATGTTATGGAAGCATTGATACGCAAAAACCAAATGCGATCATTCAATAACATCAACTGCCAACACGGTCACAATAAAAATCTACACATTCATTTAAAAAAAAAAAATCTTTGGTAATGTCTAAGAGAATAAACGATATCGTCAGGACATAAAGAACATTCGGCTGATTTTTCCACACTTGATGCCATGATAAGAAAAAAGAAAAACATACGGCGACAAGAAAATTAAAACAAGAAGCTTAACCTCAGTACATTGTCAGTCGTCTATGATGAGACTTGTATAAAAGAGCGATTTCTATCCAAATAGACAATTACATATATATATATATATATATATATATATATATATATATATATATATATATATATATATATATATATATATATATATACGTGTGTGTGCTAATCCTCCTTAATTCAATCAGTGAATATGTTTAAATATTAGCCAACAAACTGTCTGTAAAATCAACCGTATCGATAATTACTCAAAACGATCAGTCTTTAGAACGAAATTTTTCACGACAAAAGGAAAATCAAATGAAAAGAAAATCATCATGGATTGGTTTGATTATTTTATTTCCGACGCATATCAAACTCTATGGGTAATTTAATGCTGAACTCTAAATATTATGTACTCAATTTTAAGACTTCATCTACATATAATTTGAACACAGTATTGTATACATAATTTTATACATTCAAGATAACCGTATATTTTTAGATATATAATTGATACATGATATATTGTAGATGTTGAAGGTATAAAACTATTTTTACGGTAGGACATTATGTGACGGTGTCATTATTTCCGAATAGTTTTTTCATATTATTTTCTTTAGAGTAATTGTGTCAAACAAGCGCAAATTGTGTACAATCAGTTAAAATGTGTTTCGCGTCGATTATCCATCATATTTAAAGACGTATGAATAAAAGACACACATGCAGGTATACACGCGCGTGTGTGCGCATAGACACACAGACACACACACATATATACATATATATATGCAGCTATATACACACAGAGAGATGGAGAGAGATAAAAAGATAAAGTTTGGGAGAGAGACTGACTGCCCTCAGTGAAAACCTGATAAACTAATCATTAGATGAAAAATACATTATTCAGTGCTGACTTATTTAAAAACTAGTTGACCCTAAGGAGGATTGAATACTTTTACTTTAATTACTAGCCCAAAGCAGGCGACCTGAGTAACCATCTTTCTAACGTAGGTGTCTAAACCGATTTTTTATAATATTCAGTTATCACCCGTAGCTTCAGTCATTACTGAATGGAGTAATGGCCGTCCGTCAATTAGAATTTAAAAGATTCCGTTAGTGCTGCATTAGCAGATAATGGAATATTTATGAATCATGCAGGCATCTTATCTATCTATCTATCTCTCTCTCTCTCTCTCTCTCTCTCTCTCTCTATATATATATATATATATATATATATATATATATATATATATATATATATATATATACACACACACGCACACACACATATATATATATATATATATATATATATATCATAGAGCTTATTTTCTTCAAAAATATTTTTTTGAATAATATAGATATATTATGCCTATTTATCATAATAATAATCCTTTATAGTTCCCTAATCAATTATTTTTATGCTCAGATGAAATTCATCAAGGAAGTCATCGTAGCTATTTCTTACCCAAGTACTTTCGATCTCATCCGTGATCATCCTTAAGGAGTGGATTAGAAACGCAAACTCATTTTAAAAATAATCATTTTAAAACTCATGTCGATTCGTTCTGTTACAATCCTTCCAAAACTAAACTTTATCCATTGTAGCTATTGCAATTTTGCGTCCTCGCGTGTTTTTAACAATCATAATATATCTATATTATTCAATGAATATTTGAACATGTGTGTGTGTGTTTGTGTGTGTGAATATGTGTATGTCAGTCTCTCTCTCGCTCTCTCTCTCTCTCTCTCTCTATATATATATATATATATATATATATATATATACCGGCGCGTGCACACACACACATACTCTTATTACGAGGACACCCCTCTACTAGTTTCTCAAGGCAATCCCGATTGCATTTCAGTTTGCTCAACACCCACTGAGCAGACCTTAGAGTTTCTGGGGGAGAGCGTGTTATTTGAACAATCCCAGCACGCTGAAGCCCTCTGCAAAGATGCTGTCTACCCAAGTTCACTCACAAGGCTTGTGTCAACCGGTGGTACGGTTTTCAGTCACTTTCTAAAATGGCCTCACGCTGGGATCGACCCTTACATTTCGATAACATCAGGACCATGGTGAGATTCTCATGATCAGAAAGCAAACATTCTAAGTACTTGGCCTCGCACACTTAACACAGACACATACACACACATATATATGTATGCCTATGTGTGTGTATATGTATGTATGCGTGTGTATATGTGTACTGTGTGTGTGTATATGTGGCTGTTTGCATGTTTGTGTGTGTATGTGTTTGAGTGCGCGTGCATCATTGTGCCTGAGTGGTTCTGTGTGTCTGCTTGCTTTAGTTGGCACCAAAATGATCGAAGAAAAGACAGTTTTCTTAGAGAATTTTATAGAGAAACAAGAAACTTTTGCATTCACAATTTCAATTCTGATGGATTTTTCATATTTGCCACTTGTAAGGATGAAGGAATTGTCCTGTTCCAAAAGTAGACTTGCTTGCGTGAAGAAAACACCATCACTGATGGGCACTGCCCCAGATGCAGGCAGGTCTGTTGCAGGTCGCATTTTTACCTCACAGCGATTCTGACGTTTGCCAATCACCAAAATTGCGGAAAGGCGGGATAGAGCGATATCCGTCGTGAAGAAGTGAGTTTCTTCTTATTGCTTCCAGCTGTTTCGATGCTCTCAGAATGATTAAATGCGATTGGGTTTTGTTCTGGAACTTAGCCAGTAGCTTTGTAGCCATTGGCCTGGTCTCTGCGTGTCTACCTCATTTGCGTAAGGGAAATATATTTGTAAGGAAAGAAAGTTGAAGGGGTGTGGAAAGTTGGTAATCGATAGAGAACTAAGAAGATCTAAATAAAGATATGAAAAACGAAGAGGTATTTTGTGTACGAGGTGTGTGTGGGTGCAAGAGAGAGAGAGAGAAAGAGTGAAGGAGCGAATGTGAATAAGAATAAGAGAAAGAGAGAAGTGATTTCTAAAGTAGAGGTTGGCTAAGTTTCGGTCTTGATTCCTGAAATTCAGGCTTCATAAGAATATCGAATCTACAACTATATAGATGATAGCTAAAAAAGCAACTGTAAGAAGTTCGGTAAAACTAAAAAATTGATAAACTATTCTCGTCAGTGGAACTAGATAGATGGCTAAAAAGATTTTTAAAGTCATTTAGAGTCTCTCTTTATCACTATATATATATATATATATATATATATATATATATATTTAATATCTCTCTCTCTCTCTCTCTCTATATATATATATATATATATTAATGCATGTTTCATTAAATAATATAGGCAAGTATATATATATATATATATATATATATATTAATATCAATTACACACATATATTTATATACACACACATACACACACATATATATATATGTTTGTGTGTGTGTGTGTGTGTGTGTGTATTAATGCATGTTTCCTTAAATAATATAGACAAGTAAGCCAAAAAGATTAGATTGGATTTAAACATCTATCACTATGGTGTTTTGCTTTCGTCTTACAACGATAATGTGATTAAGCTTAGCAGACAATATGAAAGGAAATTACTTAAAATAAATAGACAAAACTTGTCTATATTATTTAATGAAATATGCATTACTGAAAACTTACTGCCTATATATATATATATATATATATATATATATATATATATATATATATATATATATATATATAAAAAATAAAGAAAAAACTTGAAAACTCATCTCGGTTATAATTTATTTCATGAATATTTTAATATTCATCTCATCAGAACGTAAGTTTCTTAGAAATGGTACCAATCCATTCAGACAGATTTTTTGGGGATAAAAAGGAGGAAGGGAAAGAAATACAGCGAAAAAAGGGGGAGGAAATAGAAAAAACAATTTATAATAAAAAAGAAAAAAATTAAAATTTTTAAATATAATTTTAAAAAAATAATGAGATAGAGAAAGAAGATGGAGAAAGTGTTTTATATTCTTGCGATAGAGCAGCGAGAGTCTTGTCAT
Organism: Acanthosepion lycidas; assembly: GCA_963932145.1. Lineage (NCBI taxonomy): Eukaryota > Metazoa > Mollusca > Cephalopoda > Sepiida > Sepiidae > Acanthosepion > Acanthosepion lycidas. The sequence goes on from OZ010586.1 coordinate 101,567,655, forward strand.
ATCCTGAGAAAGAGAACGTATTCGGAGACGCTTTTTGGACTCTATCAACGCTGGAGTGTGATGTCTGAGCAGCTCCCCCCAAGTATGACAACGGCACTCCATTTTTAGCATTACCTGAGTCTTGTTCATGAAGCGTCAGGTACTTGTGTAGCGGTACAGAGATCTGACGATATATATATATATATATATATATATATATATATATATATATATATATATATATATATGTATGTGTGTGTATGTGTGTGTGTACGCGTGTGTTTGTGTACGCGTGTGTTTGTGTTTGTGTGCGTTATATATATTGAGAAGGAAAGAAAAGTTTCTTCGTATGTGTGTGTGTGAGAGAGACAGGGAGAGAGAGAGTGAAGCAGACAGACAGAGAATTCACTGGAAAAAACAGTTCATGTAATCTATCAGTTTCACGCCAAAAGAGATATTAAGTTATGTCGCTAATTATTTTGAAGTGATTAAAGAAAATGATGCTTCTTTGAAGAAATCGTTTCTTTCTTTTTGTTTAGACTTTTAATTTATGTTCCTTTTTTTTCTGAAAGTGAGCATTATTGTTACAGATGTTGCTCTCTTTCTCTCTGTTTTTGTAATCTGTTTTTTTATCAATTTTATTTTTGACGCATTTGGTTTTGTGATATTCCCACATATATTTTTTTAGATTTGTACTTTTCGCATATATTCTGTACTTAACGTAATTTCTTGTGCGTAGGTATTCTGTTTCCAAGAATCTTGTTGTATATAGAAACAATTTTGTATTTCGTTTCGGTGTTACCACTGCTTTGTATATAACGTTATTCTTAGACTGTTACCGTTAGATGGTAAATTTTTCTACAGTTACATGGGGAGTTTTTAAATATTGATGATACATTGTTGTTTTCGTCGTATTATTTTTTTCATTACTTGTCGTATCTTCTCTCTCTGTGTATTGCAAATATTTAGAGCATTGATTGCTAAGTTTGAAATGCTTAGCAAAAGACTTGGGTTCTTTATTCTGAAAGAATTCTTAAAGTAAGATATTTTGCGCTGATCTGTAATTTACTGATTACCCATCCATCATGGTGCTCTCTGTTAATTCATAATAGCGTATTTATATGATGTTATGACATTAATTTGTAGTGCAAATCGATCATTCGAACATAAAAGCTTCATTTTTTTCTTATTCTAAAGTTTTATCCATAAAGATGATCAATACCTTTTCAAGCAACGCAGATACCATTTTCGCATGACTTTGAAGTTAAAAGAGTTAATCTTCATGTGAAGATTTCTTTTTCTGTTTCTAAATGCAGAATATCGCAGTCATCGAAAGTAATAATACACCACATCTTCTAAGCGCCACAATGATGGCTCTCAACAACATCCTATCTCGTCTGGCTCTTAGCAGTTTTTTCTCTCTTTGCTAAGGTCCTCGCCAGCATTTTCGAAATACATTCACGCCAGGCCGTCGGGTTAGTTTGCTCGATTTCTTCTCGTATCTCTCTTTCCCACTATATGCTACGAATGGTTTAAGTTTTCCAATGACCCCTTCTTTATATGCGCAAGGGATTTCAGTTGCCATTATTCATTCAGGCATAAGTTTTGCCATTTTCCTTCGTTGTTACTCGCTCCCACCATGGAATTTTAGTAAACTTCTGCAGAAACATATTTCCGCTGCCTCTTGTTTCTTTTTTTTGACTTATCCATGGGGTGTTTGTCCAGTTATATAAGAAGCATATCACATAGAAACTCAACTCAATTTTTGTTTCTAATGATGTTTTCTCTTTTTTCAGAAGCTTGCTAACTTTTGGATTGCTTCTTTCGCTTTTCATATGGGTATTCGGAACTCGGTGTCTCATTATTCATCGTCTGTTGAAACATTTGCCAGATATTTGATCTACTGCATATTATTGATATTTATATCTCCAAATCACAACTAGCTTCTTGCTCTATTTCTATTGCTGATGCACATAGTTTCTGCTTTCTTCGACCTTTTTTTATTGCATGCTAAAACAACCGTGTGTCGGCCATTAACTCATGTGTCATCTGCGTATCTTTAGTAAAATGACACCCCCCCAACGTTTTAATAAATCTTAGATCATTTATGATTGCCGAGCTGTAGAAGAATAAAACTGGGGAGAAGACGCATCCATGTCTTATGCATCTTTCTATTTTTGTAAAAGTTTCTACTCATGTGACTGCTGCTGATTTGAATCAAAAAACACCAAATTAAAAAAACGAAAATTTGTTTAAATCTAAAAATATAAGATAATTTTATTTTCGTATTTTATAAAACTATTTTTGCTTAGTGCTTATGTGTGTTAAAGTTCTTACAGTCATTGTTGGTAGTTGTTTGTTAAAATGAAAGGAATGTGATTTCTTCGCGTGTATGTGAGAAAAAAAGGCAAAAGAGAAAGTGAGGAGGTAAGTGTAATTATCATGTAGCTTAGTGAGGAAGACAAGTGAATGAGTAGGGGAATCTTTTTCAGCCGATCCGTTGTGAAAATGGTGCAGTTTCTTGCGGTCTATCTACCCTTCCTTCTTTGTCCCTTGAGAAACTTTACTTAAATACTCTTCGAAGACATCCCAAAGCATATTATTTTTTATTATTATTATTATTATTATTATTATTATTATTATTATTATTAGTAGTAGTAGTAGTAGTAGTAGTAGTAGTAGTAGTAGTAGTATTGATCGAAGTGCAATCCGTTCGTTGAAAAATGTTACGTCGCTATTTTCAAAATATTGTTAATTTGTATACCGGATGAATACGTGATCCGCCGACTCAGACACCATTTTATGCTGTTTACTGTTTGATAGACATCTTCGCTCCACATAAAAAACAAATGTCCTGCATATTTCAAATAATATTGAAGTTAAAGCTCCCCGTAGATGAGTTCCTTTTTTTCATATATTATATTAGCTTGTGATTTTTCTCTGTGAACATTATCAATGAACTGATATTCGATTGTCACTTAAAATATGCTATTACTGAAGTAAAACACTTTAAGCTCATATCTCGACGAAAACTTTTCAGTTTCTTTGCAAAAGATTTACCGTGTCTCAAGCAGAAACTGAAGATAGTTTGCGCAAATTCTCCATCTATTATGGAATAATCTTCTACAAGTAGGTTTTGGCAGACTAGCTCATGAGGCTATGTACATATGAGAGCGTAAATTCCGCTTAAAATTCCAATCGTCCCTCGTAATATTGGGATCTTTCTGTTACGAACACGTGAATTTTCATAGTACCAAATTTTACATTGCTTTAACTGTAATTTTATTTACCTGGAATATTCATTCTCTTATTGAACATCGTAAGAAAAAATATGGCAATGAAACTCTCGCATGAAAAGGAAAGGTTTGGAAGTTATGTAACATACAGCTTAGTAAATCCTATTGTTAGTGGAATATTGAGTAAATGCAAGAAAATTTTTATATTGCTGGTATTAAATTTACGCATACTATTCATTATAATTGTTGTTGTTGTTGATATTATTATTATTATAATTATTATTATTATTATTCAGATCATTTAAAATGCTAGAAAATAATTAGATACGCAAGCGACTAACGTCCCAACCCCGACTGATGAACAAAAATACAGGAGAATGTCGGAAGATTTATATTAATGCTTTTGATTAATTGCTCACTTCTCTTACTAAGTGATCAATTGAAGGTACATTTCAAGATGAGCAAGATCCCCATCCCGTGACTGCTTTTTATTTCTTTTGTCGAGTTGATTAGCAGCACAAAGGTTATTTTTCTCATGACAATCGACCTTTGTACACATTATTTTATTTCTTTTAAATTTTTATACTTGTATGCAATTTTTTAAGAATAACTTATTGTTATTGTTGTTGCATAGACCGCAATATTACCATTAGGAATTGTTAGGATTATCGTCATGGTTGAAGTGACGCAAATACCATTAAGTTTCAAATGTATGCTTTGCTTTGTAATTGGTATAGGGTCCAAATTCTTTCAGCTTAAATTTTTGAAGTCTCCGTTAATAGGAAATAATATTTTTTGTTATATTACCTTTTCTTCCTTTCCACTTCAATACATGTTTCTGACTTTGGCAATACTAATCTTGTTCCCTCAAGGGATCTCCTCCTATGAGGACAATCAGTAGCCGAATTGTTCGATCGTTATTTACGAAGTTCCGTTTTCATGGTATGCATTTGGATGAAATCATCGATTTCCCGCAGTTCGATCGGCTCTAAAAATTGTTTTTTTTTTTTTTTATTGTTATGTCTCCTCAGTTAGTCGGCAATCATAGCTTTCGGGAGATTTTTTCTTTACTACTTGAAAAGTCCTATTATTTCATAGGAAAGACAATGGAGAAGTCTACCGTTCTATATTCTATAGTATTCAGTTAAAAGCATTCACTTTTCATCGAACGCTGTATTGCTCAGGATAACCTGCTATTTGACTCGATGTCTGCAGAAGACACGGATTCATGACTTTAGCATAAGTATTAATTAGAGCAAAAAGAAATGGGAAAGTGTAAGTCGTACTTTGAACTCGGTTCATTGAATCCGTTGGTCAGTGTAAATTCAACTGCATCTCAAACATCCAATATTCTGAATCGAATTTTTGACGGTCATTATCATTCGATTTAATTTCATCTTACCTCTGAAATATAAATCACAGGAAAATATTGAGCGTGATGACTTCTTTAAGGAATGAAATAAAACAAATTTTATTGTAAAATTGATCATATTCGCTGACATCATTTGAAAATAAGCATCCTGATCATTATGCAGGTCCCCAATATCTATAAACTTGTATCTAGGGAATAATCAAAAAAAAAAAAAAATGATTCCTTTTCTGATATTAGGTTGGTGCAAAAGTAATGTCGTTTTCTCACATATGTTACTATGTGAGAAAACGACAATATTTTTCCACCAACTAAATAGTATCGTTCACATGCGAGGATTTATTTTTCTTGTTCACAAAGTTGCATTAAAAAACATTTCAAGTGAAAAATCTGAATAAATGTTTTTCTTTTCCCATTCATAAAAAGTGTCCTGTTTCGATGAAGTAGGTTTGAAAAACAAAGTCCGATGGTTTCCTCGTTTACGCTTACAAAACAATTGATTTGTTTTAGGATCATCAAAATTGCTTACATGAATGAACTCAATAGTTTTCATCAATACAACCTGCGTTAATTTACCTAAACGTTTTTTTTTTATTATTAATCAGTTTGAATCTACTTCTTGCATTCAATTATAATGTCGTTTAGAAGTATTTTCCTCTCCACGAGAGTTTTGTCTTTTTTCTTGGTTTTCTCATTTTTTGCTTCGGCATAATTAGTTCTGAAGAATTTATTTTAAGTCGCCTTCAAAATATGTTCTGTTCTTTTTTTTAGGTCATCGTATAACAATTTCTCTCTTTTAGTATTGGATATTTTCGTCTGAGTTCTAAATCCTCTGTGAATTTCTTATTATTCCCTCTATTTTATTATCTATAATCTTTCCTAGAGACAACAATGTCTATTTTCCCGTTCATATTACGTGAGATGTGCGAAAAGTATTTTAAAACTGTTTCCCAATCCAAAATATTTATATAAATAACATATTTACACAGGTGTCCTACATATCTCTGATAATTTTCAACGTCGTTATCGTTAAGATAAAGCACGTTTTATATATCCTATTATAGTCAACAAGAAAAGCAGCTGAATCTGCGAATTGGGGATTTCAATGGCAAAAAATCAGATAATTCACTATCTAATATCTGTGAAAGTTTTGAACAGAAGATGGAGAATGTGACAGTGAAATACAATGTCGTATTTGAATAGCAAAAGATGCCTTCTAAACACTAAAGGAGGTATTATGAACAGGAATTTTTTTGTTTAAATCGCATAAAACATTGATGCTATGTAATGTCAGTTATCTTATACGGATAGTAACTCGGAGATGTATTGGGATTGCCAAAAACTTATTCCAATATCTGGGCAGAATATTGCGAGATAGAAGGATTTCTTTGGTAACAAAGACAAGAGTACTGAGCTGCTATGTGATATCTGTCCTCCGTTACGTCATCGAATGTTGGACGGCCTCCTCAAAGATGAATAAGAGACTCGACGAAGCGAAGGTATGTTTCTACAAAAGCATCCTAAGGTTATCATGGGCCGAACATGTGAGCAATGATGAGGTTTTGGAGAGGATGCAAACAAGGAGGAAGCTTATACTTAACACCAGGAAGAGGCAGCTGAAATGTCTGTGATATGTGATGAGAAAGGAGCACCTGGAGAATCTGATACCCACAGGTCGAATAGAGGGAATGAGAGAAAGCAACGCATGATATATCTGGAGGGCTCAAAAATGTTGATGACATAACGTGGACTGGGGGAGGTGGCAGAGGGACGAAATTTATGGAGATAGGGATAGGGGGAAGGGAAGAGTCATAATCGCCTACGCACTGAAGTGAATGACACATACATCGAATTATAAATATACCATTGAAATCTCTAGGACACAAAATGAGGAAAGATCAGTTAAACATGTCCCCCTCCCAGGACATATTTTAATCATAAAGAGCAGAGGGAAACAAAGTAACCTTCGTAACGATTGTGGGTAAATGGATGAAACAGTTTGAGAAATGGAGTGATAGTAAAAAATTAAAATGATGCTAAGAGTTGAAAGTGATAAAAGATGTGGAGAACGGTCAAAGGACATTCGTACAGGGAATCTAGAAAAATTATTCAACTGAGGAGTCTCCCAAAAGAGTTAGTGACAGCGAGGAAATTAAATACGATACTATATTTTTCAATATTATTCGTGAATGACATTTGATTATTTACAAGTACTGCAACGATTCAAATATCTGGAATTTTTTTAAAAAGAGAACACCTAAATCCGAAGGCGCACTTGGATAGTGAAAAATGCCTTCCAAATTCGAAATAAGTAAAGAAAAATACCAATGATTTTAGAAACAAAGGCTAATATACGTCCTCCTCTATGGCAGTGAATGTTTGACAATCTCCTCAAACGATAAGAAGAGACTTGAAGCAACAGGAATATGGTTATACAGAAGGATATTGAGAACAACATGGACTAAACATGTGAGAAACGACGAAATTTTAGAGAAAATGGAAACAGAAAGGACACTTATACTTAGCATCAGAAGGAGATATTTGAAATATCTATGACAAGTAATGTAGAAAGAGAAGTTGGAAAATTTGGCACTCCCATGGCATATTGAAGGTAAGTGAGGGATAGAAAAACCGCTCATATCCTATCTCTGGAGAATGCGTACATTGGTGGCAGAACAGCATTTAGTGGTGATAACAAAAAGACGTAATTACTAAGTGCTACACAGACAGGAAATTGTGGCGAAACATTATCGGCAAAGTCTTGAGGGGCAGAGATATTTTTTTCGTCTTCTGAATTCATGAAGAATCTTTTATCATAGTTATGATAATGGATAAAACTGTCACCTGTATTTGCCATATTTTTTAACATCTGTTTTATAAGTATTAGGTTGGTTCAAAAATAATGACGTAACAATGTCGTTTTTGAAGTTAAAAAATACGTCAAAAAACGACATTATTACGTCATTATTTTTGCAGCAACCTAATAATTTATTTCCTTTCAATTTAACGAAATGTTGAACCAGTTATATTAATTCGCCAACAAAAGGTGTTTTCTTGTTTGCAATGATGAATAATGTCGCGGTGGATCTGACGTTTATTTATTTATTTATTTTTTTATAATTTCTTAAAAGAGAGTTATGCTTGGCTCTGTAGCTGATTTGTTTTCTGACATCCTATTCTTAGAATAATAACAAGTAGATCACCTTTTCCACAATGTTTATTTGGTATATACTGAGCCAACACTTCCGGCTTATATTTTTAGCTATCTCATCAGTATTACGCTGTACTATTTCCTGTTTTGGTTGTTTTGATTTTAACACAATTTTTGCTTATCCATTTCTTCTGGTTTGCTATTAATAGCGGTTCACGTTCTCTCTTGAAGCGTCTTCGTGACTATGGCGATTATATCGTATATGTAATTCATCTATGTATAACGTAGAATGAGTTTGGACACGTTTTCATCCAATTCGTGCGTTCATTTTGAAAGTTCCTTGTTCTCCATTGGTACTAGCTCGTCTTTAACTCATGTATGTCGTAATTATTCATTTATAAATCTACCTAGTGCAGTTCTGATATCTTGTCATTTTAGATTCCACACAATTAGACACAATTCTCTAATGCAGATGTTTTCATTTTCTCCCTCTTCTGTCTTCATTCATATTCTTTAATATCCTACCCTGCTATGCTTATCTTTATTTATTTTAATCAATTTCCTCTTTCACTGCTCCGAAATTCATAGATTTTCTCTAATCTTGATAGTGAAACGAATATCCTACGCTCGATATTGCCCAAGTAAATATATATTTTATTATTCGCTATTATTACTGATATATTTGGCGAACTCCTAGTTTAGATCACGTGATATTGTCTGTTCAATACAGTAGATCCTAATAAATCAAATTTAATGATTTGCAAATAATACTGCCGCAATTTTATTACTATATTGAATATAAAACCAAATATTGTCCTAATAAAAACAGTGAAAGGAAACGTATGTTACTTTGACGTTTTGAAAAGTGATTTAATTGTTGTAACTTAGTCATTGTGTATTCAGGCTTTGTTCTATATATTTTATCAGGATTTTTAATCAAAGCTGTAGATTAACAACTATTTCAAAACGTTTCAATACAACTCACATGTATTGGGATAAAGTTACTAATAATTAAAATAGAAATTAATAATTTAGAAAGTACATACAATTATTAAGAAATCTAAGTAATGCTTCATGTAATTAAATAAAATGTATTTACTGTGAAAACACGTTATACTACTAACACGGCATTTTGATTAGATGAGATTCATTCTTTAGTTCTACGTGTTCAGCCTATTAGTTTCCATCAAGCCAATTAATCTTGATAGCTTTCGTTAGTCAATTATAACGAGAAGTCTCCGACTGCATTGTCTCCAGCCACACCCCAAATTGCTATTCTGGATATTTCCCAGAAAATTAAAAATTGAAACCTTCAAATCTATTGTAAATCGTTATCTATCTTATCTATCCTCATAATCGTCACTTTTTCATTTTTGTTTGTCCTTCATCAAGTGTTCCAAGAAATAGTACTCAGGATAAACCTTTCCAAAAGAGAACCTAATATCTAGAATTGGAATAAAGGCCGTGATCACACATAACCTGAATCTATTTTTAGAAACCCGACGAACGACGGGTCAGCAATAAAAATGTGAAGGATTGTCAATCAGTTGTAGCGCATGCCACCACATTTGTTTAACTTTGATTAGGAATGAAGTGGAAAAGGAGAAGCAAAGACGTTAGAGGTCAACATCACTTGTGGCGGTCACAAGCAATTTATATTTGACGTAAAATAGCACTTAGCAAAAATACAAGACAGAAAGTAACGGTTCAAAACATAACATTTGAATTTATTTGTTTTGATGTACATGCATATAAGTTAAAGTTTTGATAAAGTTACGTCGCTTAGATTTGGGAAATATTTGTACCGGAGCTCACGAAGTTGAATTGATTATTAAACTGTAGTTTTAAAAGAATAAAGTTCCTGTTGCATGTTAGGAAATGTGAGTTGGAAATGTTGGAAGATTTCAGAAGAGTTAAGAGTTCGTACTTGCGTGAATGTTGGTAATCTTCTTTAACGTCTGATGGCAAGAGAGCTCTTGCAGATTACATCTTGGAAGCAAGGAAGGAGACAAAAGAGAAAACGGAGAGAGAATGCTTGCTCATGTTTTGCTTATATAAGGTCGTGTTTCACGTGATCGGCTCCAGCTTTGTGCGCAGGAAAATTATTCCTCGCGTGCAGGCGATTTGATTGGTCGGATTTGACCAATCAGCAAGCTAGATTTTAGAAGATTAGCCAATGAATGCTTGCCATATGATCTGTATGTATGTATGTGTGTGATGGTGATGATAACCACCACGCATGGATAAGTTATATAAATTTAACATAGAAAAAAAAGAAAATTGTGTTGGAATTTTGGGTTAAACTGGTGTAATAGTAAGCCAACCAAAATGAGCTGACTCCTATCATAGTTCACCAATAGAAGGTTTAACAAATCAGAAGGCTCAAAATATTCAATGCGACGTGTATAAAGGTGGCCATGTTTTTTCCCGAATATGCATTGCCAGCCTTTGATATTGCAGGCTGAAGATTTACGGAAAAGCTGCTGGTGGTATTGGCGATATAGTCAGATTCAGTAGAGTGTCTGACTCGAGAGTATTAATCTTTAAGTTTGTTTCATAGAACAGATTACGTATTGATCCGTATTCATAGACTATGGTGAACATGGTCAACTAATTGAACATGGAATAGGTTGCGACAGGATTTTTTTCGCTCAACAACGGAAATTGTTACAATATCAAAATAGCAACCTAAAACCTTCTGCTTAAATAGCCTCTATATGGATGTCATGAATGGAGCCAAAACCGCTCACATGTATTGATAATATCAGCTGAATGCAACCGATTTCTAAGATCATTGGTTAAAAAGGTTCTGATTGAATGAAATCTGAGGCCATTAGCAAAGATCATCCTTCTTTGAACATTGTAGATTGGTGATACATATTCACAATAAGCATGTGCACCAAATAATAGAAATTCCATCACTTGGGTTCTTCCAACATTAACCACTAAAATGGATAGCACATATAATTGGAAGTTTAAATAATAACAAAGGATTAGGAAAGAAACCCTTATTAATAATGAAAACAACTACTGGACTTGAGAAATTTGTTTTTCTGAAAAGCCATATAAAGCCATTCAAACGAAAGGAGTACTGACTATCCTGTCAATGAATGCGAAATGTTGCTTGTAGGAAAACCGCTAATAATGTGTGTTCCAATAACTTGGACTGATTTTAAATGTTTATTAAGTTTAAGTGTTTAATGATTATTTATTTTATTTTTCTCAGATTTAACAACATAAGTCTTTGACAATTTCACTCATGGAAAGGTTAGCAATCAAACAAGGTGTTAAAGTTATCGAAGCCTATCACGAAAATGGACGTACAAACAGAAATACTATGAGAAATTCCCAGATCGCATCATCTCTCGAAATAGCAAAGTCAATTGGCTACCACGATCGTGCAACTTGACGCTTTTAGATTTTTTTTTTAGTTTGGGGTCAGCTCAAAAGTAAGGTCTATGCCAAAAAGCCAGCAAAAATTCACCAGCTGAAGGATAAGATAATAAGGCATATTCTTCAGATCGAGGAGAAACGAGGAAGAGAACGTCAAGAATTGTGACCGTCGAATAGAGATGTACCGCTGAAGCCGTGGCGGACATTTCGGCGATATTATTTTTCGCACATGACTTAAATAACATGATCCAATAGAGAAATACATAAATTTCCACCAATAAGACTGATTTATTGACTGCTGACTTTAATCCGTCTTAATGAAGCACACTTTAGTACCATTACCATATTAGACTCCTTTCACATAAACACTTTTACGGTAACGCCCAATGTTGACTGACTCTCATATCAGGTGTGAATTAGTGTATGCGAAAGTAAAATAAGAGTTTGTACTGCTACTACTAATATTCGTCAGCAGCTGCTCACATCTGAGCATCGGGATCGTCATCCTCTCTCTTAATTCCTTTATCGATATTTACCAGGTTTTTTCTGAATTAGCATTTATTTATTTTTGTACAACTTATATGTCGATAGTTTTTCCAGTTTTTACTTTCAGTTTTCGCTTACCTAAATTTATATTTATCAACTTCGCATTTCCTACTTTCGTTCATTTAAATTGAATGATGGTTTATCACCGTGTATATATATATATATATAAATATATATATATATATATATATATATATATATATATATATATATATATATATAATGAAAAGGCTTAAACACTAACATTCCATGGTCATAATGTATTCCATTGGAATCGTAAATACGATCCAATTCATCAGACCTACAAATTCAAAATAAAAATCAGAAAAAATAACTCCGGAAATAAAAATAGAATTTAGAGAGAGTGTAAGTATGAGAGTGTGGGACAAATGTTAAAGCTAAAGAGAGGGGCAGCATACGAGAGAAGGTGGGAGATTAAAACTTAGAAGTGAGGATTTTATTATTATTATAAAAAAAAAACCCCAAACCCCCTCTGTTAAGTTTTAATGTCCCACTTTCTCTATTCTGTTTATATATATATATATATATATATATATATATATATATATATATATATATATATATATATATATATATTTAATTTCAATAAAGGTGCAATTAATTTACAAATTCATGAATTATTCATACATAAAACAAATACAAAGTTTAATGATTTAAATGGCGAGAAATTCATCTTCGCGAACAATTCAAATAATATACAAAAACCCCGAACCTGTTTATAAATGAAAAGATCCTGTCTTATAAATTTCAGTTGCATTATGTCTTTTTATTTTACAAGCTTTCGCCTGTTCCTACAGACATCCTCAAGTATGAAATAGATTGTGTTCTTGTTTTTTCTCTCAGTAATAAGTGGACAACGAAATCAGGGTTGTAATCCGAAAAATGATGTCCATTGTATATTGTTGTCCATTGTATATTATTTGAATTGTTAGCGAAGATGGATTTCTCGCCATTTAAATCATTAACCTTTGTATTTGTTTTATGTATGAATAATTCATGAATTTATAAATTAATTGAACCTTTATTGAAATTAAAATAACTGATCCAAGTGCAACTTTCGGATAATAAGTCCAACATTACTGTTATTATTGAACAATATAGTTCATGCCACTTTGACGGAAAATCTAACAGTAAAAAAGAATTCTCTTATCACTATATTTGTACATAAACGCAGAATCTTAAAATTTAAATTCAAACTCAGCGTTGCGACTGCACGTTCCAAAACAATAACACATTTCTCATAGCATTTTTCGGATTACAACCCTGTTTTTCGTTGTCCACTTATTGCTGAGAGTAAAAACAAGAACACAATCTATTTCATACCTGAGGATCTCTGTAGGAACCGACGAAAGCCTGTAAAAATAATAAGACCTCATGAAACACAAATTTATAAAAAAGGATCTTTTCATTCATAAACAGGTTCGGGGTTTTTGTATATTATTTGAATTGTTCGCGAAGATGGATTTTCGCATTTTAAATCATTAACCTTTGTATTTGTTTTATTTATGAATAATTCATGAATATATATATATATATATATATATATATATATATATATATATATATATATATATATATTCGAATTCCAGTCGAATCCATTATATTCACTTACGTGCTAATACGCTTGGGAAATGCATGAATGCTCTTCTCCCTCGAGCCATTGGTAAATAGCAGGACAGACTGGGTTCTATAGACTTGGATGGCAACTGGTCTAGGAGAAGGGCAGCTCTGAATTCAAAACCTGCGGAGGGTCGTTTGGGGAACTTGTGACACGTAGTACACCAGGTTTCTGTATTCGACCCTTCAAAAAGTGTGGATTGTCCTGCAAGAATCCTTCACCACTATATGTTGTGGCCTGTCGGTTTCCTGAGAACTGGTCTGCTTGACCCTCATACGTCGGATTCGTCGGAAGATTGGAGCAAGATATATATATATATATATATATATATATATATATATATATACATAATCTCAATTTGAAATCACCCCATGCAAGGTTGTAAAGCCACTAAGTTATAAGGGAATATAGGGAATGGAAAAAATTAGAAAGCAGAAAAATTGATATGAACCGGAAGAGGAAATCGTAACCGGAATGACACTAGTTAGCGATTGACATTGTATTTACACATTTTCCAGGTTAAAGTTCACTGGAAATCATCGAGCAGGAATGGAGTTACACAAGCGGAAAAAAGAAACTGTTAACATAGAATTTACGCCTACATTTAGCCGACTCAAATGTAAATTGATGAGATTTTGACGCCAGCATAATACTGTGGCAACATGAGATCTTGACGCGAGCATAATACTATGCCAACATTCAAAAAGTTAAAGTATCCTAGCGAAAAATTCTTGTTTATTATTTTCCAATACGGTTTGGAATATCTATCAAAGTATTAAGGTTATAGTTTAATTAATAATACCTAATTATTTAATATTTCATCGTATAAAATATATTACGAAAAAAATTAATGCAATGACATACCGAAAAATTTACAAAATAAAGTAAAAGTATGCTTATATAAGTCTAATAACCAACAATTATATACCGGGATTGTCGGGAAAATATGCTTTGTTGTCTGAATGGAGCATTGAATACATCCATTTTTTATTAGCAAGCGGCTCTGTAAATGTTAAAACGATCGTACAACGGTACGTTTCTAATGTTTTACAAAAGACGATTCTAAAAAAAAAAAAAAAAAAAATAGAAACGTCCATCTGCAATAGCAAAAAAAGAAAATATCTTTGAAGTACCTAAGCTGGAGAGAATCTTTCACTAAAATATATTTTGTATGAGAGGAAATAAAATGGCTCTTCTTTCTGAGGCTCTGCAAAGCTTCGACATATTTTTGCCAGTGGGTTGTCTAGACAATTTGATTAGACATCTTTCTCGTTTGGCTCATTATTCAGTTTTTTCTTCCTCATTTTTTTCTATTACTGTTCCCCAGCAAATAAAAACCACGAATACAGATTAATATTAACTTAAGTCTTATCTTTCTATTTTCTGCGTCTTTTTTTTTTAATTGTTTCAAATATTCCATAAAAAGAAATGCACAAAATGAATGTATTCCTTGCAGTCATATAAATAAAACAATAAACTGTCATTGAGAGACTCGGCATGATAGAAGGAATGGAATTGCGTGTGTGAGAGGAATATAAAGAAAACTTATAGAGATAAGAGAGATTTCAGGGTAAATAATCTCGTGACCTATGCAGTAAATATCAAAATTAAGTTTGATCCTACTGTTGGCTTCATTTTAAAAGTGTGTTATTCTGCATTGGCATTAGTTTCGCTGTATTCAAAAAACTATAAACGAAGTCATACAAATCATTTGAAATGATCAGGGAGTTTTGGATAGTAATGCTCAATATATGACCATATTAACATTTTCATAGCATTGATCAATTAATAGCAAACATTCAAGCACAGACACATATACAAATACACACACACACACGCACACGCACATATGCGTGTGTCTGTGTGTGTATGTATACATACATAGATAGATAGATAGATAGATAGATAGATAGATAGATAGATAGATAGATACTCTCGGCCAATTCTGGTCGCAGACACCAGATGATAGATTCCACCTGTGGTTTATATTGCAACTATACTGAGTGTACCTTAATTACTGTTTCTACCTGTGTGTCCACGCTCCTACATATTTACGGAGAGAGAGAGAGAGACAAATAAAAATAGGTATATTTATACAACGTTCATATGAACTTAGTTTCTTTACACGGTTTTGTCTTGAAACGTAAGTGTAACTGCATTTCCCTTATTTGAAATTGAATTGAGCAGTTTTTCTTTGCATCAAAGTTTTCTGTCTATGATCAATATTTCGTTTTGGTTATGAATTGAATTATATATATATATATATATATATATATATATATATATATATATATATGTGTGTGTGTGTGGGGGGGTGCGCGTGTTTGTGTGTGTGTGTGCAGCAATCTTTCTTTCATGTAAGTTTCATTAAATTTAAATATGACAGACAAGTTGCTTTCATTATGTTTTTATGTAATTTTTTCTTTTCATTTGATAAATTATATAAAAATGGCCAAATGTTGTTTATTTACGAGCACTTTCGGCTATATATTTAGCCATTTTCCAGGTTGAAACCTATTAAGTATTAAATGGATATACATTGCTGTATGTACGTATTTATATATAAATTCTCATTTTCAAAACATAGGCAAGTTACTGTTTACAAGTTCATAGTCGGTATTATTGCGTATTGTTTTTTTTTTTTTCATTAATAGAATATTCTATTATTTCTATCATTTTCGTACATGAAGAGAATGCTATCATATTTGTGTTATCAGAAATATGTTACAAATAATATCCAGTAGAATGCGTATTTAAATGAAATCTAATTGATCTATGGTCAGAAAAAAATGTAGTGTGACAGTTCTTCTAAAATATGTTGTAGTATGTGGCCTATATAATTTTTTACGAATTTTGATTGATCAGGGATACAATTCCTTAATGGACATTTGAATTCGTAAATAATATTTGTTCTGTTTAGTTTTATTCTAATTAATTTTAACTATAAATTTGAAGGTTTTAGACTAATTATTTATTAGAAAAAAATTAATAAAAATATAATTTATCTACTGAAAAGTAAAACTTATACGATCACATGAGAAATTATATAAAAACATATAGCACTTTGCATGTCATATCTAAGAAAACTTACACACACACACACACTCACACACACACACACACACACACACATATATATATATATATATATATATATATATATATTTGGCACCATTTAACGAGGCAGAAAGGGAAAAGAAAGAAAAAAAGGAAAGGAGAGGCTAAGAACCGAATCGTGAAGGATAAGCAAGAACACACACACAGCTAAGAGTCAATGGATAAAAGGATATTTTGATAAGTAACAAATGGCGAAAGAGTGTCATTACAATGACAGGGAAATTCTGAGTAAAAAGAAAGGGAAAGAAGGAAAGAATCAGATATGTTTTGGCATCGGCTGTGTTATCTAAGGATATGAAAACAAACTATTGGTACGGGAAGACATCTTATTATCAACTACAGACCGGCTGCCCAAAGAAAGAGAGAAAAATTATTTATTAGCGAGAAAATACCTGACGTAAACCACGTGTAGAACAAGAGTTATGACCGCCATTGTCATATTGTCCCGTTCGCGGCTGGAGAAATGATAAACCATTAAGGGGAAGAAAAGGAAATGGGACGAGATAATTTTTTTTTTTTTAAGCAAGATATTTTTTTTCTTCCTGAAACAAAGCCGCAGATTCGTCCACGCCCGACAACGACATCATTGGTCGAGTGATGATCACGTGATGTACGAGGGAGGCTGTTACCGCCCATCTGGAGGATGAGTAAGAGAGTTTGCCACGAAGATGTGAGGAGGGCGGTTCACGCCCCTCTGAAGTATGATGTGAAGGTGGGAGTGAGGAAAGATTCCCAAAAACGGAAAAAGGTGGAAATTCCTAACCAGAGAAGTGGATATGTATTTAGAATTATCGAGGAACCCCCCCCGGCGCCGACAAACTCACCCCGGTTTTGGTCGGCGCCCATATAAACGAAGCCACAACGAGCAGAAAGGAGTCAAGACCCAGCAGTTCCCAGAGTCAGTCTCCGGTTGAGGCAAGCCTCGCAGATAGCTGACCAGGATTCACGCACACTTTCCGGACCCATCTCTTCAAACCAAGAACAATTATTTTGAAGAGCGACTTAGATCCAGATCACCGAAATAAGTTTTTCTTTTGACTTTCGTCCAAAGACCCACCGAAACACCAACTTCTTAGAGAGCAGCCAACTTGAAGTATTAAAACTTGCCTAGCGGAAAACGACGTGTCACAATCCATAGAACGGGTCGGGCGATAGATGCAGTCCTATGTAACGAACAACTAGACATAAAGTTTGTTACCTTTTTCTTTGATACTTTGAACTTTTGAGTTTTCATTTTATTGCCTTTTATCCGTATTTTTGTGGTATCACCCCCGTTGGACTCGGTTTGCAGTACGGCCCCGATGACTGATTGATTTCCTCTGCCTAGATCAATTCACAACGTGGGTAGGCAGACTGGGAATCAAAGTAGGACGTCACAGTTGGTGCCGTGGTAGACTGGGATAGAACGACACGGTTGGCGCTGCGACCAGGGGACGACGTCACACACACACACACACACACACACACACATATATATATATATATATATATATATATATATATATATATATATATATATATATATGATGAGCTGTGATACAGCGAAACAGTCTGTCTGTGGATGACAAAATATATGCTACTGAAAATATATTTCATTTGAGGTCTCTGGGGAGGAAGTGTGGGTTTCTAAACAGTGAGACTATTACCCTAATAATGCAAGACTCTTCGGTCTTTTGTGTTTTTCTAAAAAATAAATACGCTTATATTCACCTTCATCCCTACCGTGCGCCAACGGCCTCGTGGTAGAATCCCCCGACTGCTGCCATTTCTGTCGGGTTTCGATCTTAGCTAGAGTCAACCGGACGTCTAGCCACACTGATGAGTTGTGAAACAATCTGTCTCTGTATGACTATATATATATATCAGAAATTAAACGATAACGTATAAAAATTATATATTCTTAGTTAATAAAATTACAGTGTGTCACATAAGGATATTTGTTAACATGCGTTTGTATCAATATATGTTCGTGTGCGAAACGGAAACAGAAATGAGAGAGCCGAGTTCGAATCACATTCGTGTTCCTAATATTCACTAATGTGCACAATACCATGAACATATATACATCCATCTCCTCAACCTGTCGTTGAAATCAATCGTTTAAATCATAGTTGATGTATGTAATTTTTTTTTTTTTGCTCAAAATATTTTTTATTGCATTATTTACTCGGAAAAATGAAATATTTCTCACAATCCAAATAGGTTTCATCTTGAAACCAAAAAGAGTTGTTAAGTCGTAAAAATATATTAATCGCGTGCCAGAGTTTTTTTTTTTCTTTCTTTTGTATTTTCTATAATATCTTCGAATATCATCAATCGGAAAAAGTAAAATGAAACACCAACAGAATTGAAAATTCTGAACCAAATAGTTACTAGGAAATTTTTTTTAAAAATATTCTTATACGATACACAGACAGTAGATTTAAATATATGAACTAGCACGCTGAGTTTTAGATTACTTATTTCAGTTCGAATTTATCAGTGTTTTCTACGTCTTATTCGCTTACAGTTGTGTACAGATGAACACATTATGAACACAAAGAAGGAGAAATTTTCAAAAGAAGACTATCGTTAGTATATGGCCTCACTAGAATGTATTGACATATATTTTGACTCGCAGTTTCACCTTTCTATAGAAGTTTGCTTTTTGATAAAGATTTTTTTTCTTTGTTATTTTTTACTGTTCGTGGTTCTTATGCTTAGAAGTGTTTCTTTGAAAAATTTCTTCTACTTCCTGACAATTGTTTAATGGCTTTTCTCCGTTGGGGATAATATTAGTGAATTTCAGATTTCAACAGAGACCTGAACTAAATTCCATTTTTAGAGATTATTTCTAAGCTAAATGAGTCGGACACGTGAGAAAATCACTTCCGTTAAGAATGACACTGTGAAGTTACAATTTCTTTTAATCTATTCCCCCGACAAATTTGCTTCTTTTAATAACTTCGGGTTTTGGCATGTTAATAATTATCAAATATGCACTCATTATTGGAGAGGGATAATAAACTTAGCGTAGGCAAAATTACATTTCTTGAAATTAGTCAATCACCGATCTGTGAGTTTCCCGGTGGCTGATTTATAAGGTTATATTACCGTCACGATGTTTCTAAGTATTTTTTTTTCAGTTGGGTCGCGTTGTTTATATGTTAGCTATGTTAGTATCCACTGTTGCCTTCAAGCTAATGCATGAAATAATGTTGTCTCTGTTTCATAGTGAAACTCAAATCCGACGTCTCTTAATAAATAGCTTAACGCATATAGTTATTTTCTAAGCGTAGCTTAGATGTGGCACAAGGCCGAAAGTATTAAGCATCTAGTGAGGATCGAATTCACTTTTCATTCGTAACTGATCTATCGAGACAAGCTTGTTAACCATTACACCCCGCCGAGGAAGCTTAACGCATATAGTCTACGTTGGCTACGTTATTGTCTCTAGTTGTGTACCTTATTTATTAATTATAAGAGACGTAAGAGAGAAGATTTTCTGAGACTTTACAAATGCTAGCATTTTGCAAAACCATGTCTTCGCCACCAAGCGAAGAACTCTCACTGAATAATTTGGCAATAATTTACTTCTTTTTTATCAGGAAATCTTGATTTCTACTAGTTACTGATTCGTCAATTGGGCCAATGGAAACACATCGGCTCATCCGGCTTATTTTCCTCTTTTCCACGGGCCGTGAACCTCTCATATATATTTTATTTCATAAATACAAAATGTCTGTTGTGTAAATTAGTAAGAGAATATTTTTGTCGTCTTAATCAATATCCCTTAATCATTATCCTTTATATTACGCAACCAGTGTTAAATTATCTACACATGTCTGTTAAACACTGACAATGCCAATATAAAGAAAAATGCGGTATTGGATAGACATTTACAGTAATATAGCACTAAATGAAGAATGCTATAAATAAATTCCGAATCATAATGAATTAGCTAAATATAGTATCAAAAACTAGATCAAATGCTTTTTATATCTCCTTTTGGACATTGCGGACCATGGTTCTTAACAACTACCTATCGTTTGTAGCTATTATAAATACTTGTGTGTTTACCATCACACTCCCACCTCTTTCTGCCGTCCAATCACATAGTCTCGTCATGTAGGCAGTCTGTCATTTATGTCTTCGATATGTCCTGTGAGTGACACATTTTCCCAGTACTAATTCATCATGATATGTTCCAGAAATTTCTATTGTCTCTTTCTGATTGTAAACATGTGTCCCATTTTGTTTACATTATTCTTAAAACTTTCTCGTTGCTCGAAAGTTCAATCCTGTCACCATGACCATATTTCTGTTATCTCCCGTCTTCTCTTCATCTGTGAGGAAATGGTTTAGGTTTGTTTTCTCTGTTTCAATGACATATCTCTTTATAATATACAGTGCTGTTCGATAAAATTGACTCACCTGATTTTTTTTACTAAAAATATTTTTGTCTATTGTTTTGGGGGTTAAATTAATTTTAATCTTACTAATATAAAGACCCCTTCCAGACCACCTATGAAAAATCTTTATTCACCCTAAGGTATTCTATTGATAATTATAAATTTGGATATATATGAGATTCAGGAAAAAACTGTGCAAAAAAAGTGACTCAGATATCACATTCTAATGATTAAACTGGTAAATTTAAAGAGTTTTTGACAAAATATTGAAAACTATTTTACAATACACTCAGAACAATATTCTAGCGAATTCTAGAACAGCTTAAATTAAATCTAGAGTATTCCAGAATATTCCAGAAAGCCTCATACAGTATAAAAATACGCTTGAAATAGCCACCCAAGTCACTAACCAGATAAACGGGTACAAACACGCTTCAGAACCACTTAAGGTATCTATTATTGCCCTCTCAAAAGCAGGCAAGTCTACGAGAGAAATTGCAGAAATTGCTATAACCTCGCAATCAAATCTCGAGTGCTTAGGGCACATAATGATGTCACTCCTGATCCGAGGAAGGAAACAAGGGACGAAAGAAAAAAGATTGATGATAGAACTGGCAGGGTAATCAAGAGAGAAGTTGCGAAGAATAAAAATAAATTGCAGCCAGTCTAAGCGAAGAGCAAGGAGTTAGTCTTGCCTCTTCAACAGTCCGTCAGAACAAGGTTACACATCTTGTTCACGAAGGTTGAAGCCGCTAATAAGCAAAGCCAACAAAGCGAAGAGACTTGAATAGGGTCACTATTACTAAAATTTCACCGTAGAAGACTTGAAGAATGTTCTCGTCACCGATGAAACGAAAGCTGAGCTAAATCTAACGGATAAGGTGAGTCATTTTTAGCGAACAGCACTGTACTTCGATAGATATTCGGAAGATACCATTTGCTCTTACAATACGCTATCCGATTTCAGTGTCTCAACATTTATGTAAATTTCTGATCTTGAAATATGGCCAAGTGGATAAAAGCGTTGGTTAGATCCAAGCACTAGAGTCAAAGTGTTGTGAGTTCAATACCAGGCTAAACTAGTGATGGACCAAAATACTTGGAGATTTGAATTAAAGGGAAGCAACTGACACACCCGGAAGGAGCATGCACGTGGAACTAGGACAATCCAACATGGCGGGCACAATAGAAAGTTAGGTTCGAAATTCCAATGACGTGATGAAGGCTGAAGTGTAAAATCGCCGAAACGTTGTGAATATGGCAAGGAATATGATGATAATAGTTTGACTAATGTAAATAATCATAGGATATAGACATAAGATATACATATATAGACAAATATTGATTGCTTTTGAAATCACCAATCTGCAGTTAACACATTGGCTTTTCTCTTGCTGACAAACTTAAATTTTGTTTTCAGTTACTATAAATTTTAAAATAACATTAAAAACTTTTTAAAAATGTGGGCGATCTGCCATACTACAAAGGAATTTATAGACAATTTCTTTTTAATTAAAAATATACGGATCCCTAATCAACAGAGATTAGCCTCTGGAATTTTATGGATCACATAAACAAATAATATGATCAAACAACTTTTGTAATCAATGCTTAAAATGTCTTCAAAGGAATTATTTATCTAACTCTCACTGAAGATCTTCCTTCATTACTGTTGTGGATTCCGAGATGAATTCGGTCTCCAAGGAATGACAAACGCAAAAATTAAATATAAGAAATAAAATGTATTTACACAATCATACAAAGAGTAATACTGTTAGTAAGTCCAGGAACGTGGTTAGTAGCAAATACAGATAGACATATAGTGTCTCGAAGTAGGACTTCCTTAGAGTCTACGTGCTTGTAACTGAATTCTACAAGAGGTTACCTCACACTATCTCCGTTCGTATATTCTCTCACTCTCCGTATATCCTCTCACTATCCGACTACTGACTACGCTCACTGACTGTAACTCTGGGTATTTAACGGCAGCGGTCCAGGTACATTTGGTAGAGTCCACTTATATGAAAAAGGGGTGGACCCCTATAACAATTACATAATATGGACTGATATTACAAAATCACTAAAAATAAACACTTCATTCGGAGACTTACAAGTGCGGCAAAAACTACAATGAATAGCATATATACATATAAGGGCAAATACGGATATAATGAAGATATTGAACAAAAGATTATGAAGGCAAATTCCAATAGTGAAAAGAACGATAAATGTTGAAGTGAGTAGGATATTTTTATTGAAAACTGTTTCAAAAGAAATATATTGTAAACCTAAAATGATAATAACGCTGTTAGGTCATAGAATAACTGATGTTTTCTGTAAAGAGATGTTTAATCTTAACACTGTTACTTTCGTTTTAGTCTTACATTGCTCCCTTTTGTTTCTGAATTACTTCCTATTCTCCTAAGATATACATTCTTTATGTATGCCTCCATTTGTTACTTCCTGTATTTGAGTTGCTAGTAGATGCCATTTACGGTTCATATCATATTTGATTTGTTATCAGGAAATTAATTCCTGACTGCCGCTGAGAGTTTTCCTATATGTTTCATTATATTATATCCCTTTCTTTACAAGGTTCTACTTCCATATTATCTGAAAATTCCTATCAAAAGCCTCTGAATGTGTAAATGCCTTCGAAATATTTCCATGGTTGTTGATTTAGTTGTTCTATTTGTGGACAAAATTGGATCCACGGTTATAAGTAAACGGATAAATTCTGCATAATTTCATTAATAGGAATCAATTGAAATGAAATGGAAAGTAGTGATGACAGCTACCCTGAATCAATGATAAAATATCAGGGATGTGGATTTAATAAATACTAAACATTTCAAATGCATCAATGTTTCGTCAGTTATTAGAATTCCCGTCTAGTACAAAAACGAAAATGAACAGAGATAGGCTGCGTTAGAGATAGTTTTGTCCAACACCGCAAATTGCTAAAAAAAATTAAGCAGAAAATACGACTCATCTTCAATTTCCTATTCCGATCGGGATTATCAATTGGATGTCATGCTTGTCATCAGGCCCATTCATATCTAAATGGTCTGCTTTATAGAAAAAGCTTTCTCAGATTAATTATTATTTCCTTACTGTTGCGTACTAGATATTAATTCTAATAATATAGACATGGCCATCTTCAAACCTGTTTTCTAATATATTTTTGTTCGATGATTTTAATGCACATCATGCCTGATGAGTTAATCACTCTCACTGACCTCGCTGGCATCCAAATACTGAAATTCTACATCACTAAATTTTTCACGCAAATTTTGGACATCCCCACGCATTTCCGAAGTAATCTTGATGGGTACGCTTCTCGTCTTCATCTCGTATTTGCCTCTACCACTAAATCGTGTCGTGTTATGCAGATTTACCCTTTTCAAATTTCTGACATTACGGTGCTGTTTCAATACATCACGTTCGGACTTCCTCATCATCCATGAGCCTCCAACAACAGAATATCTTTCTGTTATGTAGGAGTAATTTGAGATTCGTCCTTAGATTTTTTTCGTGAAGTCTATTGGAATTAAGATTATTTTTTTTTACTGACCTGTTCAGAAATACGCCTGTGAGATTTCAACCAAAGTGAAAGCCGGCATCGAATCTTTCATTTCAACACGGAAATACCACGTTCATCTCATTGGTTCTCACCTGCATGCTATAGCATTCATAAATTATTTTTCCGGCTGTACCAGAGCGACATGTCTGATTGAAACAGATATCTCTTCGTCTTTGCTCGCAAAGAGTCCCAGTGTGTGCTCAAAGATTCGAAGGTAGTCTTTGCTTATAGAATCAAACAGCGCCATAGCCTCTCAGAAATTCGGTTCTAGACATTATTGGTGGCTCTGCAAAGATGGACTGAGCATCTGTATATTCTCAATTCCTCCTCTATTAAATTAGTGTAAGATCCTGACATCACCAGCAGATAAAATTGAAATCTTTACTCGAGAATTCTCTTGCAACTCAACAGTCGACTAATTTAGAGTACCAACACTTGATTTCTCCCAACAACGGACGCTGTACTGAGTGATATTCTCATAACATCGTCACTGGTTTCTGACATAAATTCCAAACTAGACTCCCAAAAGACAAGCAAACGTGACAGGATACCAGCCGTTGTCCTAAAAATCACGATCTGGCTCTACAACAATTGCTTCGCTAGTTCCTCCTTTCCAATTTTGGAATCAGTTGTTAGCAGGAAATGTTTTTTAAATTTTAAAGTCTCCAAAACAAAACTTCTCTCATTTAACCAGCACCAGCATATTAGAATCCTCCTTTGTAGTTCCTGTTTTTAAGAAATCAGGAAAACACCCGAACCATAAAGTTATCGCTCTATTAGTCTCCTAGCAATTTTGGTAAAATATTTGAGGCTCCAATCAATGCTGAAGTGGGTAAGCATATTATTACTCATGACATCTTCTCAGAAAAAACAATATGGCTTCCATTCTGCCAAGTTTAGCTATTCTGTGTTAAGGGCCATCACTAAATATGTATATTAAAGTCTACATAATAACGGCAGGGTGCGAGTTGTAGCTCTAGATATCTCGAAAGCCTTTAACATTGTTTGACACGCTGATCTACCGAAGCTCCAAGGTTACATTATAAAAGGACGATTGTTTGATTTAATCAAATCGTTCTTATCAAATCGTGAAATGATATGCGTTTTGAAAGGGCTTGCTACTTGTCATCCAACTGTCGTCCAAGTGTCATTCCTGGGTCCTACGCTGTTTCAGAGCTTAAACAGCGACCTTCCTGTTATCATCAGTAATTATTTATGCAGAAGACCCTACCATTTACACTTCTCTCAATAACAAATCCGTCAAAGATTGCAAAGTAACTCTGGCCGCTGCCCTTGGAATGGGCACCAATATGTAGCTAATTGGGGTAGGAAATGGCTTCTAAATTTTTAAACAGTTCTCAGTTACCCACCATAGAGAGACTTTTCTGCTTGCAATCATTGACGCTAGACTCCTGGAGATCAACACGTTGCGCCTTCTTGGCCACACGTTTTCAACTGGCATTAAATTAAGCTGCAATCTCGAATCAATAGCTGCATCTACAGCCAGGAATTGTGGGCTACTATATCGAACAAGAAAATATTTCTTGTCAGAATCAGTCTTGTACATTTACGAACCTATCATTCGCCCATGCATTGATTATTGCTGCTATATCTGGTCTGGTACTCTTGCTATTCATCTCGACGTTCCCGCCAAAATCCGATAAAGGATCTCTACTTTAATCGATCCTGCCTTGTCATCTTGACTTCAGTCACATTCTAAATGATGCGATGTGGTTCCCTCATGACAAGATCTTTTTTCCCCTGGTAACCCGAAAACATGAATTGAAGAGTGCTACTAGATTAGCATCTAGGTCCCAGCCGTTTACTGTTGAAATTGCTAAACTCAACCTCCACTTCTATTCCTCTATGCTCACTCTTTTCTCTTTTTCACTGCCTGTAAAACTCGTGAAATAGTTGCATTCTCGCCATTCTCGTAGTTAAATAATTAAATGAAAAAATCCAAAGTAACTCTACGCACTAGATCAAGAAAGGTCTAGCAATAGCAAAAAGTGATACGGCAAAATTGGGAAATACATTGTATGGTCGGAATGGACCTTCAATATGAAGTTGAGTGGGGATGGAAATAGCCTGTAAACTATAATGCTTCTAAATCGAAACAGCTCTCATTTACCCACCATAGATAATCCTGATGCCCACAAGAGCGCGTCTCTGTGCCTGTTTGATCTTACACTATGACACAACTACATTGAATCTATAGCTTCATCTACCGCAAGTAAATTTGGTTCTCTGTGTAACGCCTGAAAGTTTTTTTGGCTGAGTTCATCATTCAAATCTACAAATCAACCCGTGGTTCATCTTGAGGTCCTCGACAAATTCCACAGACGGTTATACATCTTGATTGGTCCCTTTCTGGCGTACAGCCTATAGTCACTTTCTCACAGACGTGCTGTGGATTCCCTCTGTCTTTTCTACAAGTACTTTTATGGCAACTGCTTCGGCGAGCTATTTTCACTGAGTCCAAAACTGCATTAATTTAAGTGTGCTACTGGGTTGGCATCTAGGTCGTACAATTTCAATGTCGAAACGGCTAAATGTGGCAATCTCTTCTACTCTAACGGCTTTTTATCTCGCACACCCCGTCAATGAAATTCCCTTCCTATCACTTGCTTCCCTGATAGCTATAATCTCCAAATGTTAAAATGTAATGTCAATCGACATCTTCTGATGCCTTGACCGTGATCCCTGTCTTTCGCTTCATCCTTCTCTTAAACACTCCTCTTTACTCTTAATTTCACTCTTTGTAAAAACTTGCGTGTTAGTGGCGGTCCCGCCTTCCTTGGGGTGATTTGCTTAAAAAAATAAACATCCTGCCTAAAGTAAAATTACTACGGGGAACTGTTTTTGCCATGGCCTTCTACGAATGCGAAGAAATGGCAGTGACCAATAGTGAAAGAGTATGGATTGATATTTTCAAGATGTGTGCATATCGCAGAATACTTAGAGCGTTATGGAATCCAAGGCGCTCTAACAAATGTGCGCTAGCTTCAATCAGAGTAAGATACTTATTGAGAGAGCAGATGTCTGTAAGGCAATTCCGGGCATACAATGCAGCTTCGATAAGAAAATTCTTCTTGGCCCTGTAGAGGAACGCCCACCAATATCGTAGTTTGTGGATTGGAATGACGCTGGCTGAGGCTATAAGGGCAGCCCCAGACAGAGATGTGAGGTAGTACTGACCACAGCGTTAACTGTATAAATGATGATGATGATGTCATTGATACTTTTTCGAGAAGGCTTCACCTGATAAAGAATAAGGTTTTGCTAATAACCTCTATTAAGAATTCGAGACTAAAGGTATGTTCATCGTTTATTCACTTATATATTCACTGTCAAATTAGCATCAGCCGCCGGGGTGTGTCGTTAGTGCGTGACTTTCTTCGAAGATTCTTTTCTTGTCACGATGATGCGGGAGACAGTACATTACCCCTTAGCAGGACGCTTATAGAACCTACTCTCACCAAGTTGTCTTGTGTGTGTGTCTTTGTTAGCACCAAGGATATTGATTTCCTGTTTAATATTGGCACAGCCACCGACGTAAATTTAGGATAGTTTTGTACGTCTTGTATAATGGTTTGCAATTAAGAACGAGACACATGAGTGCCGAGTTCGTAATATTCATTTGGTCAAGGTATGGATGCGTTTCTCTTCTCATCAACTACTGGTTAAATAGTCGGTTGATTTGCTTTTTGGCATATTAACCTCTATCGGTTATTTACTGACGGAATCTGAATATTTGAATACAACGATATGAATTTTGAAATCATTTCGATGTATTTAACTACAGATAGAATGCATTGTGGGTCATTTAGCTATTGATTGTATTGTTCATTTTGCTATAAAGTGTATCTTTGAAAATTCTACGATAAAATGCATTTCTGGTCAATTTGCTTAAAAATGTATTGCTGGTAATTTTACTATAAATGCGTATTGTTGATAATTTTTTTATATAGAAGAATTATTACTGATATTTTTTACTATAAATTGTGTTTTTATACTTTCATAGTGTTTTTTTTTTTTCTGAAGGGGTCATTATTTGCCATAGCTGAGACCTGTGCTACCACCCCAGGTCAGGATGGGCCTGGGAGAAACATCAATTAAGAGGAGGTTGCGCTCTTCTCAAAACCTCCAATCTCCTGATGGGAGATCTTGCTGCCGGATGTAGTTTAGCATCATACCCAAGAATATGTTTAAATGGCAGGACCGACTGTGTTTTCTATTCTTTTTTCTGGCAGCCATTCTTGAGAGTGTGGCTCGATAAAATGATATATCTCCCAGCAAGTCAGGTCAACACGTGGGTCCATCGCCTGATGAAAAGGCACCGATAGTGTCAATATTGTGTCAGTTGCATCTTCTGCCATGGGCTGAGAATGTGAATGAGTTAACTTTTTTACATTATGTTGCCAAAAGTTCATCTGTAAGTCTACGAAGCAACTCAATATTCTGAGGTAAGACCGAATATAAAAGTGAAATTGCTATTTCTTATTGTGAGTTCTGTACAGATTGGCGTCACTACGTAACAACTCCTATGTCTTGATAGACATTCAATTTTATTCATAGTTCTGGTTGAGCCAAATAATTCAGATACAACACTGTCTAACTATGGAAATATGGGTTTTACAGCATAAATCATAGATTAATTTACAATGAATGTGTAAGTGAAGTATAATAAACATATTCTGATAAAACTACCAAATTTGTATTAAATGATTCATTCCCTTGTCTTGAGAATACAGGGAATTGTCCGCTTAAAAACTTAGGTCTTTGAGACGTCAAGAGGTTTATGTTGTAGATTATCGAATTCAAACCATATATATATATATATATATATATATATATATATATATATATATATATATATATATTTAAAAATTATGATTCCAACAAGCTACATAAGAGGTCTCATGTTTCAAATACAAGAGCCGAAAACTTCAATAAAATTATTAGAATTAAATTGAGTTAAAGTGAGCTCTGTTTCATCTTCAAGCGAATTTCTTTTGGGAATAACTTATTTCTGAAATTTACGGGTTTTAATAGGAATCAAAAATTTCCATGGTGATAGCCATGGTGAACTTTTGAAATAGGTTGGGGTGTTGCCTACTAATGATATGTATCAACATAGAGTTACTTTCATAGATGTCAAGTCAGGGTAAGGTAGGGGTATCTGAATTTAAAGCGGAAGATGTTTTCAATCAGTCAGGTTTACTTGTCTATGAAGATTTATTTATTTTTTATTTTATTTCTTTATGAAAGGGTTTTGTGTATATAAAAATATTCGTAACATTTGTTATTTGACGATTTCATAAAGGGCTATTTTGTAGGGTGTTAAAACTTTTTATTGGGGCAATGGATTATAAAAGTTAATTTACTGTATGTTAGTTATTAAGCTAAATTGTTCAATGCGTGAATTTGATGATGTCGGCAAAAAACCGTTAACTCATGTCTATTGTTTAATAGATTTTTATTATTTAGAAACTTGATAATGTGCAGTTTCTCATGGAGGCACAAAGGGCATGGGTCATCCCAAGTTTTACATGTTCTAGTCCTGTTTATAATTTTCCATTTTACCTTAGGTGTCCTATTTATTTCTTTCAGATTCCAAAAATATTTAGATAGAGAAGTCTGATTTCTTTTATTTATATTGTTGAAAGAACACTTTTGCTGCCTCCATCTAGCTTTAAAATCATTCTTCGTGGACCCAATGTATATCATACTAATATTAGGACTCTCAGTGGATGAGATCGTACATTGGTATACCACAGATTTGATGCAGCATTTATTTTCTAATGGGTAATCTTCTGGGTTTCTACAATTACACAATTTTTCACTGTTATTGTCAGACTTAAGTGTAGGGTTTTTATTAATACTATTCAGGCATGGGGGTTTGTTCAGGATTTTATTATTATGTTTTTTTATTATACTTTCTAGGTTTTCGGTGCAACTGTAACTGAATTTTAGGGTGTTCTTATTAAATATATTACTAAGCCTACTATTGGTGGGGAAGTGTTTATCAATTAGGGCTAAGAATTTATGTCCTAGTTTAATACTAACCATTTGGTTGAACGGAGGGGTATAACAAATGATTTTTCTTTTCCTGTAATGTAACATTTGCATTTGGTTACAAAAATGCAAACATTAACTATAGAAACAATTACAATAGCCAGAAGAAAAAAAAACAGGAAAAGAAAAATCATGTAACAAACCCACATGCCTGACTAGTATTAATAAAAAAATTAAAATAATAACTAAAATACTAAAGAAATTTGGATTACTAACCTAACCCGTTCTTTCCTATTTTCTATATATTTTCACACACACACACACACACACACACACACATTGTGCCAGTTTCACATTCTGCCACGAGAGGAGAAGGAGAACGCTTATAATTTTTAGAATAATAAAATCTTATATGTCAACAGATTGGGAAAAATAAAATATTCTGATGTGACACCGAGTATATAACACCAGTTTGTATTTCTAAGCGTGTACTGTGTATAGATTGAGGTCACAACAGACAAACACCTATTACTTGATAGTCATAAAATTTTATTCATATATCTGTATGATGCAAATAATAGAGAACAATGTCGAACATTGCAATATGAGTGTTAGGGCATACATTAGAAGACTGTTTAAACAAAATATATATTATAATACAATTAACAAATTTGAAATAAAAAGGACAATTAAAATTTAAATTTGGCAAGAGAATACTGGGAATTTTTCTCTTAAAAATGCAAAAGACTTTGAAACTAGAAGTTGATGTTAAAGAATAACTAATTCAAACATATTCCTGAATTTAAAGAGAACACTGTGTATTTGAAAAGCCAACATTAAATCCCAAATGATTATTTAGAGATAGTTGTCTTGGAATGACTCATATAATGCATAATAAATGGACTTCGTAAAGGAAGAAACTATGAACGATCTTATCTGCAATGTGTTATGCTCACAAACATGAAAATAGAAGTAAATTTAATATAAAGCGAATCCATTGATTATAGTTAGTTTTAAGCTAGCTACTCTGTTGGAGTCAATCTGCAAAGCAATATCGATAAGAACAATCGGTGTAGAGTTCGCATCCTAAATTTAGAATATGTTTGAAATTCGTGAGTTCAGATAGATTTTCTGGAATATGTTCCATTTTTCAGTGGAGTGAATTCAAATATGATGAGCAGGAATCTGGTATGCCGCAAAACACAAAAAACGTAACTATTTAGGCATTTGAGATGGTTTTTATCGATACAGAGTATCGAGTCTTTTTCTTACCTGCATTAGTCTATGTATGCTTTGATTAATCGATCTGTATGCAAACTTAGTTCTTTCGCGTCCAAATCACTACACACACACACACACACACACACACACACACATATATATATATATATATATATATATTTGCTCTACTTCAAATGTTATTTTAATGTATAACTATGTTTGACATTGAAAATTCAGTTCTTTTTTTTTAACTGTGTGAATTAAGTCTGACAGCAAGCGCACTCAAGAAGACGTAATAAAGACAAATCCTGTCCCTTTTTGGGAGAGTGCATTAGTGCGCAATCTCTCAGATATACAATGTAATTATGTAATTTAAAAAGAAATAGACAGCTTTTACTTGAAACACGCGTATCCAGTAATTATATATATATATATATATATATATATATATATATATATATATATATATATATATATATATATATATATGATTTACGCAAATAATGGATCAATTTTAAATTTTAATCTAATTAATATAATTCCATATGATTATGAACGTTAATGAGATGTGTTTGGGTAGAAGTTCCCTTAATTAAAACAAGTGAATGTTGCCTTTACTGGCCTACAGTATCAGAAGTCATTATAGTGAGACATTTTAAATTTCTGAAGAAATGCTGTTTGGAGAATTTAATACAAAAGATATTAAAAAAATGTCCCGCTCGAAGTGGACGAGTATGTGAATTACTTTGTCCGAAGTTTTAGCAGAGCTGGTACAAAAATTTATGTTAAATCTAAATTCTGTTAGAACTCTAAAGGGTAGGAAATTGTGGAGAACCATGATCGCATATTTCCTAAACCTGAACACGGATATAAGAATAGGTTGCGGTAGTATGTATTTTCATTTTGAAACATGTTTCTGTCACTACAATGGAACTGAGTAATCGGGCACTTAAGTCTTGTCTATTAAACTGGAATTGCTTAAAAAGCGACATCTATACGAAATTGCTACCACATGGAATGGAGATAACTTCGCTGTGCTATTTGAGAGCATCAGCAACGCATCCGCAGAATAACGCGTGAAGGAACATTTTGGTATCAACGCAGTGCCGCATTGCGGTCAACGAACACCACAAAACGGTGACAAGAACGAAATTCGCAATTCCCTCACACCTTTTCTACGGTCCATATTTGGCACCTCATATTTCTCGTTGTTGTTGAATGTGAAAGAATCGTTGAAAGGTCAACATTTTTCATTCGCTGCTGAAATTGAAGTCGGTGTACAAAATGGATAAAATAAACGAGAAAAAAATCTTCATGGACAGAAAGTAATGAGCAGTGCACGTTAGTAAAAGAAAGTTTTTCCCCAGAATTTTCATTCTTACTTCAAAATTAATTTCTAATTTTCATGTCAAATACATGTTTGTGAGCACATTCTTTATTCTAATATGTTTACTACTTACTTTTAAAGATATTTTTAATCATTTTACCAGAATTAAGCCAAAAAATCTCGAAGACACAAGAAGAGACGTAATTAAATTGAATATGAGGAAAAAAAAAGTATTATTAACAAGAGAAAACCACAAAAAAATATCAAGTAAGACAGAAGGTAAGTAGTGAAATTGCATTTAATTTTTGAAGATCAAAATGGTATGACGAGTGAATATTGATGCTTGCAAACACGCACAAACATACTTATATGAATACATGTGAGAAGATAAAGATCAAACAGAAACTTATCAATCTAACACGTTTCACTTTTATTATTCGCCAGAGATTGAGTGAATACAGTAAAAAAAAACAGAAATTTGGTATTTTAAATGTTGTTTGGGCTAACTCTCATTGGTCAGTCACGTATTATGTGCATTAAAACCATACATAATTCTATATGAATGTAAGTGTGTAAAGATTCTTGTATGTCTAAGCGGGAATGTGGGATGGTAATGCTTATTCGTAATTGTGTATGTGTATATGTCTAGGAGTAGAGGTTCTAATATCTTCACATTTGTGTGGTCAGCCGGCGCAGTTAGGTATCATTCAAATTTAATCTAATGTTCTTTTTTATATACGTACTCTTTATATTCGATTCTTTAAGAATTGATTCAAAGAAGGATGACGATGCATTGTAATGTTTTAGGCGTGTGTTTATTGTTGGCAATAATGTTATTATTAAGTTTTCAAATTATTTTCTTCTTGAAGAATTATATTCCATTTTTTAATAAATTCGTGTGGCATTAGTAAAATGAAAGTTATGTCTAGCCTCGTTTCGATATAATACGCGGAGTTAGATCGTTTGATAAACGCAAGTCTCTCTTCTGTTCGTAGGTGCGGTATTTTCGGCAAACGCTTTTGCATTTGAAATAATTTATTTCATAAATCAATGCATTTGAATCGGTGTTGGATTTAATTTTTTTTCCCGAATTATATCACTGATTGCCTTGGAGGTAGTGTTAATGCTTCTAGTACTAGTGATGACTAATTTCTTTCTGAGTTTAGGATATATATATATATATATATATATATATATATATATATATATATATATATATATATATGATGAACAAAATAGAAAACATATATCAATCTAACGCGTTTCAAACTTATTAAAGCTTCGTCAGAGTTGGTGATTACTCATTGGTCAGACACCTGCATTAAAAACATAGAAAATTCTATATGTATGCAAGTTTGTGATGATTCTTGTATGACTAACTGGACATCGAATGGCAATATGCATTCGTAATTGTTTATATGTTTCTGTTTAGTAGGAGTTCTAATATCCTCAGCGTTTCTCTGACAGCCAGTGCAGCATTGCGTCACATCAATCTAATTCATGTCTGCTCTCTTTAATCACGTATTCTTTATAATAGATATATATAAGTGAGATTATTTAAGAAGTGATTAAAAGAAGGGTCGCGAAATAATGTAATTAGCCGCGGGATTATTGTTGGTAATAATGTTACTATTAAATTTTCAAAGAATTTTCTTCCTTAAATAAATATCTTCTTTTTTTTTTTTAATTAGGATTATTTCCAGCGTTGTTTCTATGCAATACGAGTCAGATGGACAGTTTGTCTAAATGTCTCTTGCCTTCATAGATGCTGGGTGATTTGATCATGTGATGTCTCCCCCACATAAACAGTTTTGCATCGTAAACCAATTATTTGATAAATCCCGGCATTTGAATCAGTGTTGGTGTTCATTTATATTCCTAATTATATCTCCGATTATCTTGGAGGTGGTGGTAACGATCCTGGGATGACTAATTTGATTGCGAGTTCAGTAGAAAGAATGTTGGATGATAGGATTATACATTCTGTGTAATGTTTGTTAAATTTTTATTAGTGGTGTTGGATTTTTGGAAGGTCGGTTTTTAGCGTTGCGGATGAAATAATGTGGGTAGTGTCTAAGTTTCCTCAATATATTTCTTTTCTTCAATTAAGTATTCCGGACTACATATCGTACTGGCTCTCAGGTAGAATCCCATGATTAACCAGATTTTATTCTTTGGATATGGTGGGAATAAAAATTGAACATATTTTTTTTGTTCGTGGCTTGACGATAAACTTTAAAATATGATTTCTTATTGTTGTATATTAATAAGGTAAAGAATGGTTTCTATCAAACTCGCGTGTGAATCCAAGAGTCGTTTCAACATTGTTGAGTTTTATTATTACGTCCCATATTTTGGTATACTGGGGATATAATAAGAGGATATCATTTATATATCATAGATAAGTAGAGCGTTTTGGTATGACTTATTTAAAGAGACCGCAATATATAAAAGAGAACTCTAGAAAAAAGTTAAGCAAAAAAATCAGTGATAGCGGATACCATAAGGAAGCTGAATTTATCCTTGTAGAAAACAATGTTTTCTCTTAATTTCTGATAAAGCTTGAATAAGAATGAAACAATTAGTTCGATGTACGTTTCTTTTTTTGTTTTTATCTCATCATTTTTTCGTTATCCCTAAAATATTTGATATTTAACTACATATACATATATATATATATATATATATATATACACATATATATATATATATATATATATATATATATATATATATATATACGCACACATACATATACATATACATACATACATATATATATATATGTATGTATGTATATATATGTATATGTATGTGTGCGTATATATATATATATATATATATATATATATATATATATATATATAACAAGAGGAAAATATTACTAGCCGACGCGTTTTGTCTGTCGATCAAGGCAAATATTCAAGGCATTGCTCCCTCGAAACATTCTTCAATTTGTTTATTCATTCATTTTGTTCTTTAGTGAAAAATAATTTACCAACACACACGCGAGCGCGCATACACACACAGAAATACACACACACACACACACACACACACACACACACACATATATATATATATATATATATATATATATATATATATAAATATGCAGACATTGAGGCCTGAAAAGTTGCGTTTAAGCATGTCACTGACTGTAGCCGCTGGGTATTGACATCAATGTCCAAATTAATACTCAGATAGGCTGATATTGAGCAATTTAACGCATAAATATAGCGTACATTGAAGTTATGTTGTATCATGCAAGCACATAAGAACTCTCTCTCTCTCTCCTACACACACCGACACACAAACATGCATTTTTTCTTTGGACTTTTTTCACTCTGTTCGGTTGTTTACAAATTTTTGTCTTTTTTTCATGAATCTATCTCTGTGAAATTTCAACTAGCATATTCCCGATATATTTCTCCAGTCATTCCTAGTAATCTTCTTTTAGGAGCATAATAAGACTTTCTCTATTACGTTTCTTCTATCCACATCGGATATAAAGGACACTGAAATATTAAAAGTATACAGTCGATTTGGTATTAATGCGTGTGTTTTATGTATACGTGTGCGCCTTTATCTGTGTGACGATATATTCCTTTGTACATTTATGTGTGCGGCAATCCGAGACATAAGGACAGAGGGAAAAGAACAGTGAGAGCGATCTTGAGACAGGCAAACAAAAATGAATTCATCGTCCATTGTGTCTTAATGATCTTGAGTCAACTCAAATGTTACTGACATATACACAATGGCAAGTTCGATGCAGGTCGTGTTCAGAATTTTATATAAAAACCTAATGTTCTTTTTGGGAAAAATCGCACCACTGAAAACTTTAGTCTGTGAGGAATAAGGACATTTTGAGTCTGCAATTTCGAAAATGTTTCATTTTTTTTTTTTTGACATTTCCTTGTGTTTTTCCTTTTGGTTTACGGTCTCATCACATTGAAACATCCATCCCCCTATGATGAGCAAAGTTAAGCAACACCTGATCAGAATATAGATGTGTGGCCGTTTAGGTATATCAGGTGATGTAAGCCTGGATGTGATGGTGGATAATGGCTCAGAATTGTTAATCGGAGAGCCGAGTTCAAATTCCTCCTGCGTTCGTTATATTCACATAGGCGCAAATTCCCTGGGGAAAGTTATGAATCAAACAGTTCTTAAACCAAGTTTAGGTTAATTAGTAACAGTATATCACTAAACCATTACCACCACAGATTAACAGTCTTACAACTGAAAAATAGTTTCGGGTTTTAAATAACTTACAAAAGGCTGATAAGCCGTAGAGAAAAAATCAATTAAATCGTGTTGCTCTTGATTTCTTTTTAGCTTTCTTTCTAGCTTTCTTTCTAGATTTCATTATTTCTTTTTTTTCTTTCTTCCTTTTCATTATTATATCTTATTTTTTCTTTATTACATTCATTTTCTATATTTTTTCTTTCTTTCTTTCTCTCCATCTTTCTTTCTTCCTTTTCTACATTTAGATTTAATGCTCCATTTTGCAGTCTTACGCATTTATTGAAACTATACATCCTCACTGATTTTTTCCTTTAACTTCTCTTCTACCACTTAAATTTACATTCCGTTCCTTCTTTATTTCCTTGATCATATATTTTACGTTAATTCATTTACTTTCATGCTCGAAAAATCCTCAAGTATTTATAGAAATTCTATTTCCATAATGAGTCATTATGAATGTCTAAACAAACATCAGTTTAACCATCTTTAAACACCGCCTTCCAGTGACAGACCAATTACGCCGCATTAACCTTCGACTGACACCTGAGTCAAATAATTTTCAATGAACTCTTAAATGGACAAAGATCCAACGGCTACCCTATGCATCGATATCAACTAAATTATCCTATAAAAAAGGCAATGATGAACAGCAAAACTGAAAGAAACTAGGAACACGTCATCCACTTTGACGTCAAACTACAATGGCTCTTCCAATTTTGTCTTACAAGAACAACGTACAAGGGTAGCGGACAATCTCTAAAATTCTTATTAACCACAATAGTGCGTAGTCACGGGGATACAGGAAGGTGGATTAAATCATCAATACGAAAAAGAGCCGACTGATATTCAATATTACTTTGTGTATATTATATTTCTTCCCCTATTTTAATGGCACATCGAACTTGTTTCTTTCTTTCTAATGAAGTGTTTTTAACGATAAAATGCATTATATATATATATATATATATATATATATATATATATATATATATATATATATATATATATATATATATAGTCATACAAAGCAGACAGTTTTGCAGAACTTCAGTGGAGCAAGACCTATGATTGCTTCAAGCGCGGATCGAAAGCTGACCGATTTGACATCTGTTAGAGATCCTACCGCTAGGCTATAAGCTCACGGGGAGAGAAAGGGAAATTTGCACGTTTTCTCTCCAAAATACGTCAGTGGCCCGGAGATCTCAATTCACTTGGAGTGCAATGTGTTAATATCATTAGGAGCCACTGTTTTTAAAATGAGCCTTTTCTCAAAAGAGCTCAATCGGATTTCCCTGCAACATATCCGTGTGTAACTGCAAAATTGTCTAAATCGCGTGAAAGCATGGGGAAATTGTATATCCCACAAAATGTCCTAAGTCTAAAAAAACACTAAACTAATTGAATGTGTATCCTATTTTTTGTTAGATAATATATTTAGCCAACTTGGTACCATTTGTCGTAAGTCTCAATGAAAAGCCCTTTGAGTTATTTAGCTTGAAAGGGTGCAGGTTAAAATCATTTTGTGTCAGAACCATTATGCCTTTCCAAGTTTGCAATGATGAGACAATAAAGGATCAGTTACGCTTTCAATAATGGTACCGGCATTGCTACTCTGTCTTCCATCTTCAATGTCCATTCAAGAGAACGGTGAATATGTTCAGAATTTGAGAACGGTAGAGAGAAAAAATGGATCAGAAGTGCACAGTAGCAAGAGAGATTGTCATTTCAGGTACGAGATAAATACATTCTTGACGCTCAAAGTATAGTTCAATAGTGTTATGAAAACCTCGATGAATTCCTGTAAGATATCTTTAAACATTTCATAGTAGTAACGGTTCAAAGCTTAATCTAACAATTGGACAATATTGATGTTAAACAATTCGGACGATTTTGCTGTTACACAAGATATATATATATATATATATATATATATATATATATATATATATAGAGAGAGAGAGAGAGAGAGATAGAGAGAGAGACAGAGAGAGATAGAGAGAGAGAGAACAGACAGACAGACAGACACAGACAGACACAGACAGACAGACAAGTATATCAAAAGCATTTTCAAACATTGGAGACGAGTTTTTCACACCAAAACAAGGATAACATCCAAATAAACATATGTCTGCCAATCCTTCGTTTATTAAATTTCAAGGAAGTCGACGTCGATTGTGCTGTGTTGCCTGTAGACTAGGTTACATTAGTCATTCGTATATATCTGTGGCTAATCTCTCTTCAAACTTTAACATATGTAGCAGTGAATTAACGGAGAATTGTTACGTCAAACAACGACAGGATATGTTTATCGTGAGCAGGCAGCTGTGATTTTTGCATACAGATACGCGAATGGTAATGGGCGTGAGGCTGCACGGCTGTATCAGATTGCATTTCCATACCGAAGTCGGCTGAGTCATCCAACCTTTTCTGCTGTTCATCGTCGCATTGCTGAGACAGGATCCGTGTCAGCACAAACTATGAATAGAGGAAGACCGAATTCCGCTCGTACGGCAGACGACGATTAATAAATTCTATACGGTTTCGGCCACCTTTCAGGTATCAGCACACGTGCTTTGTTAATTTTTGGTGTTTGAAGTAAAATATTCTGATACATACATACATACATATATATATATATATATATATATATATATATATATATATATATATATATATATATATATATATATATATGTAGATAGATAGATAGATAGATAGATAGATATGTGGTACCATTTACCTGCTTACGACTTTGCTTTTCAATTCATTACTTTTATTTACCCTATACTCTAACTACTGTCATCAGCTTTGTTGTTCTTATCACACGTTTCGACCGTTGAATTCTCTGTCCTTCATCAGTTTAACCTACATTGAATTCGGAACTGAAACCTTTACTTAATCTACGGGTAGTAAACATTTTTCGTTCCAATGCACATCTGTAGGCATCACGTCCCATTGTTAGTTTTTTTAGTACTGCTAAGTTATTAATCGCTTGTTTCCTTGTACAAACTACCTTGCTCAGCGATGTAATCTGCTAACTAGGATATTGTCTCGAAGGACAATTCGCTGAAGTGCATTTGGAGTAATAAACCTAACAGACCTGCTGATTATTGCTGCTACTGCTGTTGTTACTTCCTGACTTGTTTTGGTTGCTGCTGCTGCTGCTGCTGTTGAAGACTTGCTGTCATTTGTTTTTCTTTACTTATTAGAAGCTCCCATAGTGTATTTATTTCTTTGTTGTCCTACTAATGAGGTCCCGATGATTTATCAAATGCGCTAATTATTTCAGACTAACACTGCAGTGATCTTCCTTATCCAGTATTTTCCTTCATTCAAAAGAGGCTGAAAATTACCAATATTACCCAATATAAATTATGTAAGTAATAACTCCTCATCGCAGAAATTTAGTAATTACATTTAATTAATTATTCTTGTTCTTCAAAAATTTCTCTTTATTTTGATTTTTTTTTTCTGAATGTGCTTTCCATATTTCTTTATTATTTTTCTTATTCTTTCTTTGTTGTTACTTTCTTTGTATTCACATACTTTCCTTTAGACTTTCATCATTGTTTTAGTTTCCTTATTGTATAAGTCATGTTTCTTTTCTAATGTCCTTAATCACATTACCATAGCGAAATACGACTTCCAAATGATAAACACATTATTTAGAAATAGGAAAATTTTGATGAAACAAAGGCTACGGAAAATTTGCATATTGAATGTCGGAATCTGTCGTCATAGCTGAAGAGATGTCTGGAGGCAACAGAATTGTGGTTCAACAGAATTATGAAACATCGAAAACGTTTTATGGAAAATTTGAGCAGAAAGGTGACTTGTACATAGAATCATAGCTAATTGAAATTTCTGTAGGAAACGTGGAAAATATGAAAATCATGGTACACATTAAAAATCAGAGGGGAAAATAAATTCAAATAAATAATGAACTCATATTAATGTATGGCAGAGCAGGATATATCGGCGATGTATTAATGGGAAAACATTACTTAGATCTACAAAGAATTGGAAGTCGTAGAGAGCAATGAATGTCCACTTCTTGATGATACAACAGATAGAAGAAGAAATTTTGTTACAGATTATCTAAACTGACTATTACATCCGATTGTTTCCTGATTGCTTCTTGAGTATTTACATCTTTCTCTCCTCATTAGAAAATGTTACAACTTAAATGTTTTTCTAACAGGAGCAGAACCACTAGTCGCATTGATTCTTGTAGTAGTAATTTTGGTAAATCATGTTTTGTGACATTAAAACGTACAAAAAAAGTAGTCCGAACCGCCAACGCATTACTAGCGTAGCAGAAGATGCAATAAAAAGAGAAGCATTAATAGTGGTTTGGCCAAAACGTTCCGTGTTTGGGTAATAAAGCGAAAAATCTCTTTGACAAACCCTATATATTAAAACATAATAGTCTTATTAGAAATAAAAATAGTAACAGTGATAAATATAATATCAATCTTATATATATTGAAGAAGAGCGTTCATGTAAACTATTTACACTATTCGGACTATTGTCATCATCTTTGTCGCCATATTTATGACAATGTTTCGGCCGTTGTACTCTCCGGCATTCTTCTGGTTGTTGGAATTTCGAACTGAACCCTTTATTTTTCTCTCTGGTGTAGACAGTTCTAGTTCCACGTGCCATGTTTATGGATGTCAGTTATCAGTTTTCTCCTGTTAAGTCCCTTCTCCACGTTCTCCACTGCCTTAACCAGGTATTGAACTCACACACTTTTGATCTTGTCACTGGATCTACACAACACATTTATTCACTACGCCATGTGTCTCTGAGGAGAGAGAGTAATTAACGGGAGATAACTGATAACCGACATCCATTAAACATGGCACGTGGAACTAGAACGGTTTACCCCAGTGAGCGAAATAAAGGGTTCAGTTCGACATTCCAACAACCTGAAGAAGGCCGGACCGTACAAGGGTCGAAACGTTGTAATAAATATAGCGACAAAGATGAGGACAATAGTCCAAATAATGTAAATAGTGTAGATGGAAAGAAAAATATTAAACCTGGATCAGTAATTATACGATCTGAAAATAAAAAAAAAATGGGTATCATTCTGCAAATACATCAGTGTCCACATATACACACAATTTGCAAATAATAATCAACACTGCATATTGACTTCATCTCAGAAAATGCAACTGGAGCATTTTTCTTACACGGTATTGAGGCTCTTCCTTACACACACACACACACACACACACACACACACACACACACACATATATATATATATATATGATGCCCGTCTACTAGGGCGGCTAACTAATCTCTGTTGGAGAAACCTGCTCATGTACATTTGTATTTATTCAATAACTTAAGGCCAGGACGCTTAAACCTGTGACTAGAAGCCAATGTGTTCTGTTTGCAAGCTGCGTGATGGCTTTCAGGCACTTTCCAAAAGGGTCACACGCTGAGAACGCCTCCAGAGTTTGCCATAGCGATATTAGAACCCTGGACTCATGGTTAAAAAGAGAATATTCTAACCACACTGCCACATACCCATATACAATTTTTTTGTCAAAACAAGGTCCAAATTCCACTCACGGTATAGGCTTACTATGAGCATAATACTTTCATGGTGTTATTTAGGGAAGTTAATGTTTACCACTAGACTTGATGTGTTCAAGATCTTAATATATAAGAAAAAAAATTCCGTGCGATAGTTACACAAATGACCAGTTGTTCCGAATGGAACTTTCTTTTCACTGTTGGAAAGACAAAGGAGTGGAGGTGATGCGTACGAAGCATGGTGGATCCAAGTTGTAAACGTCGAACATATGTGGTGAGACCGACGAATGTAGCTCCTTAGAATAAATGTCATCGATATCCAAACAACAATTATAATGTCGGATATATCATAGTAATTCAGATGGTTAATTCTTCAAATCAAGAGATAAAAGTTATTCAGGATTCCTGGAATAAGATACTGGAATATACAGAATGTCGTACATTTTTATATCAGGTACCTTGTGAGATAAAAAAATATTTAAAATGTCACCTCCTGATTTTTATCAATTTGTCTTGATCTTATTGTACGTATCTTTAAAAGCTCTGATGATGTATTTAGCAATATGATCATCACTCAAAACAACATAAATAAAGGCGACTCGTCGACGCGAAAAATCGTATTTATGGCTTCAATTAACATACAAGTATCTCCACCGGATTTCCTCACACTATTTAACTCTGTGCTGGGGACGAGATTGGTTTTAGATCTAATAGGTTGCTAGTACATATCTATCGAGTCACATCGTAGATTTTCTTTTTCTGGATTTTAAGTGCACAATTTGTCTTATTTCCCGTGGACTTTCTCTGTCTCAGATATATTGGATATCTACGCGCATTTGTAATACTGTCCTCTTAAGTTATCAAACCTATTTGTATAAGTGCATGAACATCATTTGATATAGTAAACATCTTTGTATATATTATAAATAAAAGTTTTAATTTTGCATTTGAAATTGAATCGAATTCATTGCTGTCAGAAACTAGACTCTTCAACTAGAACTAATGCGAAAATAGAAGCTAGACTGGAATTACTTTTTAGCCAGGTTTATTATCGCC
Organism: Acanthosepion lycidas; assembly: GCA_963932145.1. Lineage (NCBI taxonomy): Eukaryota > Metazoa > Mollusca > Cephalopoda > Sepiida > Sepiidae > Acanthosepion > Acanthosepion lycidas. The sequence continues at coordinate 101,611,483 of OZ010586.1, forward strand.
TTTACATAATGGATTCGGCGAGCTTCCCAGTATTACGGATGCAATCACAATAATGATAGGAATAGAATCTTTCTTAAGAAGACAACAGGAAACGAAAGAGACGAAATCAACCTGACTAAACAGAAATGAAAATCATGGTTGTGTGGAAACGGATATTAAACGGCATATTCTGTAATAAATGAATATAGCAAATTAGCAAAGACTGGATACAAAGGAGGATGGACACTAGAAAGTAATTCCAATTTGTTAGAGAAATCCCATGCAGAGCAATTACTCAGTATGGCGTCTCAACAGTCACGTTGTAGAACGCTAACTGTAATGTGAATACAAACTGAATGCGCCGAAAATAAGGACAAGATCAAGTGGCCAGAGGACGTATCAATAAATACAAGCCCAACAACCAGCGTAGAGCGTTACTAATAGCGATGTTTGTCATGGCATAAGAGAAGATATATATATATATATATATATATATATATATATATATATATATATATATATATATATATATAAACTCTATCTCTGATATTGAGCACTTTATTCCGTAAATAATGCACACCGTAAGAGTATATCTATATATATATATATATATATATATATATAGATAGATAGATAGATAGATATAGATATAGATATGTATTATATACACACTTAACAGAGACACACACCATTTCCAGGAACTAATAAAATTGTCAAAATGACCAAGGGAATTCAGAGCAGCATGAATCAATCTTTAATAACAACTTAAAAGAGACTGTTTGACCAACAAATTGACTGACCAAAATTAATGTTAAAAAAAACATGAAATTTACAGACAAATGTTCATTTTCTCCATCAAGACATTCAATTCTGTAGTTCACTGTTACCAGGAAGCAGAATATTTTCTCCTGATGATGGCAATGTTGGCCGAAACTTGTCGAGGAAAATGAATGAAATAATAATAAAAACGAAAGAATAATAATATACAACCTAATCTGTTTGAACATTTTATTTTTTTAATATTTTTTAATGCTAAATATATATATATATATATAAGCTTGTCAAGAACGTCCTGCCTCGTTTAGAAAGCGAAAAGAAGACAACAAAACTTGATCTGTCTGGTGAATTTCCCAGGTGTACTATATTTCGAGCTTGCTCCACACAGTCACGCCTTCAACGCTAAAACATATTACAAGCAGAAGGAGCGCGAATGCAAGATACTAAAGACGAGGTACCCTGTTTTGGTCAATCGGAGTCGCAAATTATTTCGGCAATACAAAGCGAGGCCACACAACTTCACGTTGTCTAAGGAGAAATTCCAACAGATGATCGGTGTTGAGATACTACCGCATCCGCCACTCAGTCCCGATACTGATCCGAGTGACAATGGAATATTTCACTCAATGGCAGACTTCCCCAACGACCAGCTATACAACCCTTTTGATGAAGTGAAGGAAGCTTGTTTACAGTGTTTTTGTTTTATTATTATTATTCAAAGCCAGCGGACAGATTCGGATACTGGCTGATCGGTGACAGAAGATCGAAATAGTGTAATTTATTTTGAATAATAAATGTTGCTGCATAAAATTTTGGTTTCTTTTCGGTTCCTAAGTGAGTCAAGACTTTCCGGCCAACCAAATATATATATATATATATATATATATATATATATATATATATATATATATATATATATATATATATATGTGTGTGTGTGTGTAATATAACACCAATACACGCAATCTACATGAATCCAAAAGTTTCAAAAAATTAGTCAGTTTCTCTGACGATCGCAAAAGCGTGAAACCTAGAGTCACAAACTCACATCAATCCATCCAAATATATATATATATATATATATATATATATATATATATATATATATTGATAATTTAAAACAAGGTGAAACAGCCAGAGACTTTAGAGGGTTAATGCCTGAAATTATTTTAAGAGCGTATGTGGATAGGAAGAAGTAAGATGTGCATAATATTGAGAGTACCTATCGGGTGACAATAGATTTGAATTAATGAAGATTTAAATGTAAAGAAAAACAACATGTCAGTAGTCTGTTAAGCAATGTAACATTTCTTGAGAAGAAGCTTGAACCATACAAATGGTATACTAAAGTAATGAAAAAGATTTGACGCTGACTAACAGGCATAGCGGGTAAATGTCAGAAGGCTTAAACTGGTAACATAAAGGGATCAATAAGACAGGCCACGAGGTTGTCTATAATCATCGCTTACATGGAGAAACATTCTGCCAGCTCCTGCATTTCAATGATTCAACATACCCCTGCTACAAAGATAAATAATACTTCTATCTTGAAAGCGTAATACTAGATTGCGAAGCTGAAGAATGCAGCGATACTCAACGACTAGATTTGGATAACCCTGAATGATCTAGAAATGGCGGAATAGATGAAACTCCTCCTATACGACATATTAAATGCTCAATAACAGTGATTATGAATTACAGAGAGATTTTGTGGTATAGCCACAGCAAGCTGAACCAAATAAATGTGTAAAAGAAACAGTATTACAAATTTAAAATGGTATATGATATACAAAGCTGGCGCATGAATTAAATAAAATACCCTATATATATATATATATATATATATATATATATATATATATATATATATATATATGTGTGTGTGTGTGTGTGTGTGTCTGAGTGTGCAGAACAAAAACAGTTTTCATTAAATATAAGAGATAAATTTTGTTTACATTTTTTAAATTTATATATATGTTTTCTTAGACCTATGTTATTTTTCGACTACATGATACCATATGTAGTCATTATCAGGAAGATTAATATTATCAGCGCCATAGGAAAAATTTTTTATTTTTTTCATTAGTTTTATTAAAGCATCTTTTGGAATGGTTCAATTTCAAATGTAGATACCTATGCATCGAAAATAAATTATGTCGTGTCCAGTAGTCTCAAAAGATTATATATCTGACTTTAATTTCCTAATATATAGTGTATTTGTTTAATATATACTAGCAGCATGGCCAGGCGTTGCCTGTGCTTGATTCAAAATTCTTACGACTCATAGAGCAATTGCTATCACTTGTCTTAAAATATCTCACACAGCGAATTTTTTCAAAGCTCTACACTAAACATTAAATCTGTTACGAAAAAAGAACTAAACAAAATGAACACAACACGATCAGCTTTAAAAAAAGGACTTTTAACTGGAAAAAAAAACGAATGAAAACATAATGTTAACAACAAATACTTTTTCACACCTAACCCAGTTCTGCTGAATCAGAATAAACGCTGAGTTTAAGCAAGCGAATGAGCCAATTGGTGTAAAGTTCCACTCAAATTTAAATTTTTTCCACTTGTGACGAATGCAGCTATCGATTTTGTTTGCATGCTAGCATGTTATTTAACATTCGTGTCAGTCGGCTGTAAGTGTAGCGAATTCAAAATGTTTTTATTATAGTGGCTTACAGTAAGTTGTAAGCCACTATAATAAAAACATTTTGAATTCGCTACACTTTATCATCCATGATTCATTAACATGATTATACTTCTTCAGGCAATTTTACGTAACTGGCGATTTAATGATTTTTAACGAAATTTAAAAACAAAGCGTTACATCTTTTCCGAAAGTTAAAGAGCAGGAATATAAGGTCAGACATGAAAATCGACATGTGGGGATGTCGGTGTTTAACCAATCAGCAGTCAGTAAGCTCAGAGGGCGGAGCTGTGTGAATTATATAGTCATATCATGATAAACTGGAACATAGGCCATCACTGACGATGGCATCACGTGTTGCACATCTATGGATGTGCTATGCACTAACACTTTAAATTCAAAATATTTTATTACATCTATGCAAGGGAAGCAACTTATTTGATTTTTTAAATATATTTTAATTGTAGTATTTTAATTTCGCAAAAGCAAAAAAAAAAAACAAAAAGAGAAGAAAATCTTACTATTCAGGAAGGCATTTAGATGAGAGAATTACGACCAAAAATAAATAAATCTACGAGTATAGTAACATTTTTTGTGTTTGTAGCAGCAAAGTGTTACATAAAAATACTAAATTAGTATAGTACTCTTGATTTGTCTTTGAATGAGTATGATGTTTTTCTGTTATTGATTATTAACTGACATCTAGGATTCAGTCACTTTACCACAGCCGTAAGGTAGATTCCATGTACCTTTTCTATAAATAATTCAAGGTAATTGTTCGGATCAATTTTCCTGTAATTTTCCTATACTTTATGAATTTGACTGCAAGTAATAGTTTGGCGGTAAGGTCTCCTAATGTTACTGTTGAAATTGCTAGATGTGTCTGTAATTTCTATGCTAACAGCTTCTTTTCTCGCCCTTGGAAGTGTTCCTCGGTTTCTTATTTTCTTTTCAAGATTGATCTTCAAGATTTGGGATGCAATATCAATCGTTATTTTCAGTCTTGTTATTCTTTTATTTATCTTCTAACATTCAGTAAGGGCTTACGTTTTTGTGGTTTCATTGCATTGCAAGTGTAAAAGTATTTAAAAAAAGTATAGCGACACCCACAGACCTATTGAGCTATTTATATATAGAAAGAAAATATAGAGAGGTATTGCACTGTGGACCTGACATGTTGATATTACCGAAAGGAAAGAAAATACAGTGGACGCTAAATGATGCAATATATATATATATATATACATATATATATATATATATATATATATATATATATATATATATATATATATATATATATATATATATACTTATTATTTTTTTTGGGGGGGGAATAACTTATTTCTGAAATATACGACTTTTAATAGCATATGCATTATTGAAATAAAATTTTCATTTCAATAATGAATATGCTATTAAAACACGTAAAGACAGAGGATATAGTGGTTCCCACGAGAGAAAAGAGTGTATATTAAAAAGAAGAGAGCTACCGCAAACGTTTTGGTATGTAATGTGGATTTAAATATATATATATATATATATATATATATAGTATGCTTTATTTTTCATAATTTTAATACACGTGTTTCAGGTCTCGCGACCGTCTTCAGGTAAAAGGCGGAGATTTCCACATATTATTAAAAATATTCTTTTCTTTATACTTTTCAATGTTAAATATTCTCGATATGAGACATTCTCTGTTTTGTGTTACTAATCCGAATGTCTTTCGTGAATAGGCAGTGAAGAGTTCTGCGCGAAGGGTCATAAAAACATTAAGGTTGGTCCAAGAGAAATGATGAATTACTTATCGGTATTACTTATCGGTCTTTATATATATATATATATATATATATATATATATATATATATATATATATATATATATATATATATATATATATATTCCTCACCGTACGTCATCAATTGATTCCAGAGGTTACGTCAAAATAACCACATTATAACCAGCAAAACACTCCCTATTGCCTGTTACTGTATTCATGATATGTACATACAGTATTCTGAATAAAATAAGTCATTTCCGCCTTATCTTTTAGTGATGTAGCCTTATACTTAGCATTATCACTTTCAAAGGGACTTTTCTTCGGAGCCATGGTCAAAATGTATTCTAAATAATGATAGAAATGTAATTGAAATGACGTCAACAGCAGACCACTGATGCAAGCATGTCGGAATTCAAAATCGTGAGCAGAAACAAACGAATGTTGCCTGTCGGCGGGAATTTGTAATAAAAGCATCTGCTGAACATTCTTTATTTTACTATCGTTCATTTTTTGCTGATTTCATATTATATATATATATATATATATATATATATATATATATAATTATTCTAAAATTTACTTAAATATGATTTTATAATTGTTTATTGTTATTTTAATGTTTTGACGTTTCTAATATTTCAAACCGCCGACTTAAACTTGAGTAAAACTGCATAAGGCGAGAATTAACATTTCCATACAATATTTAAGATAAATGACTTAACTCGATCCATTTCAGCCGAGGTTTCACGGTATAATTATTTCTTATTGCTATAAACCTTATTTTAAGCAGGTGAACGTATATGAGTTGCTATCCTGGCTTCTTTTTCCTCACTCAAAAACAACTGAAATAGCTGGGAAATATAATGACGAAGGATGTCTCCATGGACATGAAGGAAAATAGTGATACGAGATTATACGCTGTTACATGTCCGAGGATCTTGTGAGAATGGTTGGCGGAACGATGACCGGTGGCCTTTGCCAAAGTGAAAAATCTGTTACGAGACCGACGTGATATGCCTGTGGTTAGTATATGTCCTGAAACCACGCAGGCGATAGAGTAAATAAGCGTGAATTCACAACGGGCCGAGATCTTCATTGAGAAGTTTAACTAAACACCTTGACGTTGAGTAGAATAGATCTTGTATCCTTTTACATAGAAACTAGGAATTTTGCTGGATAATTTCACCATTTATATTGCTCAAGATCCACAATAACTGTGGCGCGATAATGCAACAAAAATACTATTAAGACAACTTATAAATTTGATAGTTTTTATTATTAAATATTTTATTATTATTATATTTTGTATTGCAAGTTTTTAAAAAGTACTTAACTTTTTTCTGAAATTTATTTAAAAGATTTCGTCGAAATTGTAATTTTGCTTCCAGAAGATTTCGCACAATCTGTCAAAATCTGCTTCAAAGAGGGGAAAAAATATCGGCATTTGAGCGATCCATTTATAGCAATTTATAATTAAAAAAAAACAAAAAAAACATAGAAATCATACATTTACTGTTCATATAATTTTGTTGAATTTCGTGTTAGCATTTATACAGTTACACAAGTGCACACAAAGTTACATTTGAAAATATGCACACGGAGTCGTGCGTATATATATATATATATATATATATATATATATATATATATATATATATAATACACTTTCAAACAGAGTGAGATATATATGTATATGTGAATATATGTGATGAATTCTACTGATGTATATAATCGTCACTACATGAAGGTTTCGAAACAGCAGGTTTAAAGTGGAGGACGAATTAAAATATTTTCCAGTTAATTCCCAAAAAAATATTGATAGACTTGTTTCTTTTAAATTTCATAGTATAATATTTTACAACTTCGATAAGAATCCGCGGTTTTCTCTACGAAAACTGAACATAAATTCATCCTAAAACTGTCCTTAGCGAATGGAACAGTCAATTTTATTATTTGACGATTTTATGCTGGAAATACGATTTACACTTTAAATGTATTTTGTTTTATTTTGCTGAATTTTAAAATTTTGAATGACTTAAATATATTCTCTAACATGAGCCTGTGTTATTCGATAAAGACATTTCATAGAAGTATTTGGAGGTTTCTTAGAAGTCCATAACTTTTTATATTACAAGACATAACTTAGTTAAGCAAGACTTCTCCGGAATAGAAACGACAAGATTTTATTTTTAATTTAAAATTCGACAAAACCGCATCTTACCTAGTAATACTTCGTTGAAAAGTGATTCAGAGCATGAGAAGAAATGACTCTTTATTGTTTACCAAGTGAAACTTATCAGATAAATAAGTACATTCAATAGATAATTCAGTCGGGTTTCGATCCTAGCGAGAGGCAACCTGACGTCTAGTCAGACTGTGATGCAGCGAAACAGTCTGTCTGTGGATGACAATATATATGCTCCTGCAAAATTTATTTCGTTTGAGCTATCTAGGGAGGAAGTGTCGGTTTGTAAATAGTGACTATTACGGCTAATAATGCAAGACTTTTCGATAAATCGAATCGTGTTCTCTCAGTTACTGTGTCCTTACTTAAAAATAAATACGCTTAAATTCACCTTCGCCATAACGTGCGCCAAAGGCTTAGTTGTAGAATCTCCGACTGACGCCAATTCAGTCGGGTTTCGATCCTAGCTAGAGGGAACATGTCTATCCGCACTGATGAGCTGTGGGTCACTATATATATATATATATATATATATATATATATATATATATATATATATATATATAAAGATTAGCGATAGATTTCTGTTATATATATATACACAAATACCACACACACACACACATATATAAATAAATATATATATATATATGAGTGTGTGTGTGTTTGTATATGTATATATATAGAGAGAAAGAGGAAACATCTGTCGCTAATCTTTATCCGAACGTAAATGTACTGCTCAAAAATAATGCATATATATATGTGTGTATGAAAGATCTATCGCTAATCTTTAACTAAACGTAAGTATAATGTCCAAAAAGAATATATATATATGCATGTATGTATATATATATATAGCCTTTTTAGTATGTTTGGGTTTAATCAAATTTGGTTAAAGGCTATCGATAAATCTTTGCGAAGGAAAATATCACTGTGTGGAATACTGTATAATTTTTGTATTTTATATTTTATTTTAACACAAATAAAATTTTTATTAGTACATCTTATATATAAAGTACAATGAATGTGTGTGTTAGTGCGCGTGTCCGTGTCTATGTGTGTAGCCAAGCATTTCCTCCTCTCATACGGGTTCGATTTCCAAAGCCTTTGAAAATTCAGGCACATGGAACGATTTTCATTTAGATCAGATTCAGGTTTGCCAGATTATGCGAGGTTACAATATTTTTTAGCTAACAGTATAATGACTGAGTCTTTCGTTTCTGGGAATTTTTGACGTTCAATTGGAGCAGTTTAATTTTAAAGACATCCCACCCGAAAATCAATATTAGTAACCAAATTTGAGTGAAACTGAGGCACATCCCCAAATGGTGGTTTAACAATTTTAATTGTGAGCGAAAATGAAAAGGGAACTGTATAACAACAAATAATATTATTGTAATAATTTTATCTATTTAGTTTTATTTGATTTTTTATGAAAGATATGAGTCCAAGGACAGATAGTAAATAATGATACGTTCCTGACAGTTTTAATGGACACGATTTTGTGGAGACCATTGTCGCCAACAATTTGCACTCAAAAATTCATGAAAATCATATGGAATCTGTGGAAATGAATGAACAATATCCGATCACACCTATCTTAATGGGGCGGTCTGTCTCCCCTTTGTCGCCATATTTATTACAATGTTTTAGGCCTTCTTCAGGTGGTTGGAATGTCGCTCACTAGGCTAGATACATACACACACATTTTGACAATTTTAGATATAGATATATTATACTTGCCATTATAGCACTTTCACTGCTCAAAGGGAGAAACTCTTATTTTCCATTTCTATCCAAAATTGTAGTTAGCTTAAAATTTTAAGCTAGCTTAAAAGCCGCCTTTTAAGCTTGATCCTTTGAAAGACTCTTGGCAGGAGTCGATAGGCATTAATAAACTCCAAAAGAACTCAAAATTGCTTGCTTCCTTTAAGCATTGAATTAATGTTTAAGCTTACCTTTTAAAAGTTCAACGATAATTCTTCTGCTTCCACTTAATTTAAAGAAGATGTGATGTTCGTAGATCCTTATTTATCTTAAAAAATATTTTTATTTCATAGCTGACAGAACAAGCGACAATTAATAAGATAATATTAATGCAGTGTGAAGATGGGAAAATAGAAATTAGAATTACTTATACATTCAACAGTTGAAGGGTTACAGAGTAAAACCTACATTATGTAATCTATATGAATAACTGCGAAATTGGAGCACATTTCTCCCACGAATTTTGAGAAGAAAAAATCCCCAGATCTACTTTATAGTAATTTCACGGTGTTTAATCTGTCTCCCCACTAAGATAAGACGCGTTTTTTTTACGGTGGGCACACGAGGGCCTACACCTAGGAACAAATATTTAGACACTATGTGTCTACATGAGGTATTATGTACACTATTTATAATATTCGGCCATATTTATTACAATGTTTCGGCCGTTGTAGGCTCCGGATTTTTTTAGGTGGTTGGAATGTCGCCCACTAGGGTAGACTGTTCTAGTTCCATGTGCCATGTCTAATGGATGTCAGCTATCAGTTATTCACCTTTCTATGTTCTCCACTGCCTTAACCGGGTATTGAACTTACACTCTTTGTCCTGTCACTGGATCAAACTAACGCCTTTATACACTGTGCCATGTGTTCTTGAGAACATCTGTGTATAAATTTCTGGGTGTTATAAACCACATACCTTCAGCAACTATTTTTTACCAGTGCTCATATTGCAATTTTTGCTGTTATCATAGATATTTTACAAATGCTCATATTGCATTTTTTGTAGTTATTATCGCCTTTCTCTTTTACTCCTTATTACTGGTTCCCAAATTGTATTCATTTATAAGCCTGGTCGGCACAGGAGATTTTTGTGGCCTAGCATATGTACTTATTCCTTAGGTTTACGAATTTTCTAATAGTGTTTTTTTTCTATGATTTCAACCTCATCCACAGACCGCAGTGACCTCTCTTTTCACTCCATTTGTGGTCAGCCACGCCTGATTTTTCTATTTCCCTTCGTTTTATATATTTCTAGTGTTCTTGAAGCCTTACCTTAATGGGGCGGTCTGTCTCCCCTTTATATTTTTATCCGCAGCTGCACGGGATAGCGTACACTCGTCTTTAGTCTATGTGGGAGGTCTTACTCAGGAGAGATATCTGCGAAGTGTCGTCCAGCTTTTGAAGCTTTTCCTGATGTTATATGGACCTCAGATTCTTTGTATTTTCTCTGATAACCCCTTCACATCAAGCAGGGGGACTGTTTTCTGAGTTTTGTTGTCCTCTTCTTGTACCCGCTTACAACACCGAGCAGAAGTCATAAGTGGTGACCCAGAGAATTTAAATAAAGAACTGGTTAGTATAAGTAGTACAGTACAACGTAACAACTACCCTGGGTACATGACATCAGCCCCACCCGCCAAAAAGAATGACATAGGCGTGTACAAATAAAGGGTTCAGTACGACATTCCAACCATCTGAAGAAGGCCGGACCGTAAAACGGCCGAAACGCTGTAATGAATATGGTGACAAATTTGAGGAAAATAGTCCCAATAATGTAAATAGTGTTTAGACACTAGTCATTTACTCTCTCTCTCCCTAATAAGACAAATTGTGACACAATTTCTTTTTTAATGTGGAGACCCGATCGCATACACCCGGGTCAGAAACAAAGATTGCTCAGTTGCGCCGGGCTCGTTGCAAGAACGGATCCCTCTCCCTGGTTCAATGTGAGTGCAAATTTACGCACTAAATGTCCAATATCTTTAGTAAGTATTATATAAATCTAGGTAATATGACTTTTCAGGTTTAACTAATTTGCATATTGATTTTTAAAAAAAGTTTATTTCATTAATTAACTTTCCTTCATTACGATTCTTTGATTGTTTTGATTTTCGTATAAAAAATATTTCTGTTTAGAAATATCGTCTTATAGAGTGCCGAAAAGTTTTGAATTTGCATTTTATTTAGAATTCAACAAGTTGCATCTGTTTGTAAATTTACCTGAACTCTAACAGGCCAATTCATGAATAAAATACCATTTACAATTTTTGGTGCAAAGATTTCAAGTGGTGAATATATCATATTTTACGAAGCGATAGCGAGCGGGAAAAGCCTCCAAGTGAAATATATAGCTTTGCATTAATTATCTTTGCAATGATTTTTGAAAGGCCACCTATAATCCCTAATCACTACATTGGTAAATTCCCCACTGGTAATCTCCGACGTATCCGATGCATATATAGACACATAATAAAAGTATTATGTTCTACAGTAAAGTAGAACAGGTACTTCCGACCAAACGAGTTTCATACAGGCGATATCAATCCAATTTGCTTTTTTTTTTTTCATAATGGAAGCCCAATTTATCATTACGTGTATAAAGGAGACACAACGAAGATTTTACCACATATTACTTCCTCTACGTCCAGGTAATGTCGGGAAACTGCTACCAGCCATATATACAAAAATAATAAAAAGAAAAAAAATAACGATATACTGAAGGAAGACGTCATTACCTCGTATGAAAAATCAAAACCTGAAATGCTGGACAAATTATTGTCAACCTCAATTATCACAGGTTGTCCTTCCATATATTTAAATGAACTAATGTCTATAGCGAGTCGGATATTGTCGGTGGTGGCAAAGTTCGGCATAAATTCCTGTAAGTACAACCAGCATTGATGAAGTCAGTGTTAGCAGCATAAATGGAGGTTGATTGACAGACATACTTCTTTATTTTACACGAAATGAATGTGTCAAACACCTAAAAGTGTCCCAAATACAATGAATAAAAAATACCAATGTTTTTTTTTTATCAAAGAATATTGACTGCTGGCCTAGTGTCCGACCATAAAATAAGGATAAGATAACAAATATATATAGGGACTATTTATACTTTGCGGAACGCGTTATGTTTTAAAAGCTGTTGTGCATGTGGCCGGATAAACAGAATGTTCAAATACTGCCTAGTTCCAGCTCTCCATTAACTTCACTTATTATGATAATGGAAAATAAATCGGCGTATTGGGTTCACTTGCAACCATCCTGGCCCCTTGATGTCATTGCTTGATTCGGGCTAGAAAAATTAATATTGTTGTTGACACCAGAGATGTCATAACCAGTAGATATTTACATGGTGTAGTTATCTACCCTAAGAATGATTCCGACGTATCAGGTAACGGCCAAAAGATCGAATGTGCATGACAATCCACATTAAATTTAGTGTGGCACTACATCAGACGTGATTTTACCTGGACATCCTGGGTCCTTCACCCTTTGTGATCTTTTTCAATGATCATCCTGATGTCATCAACTCGCAAGTTGACATCTACACTGACGAAACTACTATTTACTCCCGCCTCAATACTAAATCCGGTATCGTTGACAAAACTAACCTGGCCATAGATCTCGGGAAGAACCTCCAATCTGTTGTTGACTGGAGCAGGAAATTTACTGTAAACTTTAATACATCTAAAACGAAACTGTTCTTATTTAACCACAAGAGGGAACCGTCCCTTCCTCCCATCAAGATGGCTAATGCCCAAATCCACGATAGCGCCTCTCTGCGTTTGTTTGGTCACGCTGTTCACTGACTTGAAGTGGAATAACTACTTTCAATCTATATCTACATCTACCACAAGGAAATTTGGTTCTCGGTGTCGCGACAGAAGGTTTTTTCTTGCCTGAGTCCATCCTTCAAATTTACAAAGCAACCATTCATTCTTGCATAGAATACTACTGCCATATATCGTCTGGTGCTCCCGCTGTTCATCTCTACCAAATCCAAAGACGGATATGCAACGAGATTGGCCCTGATCTGGCATCCCATCTACAGACACTATCTCACAGATGTGATTTGGCTTCCCTCTGGCTTTTCTACAAGTACTTTCATGGCAACTGCCCCGAAGAACTACTTTCATTGTTTCTCAAACTACATGGATTTAAGCGTGCTACTAGTTTGGATATCAGTGTCACCCTTTCACTGTCGAAACGACTAAATGTAGCCATCTATTCTACAATAACAGCTTCTTATCTTGCACCTCCAGTCAGTTGAAATCCATGTCACTTGCTATAAACTTCAAATATTAAAATGTAATGTCAGTCAAGATCATCTGATGCTTGGCTTTGATTCCTGTCCTTCTCTTTATCCTTTTGTCCCAAACACGTCTCTTTACTCTTACTCTCTGTAACCTTTTGCGTACTAGTGGCACTCCCGCATTGCTTGGTTGATTTGCATAAAAAAATCGTTCTTAGATCGACTTCTCTAATAATTGATTCATACGACAAATAGTGGACAGGATTACCCGAGACCAAAACCCGAAATAATGAACATCGCAATGGACATGAATAATTGTACAAACAGAATGGTACGTAAAATTATGGAAAACTATACAAAACTGATATCGCCTGCAGCAATCCCAATGCAAAAAGCAAGAAAAAAAAAAAGTTTTTTTGTTCTTTTTTTTCATAAAAGTGATACTTGTAACGATCCTCCTGCATTTTCTAAAACACGACTGCCTAGAAATTCGACATAATTTATGAAACTCTAATATGCAAGAATAATATAGCTTTCGAATTCGGAATGGAATTCACCCTTATATATAGTACAGAAATCAGACACCAGAAACAGATCTCTATGTGACTAGAGGCAATTAAATATAATGAAAAACGCAGATCGATACGAAGTGTCAAATTTAAATTAAATCCCATATCAGCTTCACGGTAAGAAAATATTTTCAAAATTCCATTAATCATCAGTTTAAAATTGAGTGCCACTCCATCCGGACGATGTCTGTAAAACGAATACAACATATATGCCCTTTGGACGACGGAACCCATCAAGTCCATTTCATTGGATGATGGACAACATCTTCCAAGATTTTAGTCGTATGTTCATATATATCGATGACATCCTCATCTTTGCAAACGTCGGGGAAACTCATTCCAGCGGCCTCGACCAAGTCTTACAAAAAGTAAGTGAGTACGATCTAAAAAATTCTCTTTTAAAGTGTTTGTTCGGTGCGCAAAAGTTTGAATTTTTGGATTGCAGCGTTTGTGTTGATGGTAATAAACCCAGCGCGAGTAAACTAGCTGAGTTAAATGAATTTTCTCTCCCAAACGAGTCCATGACATTGCATCAATTCCTTGGAAGGGCAAACTTTTTATAGGAAACTGGTTCCACGTTTTAGCGATAAAATATTCCCACTCATAGAATGCATACGCGTGGATCCAAAATCAAAAGACTTAACACACAAAAAAAAGAAGATTGAGTTTTCCAAAAATATAAAGGAGACGATGCCGAGCAGAACTGTTTCCCCTACCCCAGCTCAAAAGTCAATAATTTTCAGCTTGTTAAAGACAGTTCTAATTATGCAGTCGGTTCTGCATTAAACCAAATAGTCGTCGACCAATCAATTTCTACTGGTTTGTTTTCGAAGAAATTGTCGCTGACGCAACAAAAATATTCTTCTTTCGATACGAAATTACTAGTTGTTTACCTTTCAGTCTTTCATTTTAAATACGAGAGAGAATGTAAAAATGTAGTATTATTATTAACCAACACACTCATCTTTGTAAAGTTTTTGCAATCCAATGTTTATTAGTGTTGTGGGGTAGCCTCGTTTTTTTTTTAGAGTTTTCTGTAGTTCTTCTAATCGTATTTTTCGGAGGAGTTTATCAGTCACTATTGTACAAATTCTACGTGCTAGGGAATAGGGTTGGATTTTAGGCAGTTTTTTTGGTGATTGCTCTTGAAATGATGGTACTGTTGGGTTTCTGTGGGATTGTGGTAGATATCTGTGATTGTGTGGTTGATTTTATTTCTAATCAGTATATTTAATAATGGTAAATGATTAAAATTATATTCTTGCGTGAATTTGATTTTTGGTTGTATATTTTGAAGTAGTGTGGAATTGGTTAATATCACCCCATGAGGATTTTCAAAAGATGAAACAGTCATCTAAGTATCTTTTCCAAGATTTAGTGAATTGAGTTTTTATATTTGTCCCATATATTTGTTCTATCTTTTCATAGAGGTTGTCTTCTAGGTAAGCTAATGTTAGGGTGGCATATGTTGGTGCCATTTTTGTTCCCGTTGCAGTACCTAGGGTTTGGATATAGTTTTTGTTGTCAAATTCAAAGGTTTGTTTTAAGTATCTTTCCATTGATTTCTGAAAGACAAAAATTGGGACGTCAAGTCACTGGATCCTACGCAATCTTTTATACTCTGGGCCATATACCCTTGGCTTCCGAAGTGGTCAACAAAATCTTGTAGAGTTGAGGTACAGGAAGATAACTGAGACGTTTGGAAGTGGCATGAACTTGAGCAATATACAAAGGTGGACGAAATGTGTTCAGTTCGAATTTCCAATAACCTGAGGAAGGTAGGGGCGTACAACGGCCGAAACGTCGTGAATATGGCAATAAATATGAGGACAACAGTCCGAACACTCTAAACAATGTAGATCAAAGCGATTACTTCACGGATTCCTAAGAACGACCTTCATATCATATATTAATGTTTTACAAACAAGCGTGTTCAAAGGTTTATAAAATAAATACTTTTGATAAATTTTCACTCAGTTTCTAGTTTTCAAGATTGAAATGACGGTGGATGCATGTTCACACATCTAATAATTATTTTCTGGCTCTTAATTTAGATTTGATCTCTTTATCTTGCCGATGCGCCCATTTACTCTTTCATGCCAACCATATTTACTCAATGAATATCGTTTGAGATATCTTAAACGATCTGGGCAGCGACCCAAATTACCTTACGCTTTTACGTAGCTACTCTGTTCTGCTGGTCGCGAATATGAAATTCTCATTCGATCACGTCAGTAATGAAGGCGGCACGCATTCAATGATCACAATTTCAGCGTCTGTCTGTCTGAGCGGCCGCTAATTTATTGTGACGACCGTGATTTACTTATTGTAAACACGACGCCAAATCTCTCGAGTTTCGTAACTGTTTGGAAAATTCACAGTCGTTCATCAAATGGAGATATTAGAACTTCGTGGCTTATTGTGTGCTCAGTTCAGCGGTCTGCTAGCAAAAACGCAAAAACAATGGATCCGTCTTTAGACAAAGGAGCACATTAGCACAAATCTATGCAGACAGAGTGAAACGCAGACACGGATATAGACAATAATGATCAGGAAATAATTCTAGACAGATATTTGCAAATTAATTTGCTCATGTAAACAAAACATATTTGCAAAAGTCTGAATCAGCGTATATGCAAATTGAGTTTATAAATTTCGATTTGTAAGTTTACATGAGCTAATATATATTTATATTTTAAAAAGGTTTAATTGAATACAATGTTAAGATTACTATCGACAGAACAGTTGAACAACGAAGAATTTTAAAGAAAAATATAAACTGAAAAGAAACTAATAATAACAATCAGTAAGAGAAAGCAGATATTTTGCTGGAGTATAATGAGGAAAGAGGGCGTCGAGAATTTAACTAATTGAACATATTGAAAACAAAGTACTGTGTAGAAAAAGCAATTAGCTTACTTATCGAATTTGCCTGACTTAATGACATAGTTTCTGATGGTAAAGGGTTAAAATTGATTAGGACAAATGGACAGGTAGTTGTGTAGAAGCATGATCACATAAGTCCGGGAAACACATGACACATAAAAGAGTTTTCAAATATTTCACATTATTTACATTGTTCGGGATGTCGTCCCCATATGTATTGTCATATTTATTACGATGCAACCGTTTTTTTTCATCTACGGTCTTCTTCAGGTAACTGGAATTTTTAACTGAACACGTTATTTCCTCCATCGAGGTAGAATATTCTAGTTCAACGTGCCATGCCTCTTCAAGATGTATCAGCTGTCTCCCTTTGACTCAAATCGCCAAGTTTTTATTCACCACGACAGTAGTCAAGTATTGAACTCACAACAATTTGGGGCAAATCACTGGATTTAACCCAAGCTTTTTTTAACTGGGCAATGTGTCCTTGAATATAGGGTTCAGTTCAAAGTTCCAATTGACTGAAGATGACAGGAGAGTACAACGCCCGAAACGTTGTGAATATGTCACTAAAGATGGAGACAACAGTTCGAACAATCTCAAAAATACCACATCGCAGAACTATAGAAAATTATTTAAAATCTTTGTCTATAGATTACATACACACGCACACGTGTGTGTGTGTGTGTGTGTGTGTGCTAATATTATCCGTTTCACTATGACAAAATATTTGACATTTATTGTCCCAGCAGACAGTTTCGTGTGACATTTATAAAGTCTTTGTCTTAAAATATTTCTTGGGAAAACTAATTTCTCAAATTTAGTAGCTCTTATAACTTTTACCAGAATTGACGTTGATTTCTTTCCTAAACTTTTGTTTGAAGTGGTGTGGAATTTCAACATCTCGGTTATATCATTACTTTCCCATTTGAATTGTTGCTGCTGTTGGTTGGCAACAAGTGATTTGGTTTCTGTTATTTGACATAGATTGTGATTCTATAACGCCATCCCACAATATATTACAAGAACGATCTTTGACAGTACCCTCAGGCTTTACTCATTCAAAGACGTTTTTGCATATTGATCATAGGAAATGTTTGCTTGGAGCTGCCATCCATATAACTGTCTCAATTTGACGAAGTTATTTAAGAACATAACTCGAGTTTATGTTTTGGTTACATAGCAATTTGTAGTATATGACATAGGACATAATTCCATATTTACCTCATTCGAATAGCTATTTCAACCAAAAAGTCCCATGTTGTCATTGTCAAATCAGAAGTTTGATCAGCGAACCATTTGATGGTATCTGACAAATCCTTCTATAGATTGGAACATGTTGTAATTATTAGTGTATCCGTTGTTGTTTTTTAATTATAGTTTGAAATTATCTACTTCGATTTTAGAGGGATTAATTAATCTGGATTGAGTAATAATAGAAAATTTGGGTTTATGGTCCTTAAATAAAACATTCGCGTCTTTAGTATGGATGTTGCCTATTCTGTCAGCAGTGTTAAGATCGATTACCTACACTAAGACGTAAATATCGCCGATCATATAAATCATTCTGAGAAGAAAATTAATAGACTATTTATAGTCAGTGAAAACACTTTATGAATGTGCATTTAGCAAATTGATTATCATTGCGTGTGTTGTCAGGATTTTTAAGATGTTGTCCCATATTTGCGTAACCATGTTCCATTATCACGGCATGGACGAATCTAGGTCGCCCCAGTTTCATTTCTATGTTGTTTCGAGAAACTTTTATCATATCTCTTCCTTGTTTTGTAATCGCTACACACAAACACAATAAATATAACATTTATAGTTTCCCACGGTTTCTTATCTCTTGAATATATGCTAACTCCTCCGTCACCTTATTGATCTTGGAGATCCTATTATAAATGTGAGTAATTTTGTCCGTGGGGATATTGTGGTACTATAAAAGTTATTTCCCTATTTCTCTTTTTCTTTTTACTATTCGTCTTCTTTGTAATTTTTTTAAATGTTTAAATTCTAAATTCCCATTTTATTCCTTCAAACATCTCAATTAACAATGACAACATGGAACTTGTTGGATGAAATAGCTATTTGAATGAGGTAAATTTGGATTTCAATTCTATGTAATTATATGCTCTGTTATAATAAATACAATGACCTCTTTTTGTGGATCAGTTTTAATATTTTCTATTAGGTTGGTGCAAAAAATAATGACGCAATAATGTCGTTTTTTGACGTTAAAAATACGTCAAAAAACGACATTATTACGTCATTATTTTTGCACCAAGCTAATATTGCTACGATTCATTTGGATTATATAACTTTAAAACTTTTCAGACATCATACAATGTTATATAGTAACTTAAAAATAAAATAGACATACATATATACTGTATTTATATTTATTAATTAAAATAATTTTGTATTGTACAGGGGATATTTAGGGGAAGAATAATGTGCTACAGATAAACGGTCAAACGGCTTTAACGGGCGCCCCATTTTAGACCGTTAAATTGATGTTCCCCGATACATACACACTTACACGCACTCACACACAAAAATACACACACACACGCATCCATATATATATATATATATATATATATATATATATATATATATATATATATATATATATATATATATGAAGAGATGTGATTGTTGCTCTATTGATTAAGAAGGAGTTTATCACACAGATGATATATTCAAGAGATAAAAAACCGTGGGGAACTACTAGATTCGCCCATCTCGTGATAATGGCATATAATAGAAGAAGACGTCACACACATGGTTACGCAAAGATGAGACAACATCTTGAAAATCCTGAAAACACTCGCAATGATAATCAATTCGCTAAATGCACATTCATAAAGTCTTATTGTTTTCACTGACTATAAATAGTCTATTAATTTTCTTCTCAGAATAATTGATATTTACGTCTTAGTGTAGGTAATCGATCCTGACCTGCTTTACTGTTGAAATAACTAAATACAACCCCCACCTCTGTTCAAAATGTTTCTTTACTCGTACTATATTCTCGCTCTCTTCCCTACACTATGGTTTTAGTTCCTTGATAAGATCCAGAGAAGAATCAGCAATATTATTGGCCCTGATCTGGCGACTTAGCTTTAGTCACTTAACCACCACCATCAGCTTGCCTATTTGTGCATTTCTATAAATACTTTCACGATAATTGCTCTTAGCTATGGTACATAAAATTTATTAATTCAGGCGCGGCACTTGACTGGTGTCTAGATCTCTTTAATTTACAGATGATCTGGCTAGATGTAGCTGTAAGTTCTATGCTAACTGTTTCTTCTCGCATGTGGAACTCATTTCCGTATCCTTGCTTCTAGGATAACCACAATCTTCAAAAATATAACTACGGCATCAGTAACCATTTATATTTAACACTGTTCATTTTTTTATCCTCCTTGTACTCAGTCTGTTTTTTTTTATGTTGCTGATCATTCTCTGTAAGCCTATGAATGCTAATTGACATACCGCCTTCCTTGGGGTGAAATGATTAGAAAAAAAAAGTTATCTTTTCAAATGGCCTACCCGCCATTATTATTACTGTACTGACACTGGACATTTGAAGAGATAAAATATTTCAAGTCAGTCATTTTCAAAATTAACAAAGCGAGGTGTTATGAGATACCGGGATACAATAGGCGAAGTACAACATAGCAAACCCAATAAAAATCAAATATTTTGCACGCATTCATTTACCTACAAGCTTTAAATATCATGTATTTACGTATGGAATAAACAAATAATGAAATAATTTATACATCTATTATAACCCCTTAAAAGGATATATATATATATATATATATATATATATATATATATATATATATATATAT
>OZ010586.1:101639711-101687211 GCA_963932145.1 Acanthosepion lycidas
CTGGAGAATTGGGGGCCCGAGCGGGGAAGCTGTCATCATTGGCCTTCCCAGAAGTGGTTAGAGACAATGCGGTCATGCAGGCCCAGTTAGCAGACCTGTATGTGGAGGCCCTAAGTGACCAGCGTGTTCGTCACGACGTGCTGAAAGAGGGGCCGGTGAGACTATCGGCAGCAATAGAGCTGGCCAAGGAGAGCCAGGGCGTATGGGAAAAGGTGAAAATGTGTGGAAGGAACCAGATACTAAGTCAAGAGGTCGGAAAAAGGGGGAAAGGCGGAAGACACCCCGCGTGGAATCGGAGGGTCAAGCTAGAAGTAGATCAGCTTGAGGTGTGGGAAGAAGACCCCAATAGAAAGGCATGGTCAACTAGGCATGGATTTTATAAGCCCACGCCGGGTAGATACGGGCTGGTCTGCTGGACCTGTGGACATGAGGACCACAGAGCGGCGGAATGTCCGACGAAGTGGGGTTTGCCCCCAGACTTCGAACAGGACAGGTGCACCAGGTGTGGAAAGAGAGGACACATGGCCAACTGGTGCGGGCTGAGAAAAGGCGCCCCACCGATATTAACAAAGAAGGCCGATCCCAAGAGACAAGATCAGGTAAAAGCCAGCGGGCCACCCCGGAATTAAGAGGGAGGGTGGCCTAGTTAAAAAGAAGGGAAATAAAAGCTTGGACCAGTGGTCGGGCGAGCCGCTTGGGTAGAGAACAGGTCCCCCCGGGAGTAAACAAGAGGTTAGCCCCACTGTGCTGATAGTGAATGGCGAGAGAACGCCATTGGGATGCCCACGGAAAGAAGATATAACAATAGTGGTGGAGGAAGATGTAAAGCTACCCCCTAGAACGGCGGTGTCGGGAAAGGGTAGGTTAATGTCAGGGAAGAAAATAGGAAAAGGGCCCCTGCAGTTGGTCCGTGTGGGAGAGAAGGGCCTAGAAGAGAATGAGGTAACTCTGTGTGAGACGGTGATGGAGGCAGCTGAATTAGTGCCCATTGTGATGGTGAATCAGGCCCAAAAGACTATAAAGGTTAGGAGAGGGGAAGAGATAGAGGAAGCGCTAACCCTACGGACTCTGAATCGGGTGAGATTCGAAGAGGAACGAAGAAAACTTGTAGAGCAAAAAGAAGGAATAGTGGGCGAAGATATATTAGCACCGGATCAATTTAGAACCAGGGTGGGAGGTCTGCTGAGGGATAATCGAGATGTGGTAGCCCAGTCAGACAAGGAATTTGGCCAGACCCACACAGTCAAAATGAAAATCGACACAGGAGATCACCCCCCCTGCGAAATTAAAACCCTACCGGACACCTATTCATAAAAGACCCCTTGTAGAAGAGGCAGTAGAAGAGATGTTGGAAGCTGGGATGATTGAAAGATCGATCTTCCCTTGGAGCTTCCCATTCGTAATAGTAGGTAAGAAAGATGGCGGGCACCGTTTCTGTGTAGATTTTAGGAAACTGAATTCTATATCGAAGCCGTTGGCGGTGCCATTGCCACTAATAGATGACATATTGGCATTATTAGGGAAGGCAAAGTACTTCTCTACGTTGGACTTGAGGTCCGGGTATTGGCAGGTAGCCCTTGATGAGGCTGACAAGGAGAAGGCCGCATTTGCGTGTCACCAAGGACTGTTTCAGTTCAGGGTGATGTCATTCGGTTTAGCTAATGCCCCGGGAATCTTCCAACAGCTGATGTCAATAATGTTAGGAGGATACGAGAGCTTTGTCATGGCATATTTGGACGATATCTTAATATTTTCGGAGACGGTAGAACAACACCTTTTCCATCTAAAACAAGTGTTGGGAAGGTTAAGAAAACACGGCTTAAAATTGAAATTGTCGAAGTGTCAGTTTCTGAAGGAGGAGACTAGATATTTGGGCTTTGTTATAAACGGAGACGCTATTAAACCCGACATGGATAAGGTGAAAGTCATAAGGGAAATGCCAGAACCTAAGACAGTGAGACAGGTAAGAGGTTTTATAGGAGCTATAGGTTACTACCGACGCTTCGTCCCGGCATTTTCGAGAATTGCCATACCACTAGTAGCCCTGACGAAGAAATACGCAAGGTTCAAGTGGACAGAGGATTGTCAACAGGCATTAGATACGTTAAAAGAACAGTTGACAGCCGTCCCACTGCTGACGTACATCAGCAAGCCCATGGTACTATACACTGATGCCAGTGAGCAGTGTGTAGGAGCAGTTCTTACTCTGCCGTGTTCCGATAAAGAAGGACCAGTGCCAGGCATACCAGAGGAAGTACCGATATACTTTCTCTCTCATAAGCTCTCAGAGACACAACAGAGATGGCCAGTAATAGAAAGAGAAGCATATGCTATCATGTATGCTCTCCAAAAACTGGACTACTACTTGAATGGTGCGGTCTTTACTGTAAAAACAGACCACAAACCTCTGCAGTACCTATTGCGGGCAGAGTGGACAAATAATAAGAAGATTCAACAGTGAGCACTTAAGTTAAGTGGCTACCACTGTAAGAGTATTTGGCAGGGAAGGAAAACACGTGCGCAGATTTACTCTCAAGAATACCGAAACAACTGGAAGAAAGATCTGTAAAAGTAGAGCAGGGAGTAGATGATAAAGCCTATAGAATAGGAGTAATTAACTCTAATAAGCTAAAAGATTGCCCTATGTTAGAATCGGACGAAGAAGGGGACACACAGATAATAACCGATCCCTACTGGACAGAAAGAATTGAGAAGGAGCAGGCAGACAGTGAAATAGCTACCCTGAGAGAAAAGGTGAAGGCAGGAGAGACCACCAAATATGCCATAATAGAGAAAAGGCTGTATTATCTCTCAGGCAGTCAAGCCCAAATTGTATGTGCCCAAAAGTTTAAGACCAGAGGTATTGGAACAGTGCCACGAGAGGTTGGGTCACATGGGAATTGATAGTACATGTGATCTAATAGGAAGAAAGTACTATTAGCCCAAATTGTACGGAGAGGTCACTAACTATGTTCGGAGCTGCGTAGTGTGCCAGTCGCAGAGCAGAAGGCAGGAAATGGCACCATTGGAGGAGACGGACGTGCCGAACTTCCCCTTCGAGAAAGTGAGTATGGATGTATCAGGACCATATGGGGAAACTGCGCAGGGAAACAACTACATAGTGAGTTTTGTCGATTGGCTAACAAATTGTCCTGAGACATTTGCAGTACCAGACAAGAAGGCTAGAACTGTGGCCGGTTTGATAATAAGTGAAATCTTCCCTAGGTATTGCGCCCCTGTGCAGTTGGTAACAGATAATGGCACGGAGAATGTAAACAGCATAATGAAAGAAGTGCTGACAGGTTTGAATATAGAGCATGTAAAAACATCTCCATATCACCCCCAAGGAAATGCTAAAGTGGAAAGGTTTCATAGAACCTTGGGAGATGTATTGGCCAAGCTGGTCAGAGAGAACACTGGAAACTGGGACTTGTATTTGACACAGGCTCTGGCGGCCGTGAGGTTTACGATAAAGGAAACCTCCAGATTTTCTCCTTACTTTATTTTGTTTGGCAGAGACGTGGTCCTGCCTGTTGATAACCTATTGAAGCCCCGAAGAAAGTATATGGGAGAAGATCATCATCAGCTGTTGCTAGAACAACAACATAAAATATTTGTTCAGGTCAGAAGAAGAATAAAGAGGGCCCAGAAGAAAAGAAATGAGAGAGTGAATGCTGAAAGAAAGTTAGTAGAACTGAAGGTTGGAGAACCTGTCTACTATAAAATCCACCAGAGAGAAGGAAAGCTGGACCAAAGATGGGAACCGTACTACCGGATAGTAGAGCAGACGGGTCCAGTATCATATGTAATATGGGATCAAGTGGCAGGACGAGCAAGGAGGGTCCATGCCAATGATCTAAAGAACGCTGAAATAGCTAACCTGGAAATGAGCGAGCCGAGGCCTAAGAAGACAAGGACAAGGAGGGTAACTCTGGTTGAGCCGGAAGAAATGGAGACGGAGGAAGATTCCGAAGAAAATGAGGAGATAGATCGAATTGGTCAGATAGACGAAGCGATCCGAGTGACGGGGTTGGAACCCTCGGCGGATATCAGCGGTGTTCAGTCGTCGACTGAATCGGTGCAGAGAAGACCCTGCGAGGTCGCCATCGCACCCCCATGTCCAAAGGAAAGGAAGAGAAAGACGAGGAGATACAATCAAGCAGCCAAGGGCTCTAAAAAGAGGCACCCTGAACAGGACGAAGGGCCCAGCGAGTGGGAGGAAGAGGATCAAATACCCCTTTCCCAGCTCAAGGAAAAGCTAAGGAACAGGAGAGATCTAGACAGTCAGGAGGTATTAAAGACGTCCAAGGCGAGGACTCTAAACAGAAGGAAGAATCAGGGGAGGAAGAAGAGGACAAAACACCTCCTGGACGGGAATTAAACACAGAGAGAAGGTTACAGGTTGAGCAGGGACCACCTCGGAAGATGAGATCAAGAAGGGTGAAGAACCCCAAATCTCAGTAGAACAAAGAAGGCTGTGCAGAATAGAAACAGTCGGTGTCGACAGGTAACGACACTGGCTCATTCAGAAACCTGCTGGCTGACTGTGGTGGATGTGGATGGAGGGGATGGAGTCGCGGGCTGCATCTCACGAAGGATGGAAGAAGATTATTGTCATTGCTGACTGGCCATCAGTTGTGTCATGAAGTACGACCTTTGGGAGTGGGCGCCACGCACACCTGTCCGGGCCATTCCGTCTGCTAGGAGTTAGAGGAGGGAAGAGCTGAACGTAGTAAGAAATTATGGAATAATTGAGTGATGAATTGAGCAAGACTGAATGGTTGTGAAGATAACAACACGAGAATTTTGTTACCTTACAGGAATGATCAAGATGAAAGGGCTGATGATTATGGTGATGATAGCCACACTGATAGTGACGATGGCGGAAGCTGGGAAACGCAGCCGAAACACCATTTTTAAAAAGACGAGTGAAGTAATAATAACCAGATCTAAATGGTTGATCACATTCGTGATAGATTTGAAACCATACGAGTCGCTACTAAATAAGTTAAGAAATGAGCTAACGCAGCTGGATGCAGCCCGGTTGAATGTAGGGCAAGATTATCCCAAGGAAAAAGGGTATCTTAGTTTACTACACTCCCTAGAATCAGAGGCCACTATGATAGAGGCTCAATGGAGGGACATACAAAATTACCTGAAGGGAATAGAGTTACTGCAGACGCGGGAAAAGAGATCAGTAGTTCCGATTGTAGGAAAAGCGTTAAATGTCCTGTTTGGAACAGTGACTGAAGATGACGTTAAATGCATATGAAGGAAACTGGGAGAAGTGGAAGTAAACCGGAGGACGCTTGCTCAAGTGGCAAGGGAGAGTGTGACCATATTAAATGTGACAAGGTTAGAGGTGGCCAAAAACAGAGCCAGAATCAATTGGTTAATAGATAACCTGGTAGGGTTGAGACAAGAGGTAATTAATGATACAGAAACTGTAATGATCGAATTACAAGAAATGAGTGGATTCAGGCAAAAATATTTTCAACTGATGACAATTACGAATAAGGTACGACAAACTAGTCAGTCGTTGACGACCTTGCTGGAATACGTGAGAGCGCAATTAGACATGCTGTCATTGGGACACCTCTCCCCAAGCATTGTAAACCCGGGTCGCCTAAGGGAAGTGCTACTCGGAATACAGGCCGAGTTACCCCAGCATTTAAGGCTGGCAGTGGACCCCACCAAAGAATTGTGGAAATATTATAATGCACTGGGATGTGTGACCTTGTTGGAAAATAGGTACTATTGTTTGTGATATCTGTCCCGTTGTTAGATAGAGAGAGTATATTCGAGATATACCAGGTTATAAATTTACCCATTCACTACCCCAGAAGAGATCAAGGTTTGGGAATGATAGCAAGGTACAAGGTGAAAACAGAATACATAGCTTTAAATTCAGCGAGAACGAAATTCATGTTGCTAACAGCTGAAGAAGCTAGAAAGTGTAGAGATGATGCTCTAGGGACTTGTACCTCGTTAAGCCCTATCTATATAACTGGTAACCGCATAATGTGCATACTAGAATTGTTTGAAGGAAAGAGAGAAGGAATTAACAGAACCTGCCAAGTGGGGGTATTAGCAAGCTATCAGTGTTTCAGGCGGGGTGTGGGCAGTAGCCACACAGAATCCTATCAGCTTGTCTAGGGTGTGTGGGGGAGAGTCCACAAGGTCATTAAGAGTAAGGCCACCATTATCCCTTTTAAAGTTACCCATGGGATGTTCGGCATTTGGGATATCTATGTCCTTACCCCCCCATTACCAGAAAGAAGAAAGATATGAAGAGAAAAATTCAATCATAGAAATGATTGGCAGAGGCTTAGTCAATTGTACAGAATTATGGGAGCCAATATTGAAGGTATTCTCCAATATTACCTTGAATAAAATGCCAGAACCAATGAAGCCGATAGAAAAGATCGATATGGATCAATTGAGGGACAAGTTAAGTGCGTTGGGAAATGAAGGTATGGCTTGGGAAGGCGATGATCAGATCGCGATAAGTTGGTCAATAGTGATGGGTACATTCATAGTTATAGCCATCGGGGGTATAGTAGCATGGAAGATTAAGAGTAAGAGGAGATTAACTAACGACAATCCAATGCGAATGCAGCAACTCGAGAGGGAGATGCCGAGCAGTGTCCCTTACTCATACAGAATCGGCGAGGAAATTGCAGGAAGACCGGCGGATGAGGCTGGCGTGAGACGGCCACGTGCGGCGGACAAAACCGCCCACAGCGGAGAGGAAAACATTGACCAAGAAGAACAAGCCATAGTAACCACATCTGCACCCACAGGCACACGCACACATTACATTACATATAGAATAGAGGAACTTGAAAAAGAACATTACATTGCATGTAGAACAGAAGAAGATGAAAAAGAACATTACATTGCATGTAGAACAGAAGAACTTGGAAGAGAACATTACATTTGCATGTAGAACAGAAGAAGATGAAAAAGAACATTACATTGCATGTAGAACAGAAGAACTTGAAAGAGAACATTACATTTGCATGTAGGAAAGTAGTATAGAATTGCATGGGACAAATACATGATGCATGTTAAAAGGTTTATTTGGGTTTAGGTGTCATTTACGGGTAAATGACAAATCGGTTAGGGGAGGATTGTGGCACCATTTAACGAAGCAGAAAGGGAAAAGAAAGAAAAGAGGAAAAGGGGAGGCTAAGGACCGAATCGTGGGTGATAAGCAAGAACACACACACGGCTGAGAGACAATGGATAAAATGATATTTTGATAAGTAACAAATGGCGAAAGAGTGTCATTACAATGACAGGGAAATTCTGAGTAAAAAGAAAGGGAAAGAAAGAAAGAATCAGATATGTTTTGGCATCGGCTGGGTTATCTAAGGATATGAAAACAAACTATTGGTACGGGAAGACATCTTATTATCAACTAATGACCGGCTGGCCAAAGAAAAAAAAATTAAATGAAAATGTTATTTCGATAAGTGACAAAAAACAGGCAACTAAAAGGACTTTGGACAGATATGAAAAATTAAAAACCACCTACGAGTGTCCGTTGACCGATTTTCCTTCGACGGAACATCCTTGGCCTGCGATAATAAAATTATGTTATCAGAAATATGTACCGAAGGAAAATGAATGGGAACCTAGAAGTGTTTTTTTTTTCTTTCTTCGAGGCGACAGACTGACTGAAACTTTGGGGATGTTTCTTTTTGAGACAGTGTTAGGAAGACCACCCATTCTTATAATTAGCGATAAAATACCTGACTTAAAACCACGTGTAGAACAAGAGTTATGACCGCCATTGTCATATTGTCCCGTTCGCGACCAGAGAAATGATAACTGCGATTAAGAGGAAGAAAAGGGGAAGAGAAGAGATAATTTTTTTTTAGTTAAGCAAGATATTTTTTTTCTTCCTCAAACAAAGCCGCGGATTCGTCTACGCCCGACTAAGACATCATTGGTCGAGTGGTGATCACGTGACGCACGAGGGAGGCTGTTGCAGCCCATCTGGTGGATGAGTAAGAGAGTTTGCTACGAAGATGTGGGGAGGGCAGTTCACGCCCCTCTAAAGTATGATGAGAAGGTGGGATTGAGGAAATGTTCCCAAAAATGGAAAAAGGTGCAAATTCCTAACCAGAGAGGTGGATATGTATTTAGAATTATCGAGGAAACTCCCCGGCGCCGACAAACTCACCCCGGTTTTGGTCTGCGCCCATATAAACGAAGCCACAACGAGCAGAAAAGAGTTGAGTGGAGTCCCAGCAGTTCCCAGAGTCAGTCTCCAGTTGAAGCAAGCCTCGCAGATAGCTGACCATTCATTTTCCGGACCCACATTTTCAAACCAAGAACAATTATTTTGAAGAGCGACTTAGATCCAGATCACCGAAATAAGTTTTTTTTTACTTTTGACTTTCATCAAAAGACCCACCGAAACACCAATTTCTTAGAGAGCAGACAACTTGAAGTGTTAAAACTTGCCTAGCGGAAAACGACGCGCCACAATCCATAGAACGGATCGGGAGATAGATGCAGTCCTATGTATCGAACAACTAGACATAAAGTTTGTTACCTTTTTCTTTGATACTTTGAACTTTTGAGTTTTCATTTTATTGTATTTTATGCATATTTGTGTGGTATCACCACCGTTGGGCTAGGTTTGCAATACGGCCCCAACCACTGTTTGATCTCGTCTGCCTAAGATCAATTCACAACGTGGGTAGGCGGACTGGGGGATCAGTACAGTTACCTTGGTAACCAGGCGTTGGAAGCGAGTTGGGAACGACGAGGCTGATATCAAATCTAACCAGATCCCCACCCGAATCACCAAAAGGTTAGAACGTCACATTTGGAGCGGCGACACCGGAACAGAGCAGCGAGGAGCGAACGGCTGTCGCCGCGGCGAGGACGTCACAATTGGTGCTGTTTAGGGACGTCACAGTTGGTGCCGTGGTAGAATAGGATAGAACGTCACGGTTGACGCTGCGACCAGGGGACGACGTCACAACAACAACCGTTTTTAATTAAGCATAGATCGATACAAATATTGAAAATGCTGTACAAACTATGAGGAACAAGACTTAAAATACAAAGTTGAAATCATTTTCTAAAAACAGAACTGTGCGGATGCTCCTGATTTAGCATAAGTCATTTTAAGACCCCAGACGGAACCCCTAACAAAGAACAAAGACCAAGCACTACGCATGTTTTTCCGTTTGTTTTTGTTCTTTTTTACAATGAATATGTACAATTCAAACAATTTTTATCATAAAAATGCACTTTTATATGTTTTAAGTCATGTGAATAACATGAAAATAATACAAGAATATTTTAAATATATTCTATCGAAAAATTACGTGAATCGAGGGAGTTCTCAGCGAATAATTTGTGCACATGTTCGTCAGAGATTATCCACAGAAACAAGAAAAAGAATATTTCAAAATTAGTTTAAGAAAAGGATCCATGTACAAAAATTATTACCTTAAAAATTAATGAAAATTGGGAAAAAATTGAGAAAAGATTTAAAAATATGACACAAGGAAGAAATTTGTCAAATGGGGCCAACTTCAATTCTTGACAGTATGCAGAAACAGAACGTCTCAGCGGGGAGTGGTTTTGTGTTATAAAATTCAGTTCTTTGTTGTTGGGTGTGAAATCTTCAGCCGTCAGAATCTGTCTTGGATCTGCCAAATCAGATATATGACCTCCAACTGGATATTACTTTGAAGTGCGAGGTGGTATGCTCGGTTCGTTCTCATCAAAAGCACATCCATCTCTCCTATCTGCTGTTCTCCTCACGGATCTGCCTCAGACCTCTGCTTCTCCCCCTGCACGGTGTTTTCAGTATATTTATTGAAAAAGTGACCGTGATATCAGCTCTAGCCAAAATTTGTCAATGGCCAGCAAACTTTTTTTCTCATTGTACAATATAGATGCCCGCTCCCACCAAATATTAAAAAAATCAAAAATTTTTGCGGTTCATCACTTGAACCTAAAAGGCCATAAAATATGCACAAAATTTTGAAAACTATACTTTTCCCAGAACATATATAAAAGAAACTACCTAGAAGATTATGCATAGATAATTTTTAATATTTTTACAAAACATAAAATATTTTTTTATAAATTTTCTTCGGCAGGATTGGTTGGAAAGATTACTAATTAATATACCGGCTACGTGGAACACTTGGAGCGAGAATTTTTTAGCTTTTTAAATCAGTTTTGGGCATTTCAAATGACGCAGCAGCGAAGCTGCATGCAAAAACTAGCAGTGACAGTAGTAATGTGACTATGAAAATGTTCTTTTAAACGAAACAGATGGCTTTCAGGAAATGCGAGAAATGTTGATTGTGGAGATTGGGGTAAATCATTAATTTAATAACTTTATTAAGTTCTCCTAATATGTCCATCATTATCACCTGTCAATTCAACTAAGTTATGTGTAACTGGATTGCCCATATCGTCGACAACAAAGGTCTATCGTGATTGTTCCCCAGATGGAGACATTAGTTGTTATTTTTCACTAGAAGTATAAGAAATCATCTGAGGATGAAGTACTACTTTCAGTTTTTAGAATTAATTTGATGCGTTAATTATCATTAATTTCACATATTCTCGCAAGTAAAGAAAGGGAGCTTTTTGTTCCTGGTCTGCAAAACTTGCGCTTTCTTCTCTAAGAAAAATTTTATGACAAACCAACATTTTCTCAGATTTCTTTCCAATTAGTTCTTATATTGATGAACACAATGCATTATGCAATCTGTTTCGATATATTAGAACTTAGTGTCTTGGCATCAAACAAAGGTGGAGTTAATCGTTTCTGTTCGACGACTGTATTAACATTTCAATGTTTACTGGTTAATTGCTTTTACGATAGCAACTCCAGCACTATCAACATTCAATAAGCGCTTACAAAAGATTATTATACAAAACTGCTTGTTTTTCCAATATGAAGTTTCGTAGAATGATTACTGTTCCCTTTTTAAACTTGATAAACTAGCGAAGGCATTAGTATAGTCATTTTAGGTGAGTCCAAAGTGTAACTATTCTTCATTGCGTGTTGCATTAATGTTTTTATAAAATTAATGCAGTAGAAAATAGTGAATATAGCACTAATTAGAAATGGTCGAGACTGAAGTGGTTTGCATAGCTACTCCTGTTGTTATCGAACCGGTTACTTTTTCTGAATGTGGCCCCCTCATTGTTCTAAGGCCAAAGAAAAATCTTCACGTAAAGATCTATTTAAACAGACAGTAAACACTGCCTTACAGATAGTCAATTACCCTAATCCAAATATAGTCAATTTGTATTCCAAAATCACGGGCCGTCATTCTTTTACGAAATTGGATTTCAATGATGCATATATATCGATTGCTTTGGACGAAGAGTCACGGTTACATTCATCAACACGCATAGGGGTCTTTTGATGTATACCAGACAGTTTTTTGGAATTGACTCTGAAAACAGGAATTTTTTACGCACTATAGGACAGTTAGCACAAGGTTTACCAATGACTGCTGCTCATATCGATGGCATTTTAATCCCGGGCAAAAATATGGAATAACATAAAAAAAATCTAAGTTTAACGTTAAAAAGACGACGAGATGTGGGCCTCTACGTAAGACTAGAAAAATGTGTGTTCGGGAAGCCGTCAATAGTTTATCTTTAATGCCAACTGATTTCACCCATCCTAAAAGTACAGAGACTAAAAACTCTATCGAAACTGCGAGTTATTTAGCTTTTGTTAATTATTACCGACCGTATTTAAATAACATCCGCCAAGTTTTAGCTCCACTTTATACATTATTACAAAAAGGATACCCACAGAATTTGGGGGAATAACCGAAAAATCTACATTTGATCAACCGAAAATATTCGGTAAATATTTATTTTATTACAACCATAAATTGAAGCTTATAATGACCGGGAATGCATCCCCAGTTTGTATCGGGCAGTGTTGTCACATATAATGGCAGATGGAATGGAAAAACCTATTTACTTTGCCTCGAAAATATTATGAAAAGTTGATTAAAATTATGTACAGATAGAACATGATGGTCTCGCAGTCATTTTTGGATTGAGTAAATCGCATAAATACATTTACGGCCGGGAGTTTACAAGAATTGCTCGTCATAAGCCATTGTCTGGGTATTAAAGAGGAACATGCGATATTACACACAGCAAATACTAGAGTGCAGCCTTTTATATTGTTACTATCAAACAATCACTATCAGCTCATATACAAACCTGATTCAAAGATTCCAAATGCGGATCGACTTCCCGTGGGGAACAATAGTTCCCCACTGCAAGTCAATCACCATTGCCTTGTCCAGAGGTATGTATATATATATATATATATATATATATATATATATATATATATATATATATATATACACACACACACAGTGTGATGGGTAAATTCTCTCATTTTAATTTTTTTAATTTCGTGCATGTGCGTTTCTTTTTTTGTTTTAATTAGTTAACTGTATAGTATACTGGAGTCATTTGGGCAAAGTCTGTAAGAAAGAAGAGCACCATGACGCAATTCCCAACCACAGTAAGTTCGAAACTGCATTCTATACGATTAGTCATTCGTAACGGAAGATCCAATACAGACATTTCAGAGTGATTGTGTGTCAAACTGAGGTTTGTACAGAAGATTCGATAAGAGTTGGATGTGTCTAATGGGAATTACACAGGTACAACAGCGGCCCTGGGTTAGAATTTGGAGCTGGTAACCCCTAAGTCTAGCAAAAAAAGTTTGTTCCATGCCTCACAAGCAGGCAAACACAGTCACGGCTGTCAGACAATTTCTAAGATCACATCACCCCATATATCTGGCCGCCTAACTCCCCGGGCTGATACTGTTTTGATTATTATGTGTAGGGCGCACTTGAGCGATAAACCAACAAAACTCCTTGTAACACCAAAGATGAACTGACGGCAAGGATTACGGCAGCATTCAACAACTGAAACAAGTCGACGGTCTAATAGAGATACAGGAGGTTCCGAAGTCGTGTTTAGGGCGTGGTTGAATCCAATGTCGATTTTCTTGAATAAATTTACTCTCTATTATTTCAAGATATTTTCGTGTACTTTTGATGAACACATCTCTTAAAATGAGATGTCAATATTATTTCCAATTTGGCTTAATTTAGACGAAGGTTTATGCATCACACACTATATATATATATATATATATATATATATATATATATATACTCGACTCTCCTTCGAATTCAACCTATAAGAGTCAAGCAGATCAGTCACTAGGAAACCGACAGCCTGACAACAGCTCATGAGATTGGATTATAGTGGTGAAGGTTTTGTGCAGGACCAGCCACACTTTTTGAAGGGCCGAATACAGAGACCTAGTGCACTACGTGCCACAAGGTACCCAAACGACCCCCGAATGTTTTGAATTCAGAGTTGTCCTTCTCCTAGACCAGTTTCCGTCCAATGCTATAGAACTCAGTCTGTCCTTCTATTTACCCATATTTGGAGGGAGAAGAAGAGAATTCACACCTTTCCCAAGGATATTTGCAAAGTAATTGAATTTAATGGATTCGATTGGAATTCGAACTCGGCTTTCCGATTCCTCAATCCAACCCGCTATCCATTACTCCAGCGTCTTCCCTCTCTCTCTATGTCTGTCTGCCTCTCTCTCTCTCCATATATATATATATATATATATATATATATATATATATATATATATATATATATATATATATATATATATATATATATATATGTATATATATATATATATATATATATATTCAAACGCATATTATTTAATTTAATTTTTATAAATTTATTTTCATGTAGTGTCTCTGCATCTTGTTTTATTCACGTTTGCTTGTCGTTACAGGTAGATATTAAAAATGCTTCTTATCGATCACTGACTTTTAAATAAAATGCCTACACTGCTTCAGAAAACGTAATGTGTATGGAATAATCATTGCACAGATAATTTATGCACCCCTTGCATAAAACGAGAAAGAATGTGTGAAAGATCACACGACAAGATTAAAATGAGTAATTTTCTCTTGCGTTGCATTTGCTCTTAGCAATCTAAACGTAGAGTAATAGTTTTTGAAACCAGAATTCTCTAAATCGATATTTGGCGTGGTACTGGGTCCTCTTGTTTTTCCCACTGTACGCGCCGTTTCGGGTGGTTAGCGAATTTCTGCTTCTGATAACCTTTCATTGCTCAATGAGTCAAACTGTAGTTTAAATAGAAGCTTTACAAAGAGTGTATGAACCGCTCCGTACATTCAAGGGCTCGGATACGATGATGTGATTTAGGACAAATGGGACCATTGACGGCTTTCGAGGAGTTTCGACTACTCATTTTCAATAACAAGTCGTAGTTTACCCGGAGTTATGTGCTACAGAAACTTCCCAACTGTGCCCCAGTCAGGGAGGCTACACAACACTCCTCGTTGTGAAAAATGCTACTTTCTTCAAAATTAATTTTTATGAACGTGTTCTTGGAAGCATGACTACAATTGTACTGACTGCAAAAAATGAAACAATGGCTCGAATAAAGAATCTTGAAGACAGAGATATACAGGAGAGCATCTTTGATTGGACGTCATGTTAAAACTTGAAGTAGAGGGATGACAGTAGCAGGTGAACTCATCAGATTCCACGTCTTTCAGTGTCTGAGGAATATTTGTCAAGACTATGCCTGATCAAATTTCTTTCGGTGACTGCTGTGGCGTTTAATTAGTAAACGTAGAATTTGTCGTTTTTATCAATCTTGCTTTGTATAAATGGCTTAGGCCAGTGTAATGGATGCTTAGGGACACGTGTAATATTTGGTTAAGAATAAAATATCCATTAAATGACTCAATCTAGTAACCATTGTCACGGAACAGTTACCATATTTTGAGCCTATTTTGCCTCTACTGTACGGAGACTAATTCCAGCAGATGAAGGCAACGTTGCACAAGAAGAACATAGTAGCAGAATGCTTTAAAACTGCAGCCATTGGAGTTCCGTCCCATCAAGCAGCGTTAAAATAAGATTGAAAGGAAGATTCGAATCCTGGAGACGCTGTCAAACAATCTACAATTTTGGGAAAGCATAATTATAAAGGAATGTAGCGAAATTTATAATGAATGTTTCTGGCCATCGTCGAATTCGTACAAAGAGTAATTGAGTTGTTCCCGAAGAGAATATTTGGTCCGACTCTTGTTAATATAGATATTTAATAAAACGAGACGCGTATATATATATATATATATATATATATATATATATATATATATATATATATATATATATATATATATTTATGTGTATATATATATATATATATATATATATATATATATATATATATATATATATGTGTGTGTGTGTGCGTATGAAAGTGAACATTGAATTCAACACTAAGATGCGACATTTTCATGCCAATCGCAGTCATCAGGTCACATGCGTTGTGTTTTTTCTCGACTATTTATAGATACTGGTCAATGGGGCATTTTGGGTAGCATATTCTAACGTTTATTTTGACGAGAGTGATTTGTTAAAATGTTTATTATTTACCTTATTTATCTATTTTATTAGTTTATTTTCCTTGTTTTTGCTCATTTATTTTATTTTATTTGTTTTTATTAGTTATTTTCAGTTTTCGGTTTTTAAGTAACGTAGTAAATATTTATTTTCGTGTCTTCATTTTGAGATGAGTTCTCATCGTTTATTTAGTAGTTTGTTTTGGCCTGAGAAGTTAATTATAGGGGTCTGATGATTTCCTTTAGCATGAAACAGTGTGTCGCCTCTGAGTGTTGACTTCATTGTTCTCGTTTTTATTTACATACGCTCTATGTCTTATAATGACAACTTTACTCCATAAATATAACATGCCCTAAAAGTACATTTCTTCATATATATATATATATATATATATATATATATATATATATATATATATATATATATATATCGAGAGAGAGAGAGAGAGATGAATATATATATATATATGTATGCAACTTTTTCTCTCTCTCTCTATCTATATATATATAGAGAGAGAGATGCATATATATATATATATATATATATATATATATATATATATATATATATATATATATATATATATACTTACATCTTAATCTGTGTTTTTACTAAATCGGGAGACAGAGATCAGTTTCGGTGTCTTTTTAGATATAGAGAGCTTAAAGGCAATACCAATACTGCATTATGTTGATTTTTAAATCTATTCTTTGATGTGACACAAGGCCTAAAGTATGGGGTACTCAGAGAGGATCGGACACATTACCTCGTCGTAATTGTTCTAGTGAGACAAGTTTGCTAACCATTACACCACGTCATGGTGCCCGACAAGCGCTGCATTATGACTGGCATTTTCACGCCACAATATGATACTGAATATGATTGATTACATTTTCTACGGCCTATCAATTATTTACAATTTATTTAAAGCCAGGTATTTATTTTTTAGCTTGTAAAATACATGAAAGATAATAATGATTTACTGAAAAAAAACTACTAGTTAACCCATATATGAGGTTGAGTCATAAATTTCCTACTAATATTTGCGCTTAGTGAAGATAACAATCCCGAGTGGAACTGGAACTCGGCTCTTCGAATTTAAATTACAAGTCGTTATTCATTAGAGCGCATACACCTCCAACATTCTCGTCAACGAGTTTCATAAAATCAAAGGTTGGAACACTGAAATTAGAGAAGGAAAAAAATTTCAGTGCTGGAACGATTATATTAGAGAACTCTTTCTCGGCGAAAGAGAACAATCAGCAATACACAGAACTACCGGCGAGACTGAAATTCTAAAACCGGATGTAGAACCTGCACTGGTGAAATGGAACCGAAACAATGCGGTAGTGCCAGACGGAATTGTAACAGACATGTTGACAGCCTTAAATGATTTTAGCATAATCAACATTACAGAAATATTAATTTAGCATAGACAAGATTGTGACGTCCCCCGGTATCGCTGCGCCAAATGTGACACCTGCCTGGCTGCGTCCGTCGTGCTATCCTGTCCTGTGACGACCAACTGGCTTGGTATTGGTCGCGGCACCAATTGTGACGTTCTAACCTTTTGGTGATTCGGATGGGCACCTGGTTACATTCGGTATCAGCCTTGTCGTTCCCAGCTCGCCTCCAACGTCTGGTTACCGAAGTAACTGTTTTGATTTCCAGACTAACCTACCCACGTTGTGATTTGATCTTAGGCAGACGAAATCAATCAGTCGCCGGGACGTAATGTAAGCCGAGTTCGATCAAGGGTAACACCGCACAAGTATATGTAAAAGAAAATAAAGTAATAACTCGAAATGTTCAAATGTGTTAATAAAAGGATAACAATATTAATATTAATATATTAAATCTGTTTGCTGAATACAGGACTGCGTCTTTCTCCCAAACCGCTAATATGGAGTCGTGACACTTTGTGTTTGTTATGCGAGTCTTAACATCTTAAGTTGTTTGTTCTTTAAGAAACTGGTATTCGTAAAACTTGTTTTGATGGTATGATTCTAAGTCGTTCTTCAAAAATAAATTGTTCTTGGGTAGAAGTTGAGGTCGTGATGCCTGCAATCTTTCAAGTCATCTATCTGCGAAAGGTGTGCAACTGCAACTGCGAACTTCACTCAACTGCCTCTCAACTTGAACTCGAACTGGAACTGCTTTTCACTCTCTGCGACTCCGCTTATAGGGACGCTGACCAAAATCGTTCCTTGATAATTCTAAATCCACAATCCACTTCTTTGGTTTCGATCAGGAAAATTTATCATTTTCCATTTTTTGAAGTCTTTCGTCCTCCCACCTTCTTCTGTTCTCATATTGGTATCTCAGCATACCCTCAGGGGGTGTCAACGGGTTTCCCCTCTCTCTCACAGTGGCATCTCACCCTATCCCTTCAGGGGGGCGCAACAGGCCTCCCCTCCTTCTTCACATGATTACCTCCGCCTAACGCTCAGCGGCGTGGGTGTAGCCAGACTAGCCTCGGTTTAAAAAATCTTGCTCAAAGAAAAAAATGATCTTCATTTTTTTTTCTTTTTCTTTCTTTCCTTCCGCGCGACAACAAACCTTAGACTCTTATATTAGTCAAATGTCACTTGGACTCTATTACCCGGGACCTTCGCCAAACAAGTGGGTGGTCAATTGGACGTATTTGCATTCTACTGCTAATTAACTGTTCTGATAAAATAATTTCGCTATCATAGCCAGCACTGACAATAAACAGGTGTTTTTCCCAAATGACATGGAGGTGGTTCCATGGACATTTTGGTTTCGGTCAAGCTTGACCTAATTAATTTTTACCTCCCAGCATCCTGCGGGAGTTCGCGCGGGCATTTTGTTTTTCGAAAAGTGCGTGCTTAATTAATTTTTATCTCTTTAGAATTCTGTCTCGCTGGTCTCGCATGGGCAGATTGGATATATCTTACTCGCCGCCCCGTAACATAAATCAGATTAAATCCGAAACATCCGCGACCTCACTCCTCTCGCCAATGAGAATAAAACTTTTAGCATTTTTCTTTGGCAAAAAGAACAGCATCACTTAGTGTTCTTTTCGTGATGGCTTCTTATCACCTAAGTTTAATTTTCGCCTTTCTTTTTTTCTTCCTCTTTCTTTCTAGCGACGTAAATAGTGTCACAAGTTTAGAGAAGTAATAAATGAATTCTACAACAGTTTTTATATACCGGAAGATCTCAGCAGATATATTTCCATAGCACTGCCTAAGAAACCAGGCGCAAACGTATGTCAACTGCACGGGACAATAAGCCTTATGAGCCACATAACAAAACTCATCATCCGTATTCTGATGAATAGAGCACTCAGCAGAATCAGGCCAAGAAATAAGACAATAACAGGTATTATTCATATATATATATATATATATATATATATATATATATATATATATATATATATATATATAATTAAAACTAAAGAGGCAGATAAACCTACCAAGGTTTCAGCTACGCGGATCGTCAGTGAATAGCGCGTAGGTGAAACATTGAGAGGCTTATCTGGCTTTTTAGGTTTAATTAAGTTTGCTCTACTTAGCGTATTGAGCACTTTACTTATTTTACTTACTCGTATCGTTTTTTTTGTGGGGGGGGGCTCTAAACTTGGATGATAGACGATTGTCTTCGGCTGATGTACATGTTCTCTCTTCTTTCTTTTTTTGTAACTTTTTTCCCCTTGGGTATTGGTCTGTTTATTTCTATATCAAGGCACCCAAAGTTTTTTTGACGAGTATAATTACTTATATTTATAAAATTATTACTATATATATATATATATATATATATATATATATATATATATATATATATATATATATATATATCTGTATGTATGTATCTATGTATGTATATATATAAGTATAACTTACAACCGATTCATTATTATTCATACTATTTCCTCTATAAAGGTAAACATGTCACTGAGAAGTAATGGACACATATGAATGTTATTTTCTATTTAGTTTGATGAGTCATGAAGCTTCAAACGAATTGATTAATCTACACATATCCTAATCTGACCTCGTACTCTTTAAGATAATTCAAAATTGATAGAGAAG
Source organism: Acanthosepion lycidas (assembly GCA_963932145.1). Lineage (NCBI taxonomy): Eukaryota > Metazoa > Mollusca > Cephalopoda > Sepiida > Sepiidae > Acanthosepion > Acanthosepion lycidas. Next base: position 101,659,295 of record OZ010586.1, read on the forward strand.
AGCAGAAATATAATTAATATCTTAATCCCTCACGTTCGCATCTACATATCCAAGGTTCATCCTCACATGTCAAATTAAGAAAATCTTGCAAATTAAAAATAAACACAGATTCGTGCCTATCAAAAGGCTCTTGTTCTTTTGTTATTTATTAAGTCAGTGATTATTTAGAATATTGGTCAGACCATGTCATCTTCAACAGATAAATAATGGACGATTTCACTTTGATTGCAAGGAAAAACGAAAGAGGCTGTTCGATGTTCTTCTTCTTTAATGTGCTGTGACCCTTTAAAATGTTCATATCTTCCTGTCTCTTAATAAGTTTTGTCCTTTTGTTATTTCTCTCAAAACATTTGCTCAATCTCATCAAGTAAATTATGCGTTTTTTTTCCTCTGATCCTCTTTCCCGCAATTTGACCTGTGAGTATCTGGTTTTATAAGCCCTTCTACATCAGTACGTTCCCGAGAAATTTCAACCAATTCTTGCTGATGTAGGGAGAAGTAGCAAAAAGATAAAACAAATTGAGAGTTACACGGGTTAGGTGCGTACGTTAAAGATACACCTTGATATATTTAGGAAAATTATTTGAATAATCAAGAACCTATACAGGCAGCAAAGTGCTTGAATGCGGGTAGATAATGATTTTAACAGATATACGAAAAGTATGAGTAGAGTCTGGTTGCTAGATAGTTTCTTCTTTTCTTTTTTGCCATGTCTCTTCAGGACGTACGCAATCATCCCTCTCAACCTTCCCCTATCCCGTGTAGATCCCAATAATTTTTCCTTTCTTTCTATTAATTCTATTTGCTCACATGTTCTCTCCAGCATCTGTCTGTAAAACCAAATTCCTGTTACTTTAATCCCTTCTTCCGCTTTGAGGAGATTGTCCTGTATTCGCTGCTGTACAGTAAGACGGAGATCGTCTAATAGTCCTGTACTCATTTCTTTGTTTCTGACATCATTTTGTTTATTTTAATATGAATTTGAGATTTATCTCCCACTACGTCTTCAGATATCAGTGCCGATTATTATGCCGCATTTTTTTCTGTATCTGCATTGTGTATATCACTTTATGTCCGTATGCATGAAGTTTTCATCCAGTATATATTCTTAATTGTTGTTCTAAGGACTTTTCCCAATATATCAACGTTGCTGAGCAGCTCTCACAGATATTTGAGGCTTACTTTATCGAACGCCTGTATGCAATCTATGAAACACAGCTATACGTCCTTTTGCATTTCTATTGCTCTTTCTAATAACATTCTGAGCATAAATATAAAGTTTCCTATTAAATATTTTTGAACAACCAGTACTATTCTTGTACTATCTGCGGTCTGATTCTGCTGCGTGCTCTGTTCATCAGAATTCAGAAGACGAGTTTTGTTATGTGGTTCATTTGGCTGATTGCCTGGTGGAGTTCACATTCACTGGCGCCTAGTTTCGTTGTCAGTGCTATGAAAATACACCTGCTTCAGTTTTCCGTTATATCAACACTGTTGGAGATTTTCAGTTATTATTTCTGTGCTCTTCTCTATGTCCAAATCATGTAAGGCTGCCATCATTTCTATTTCAATTCCGTTTTGTTTCTATTCTATTTGGACAGGCCAGTTTACACTTTGGCTTCAGTGTTAGAGAGAAATAAAGAATACATAAAATAAGAAATAAAGCAAGAAATATAGCAGAAAAGAAATAAATAAAATGGGTCTAAAAGAGGCAATATATCTCTTATACATTTAACGTCCTCTTCAGTGAAATAGAAAATATTGTCAATTTTGATTTGATTTTATTCATAACCCATAGTTTGAACAAATACTTATATTCAGAGTTATGATTGTTATTCAAATGGTTTTTTCAAAGATTTCAATTTATTGTTCCAATCACATAATATCCAGTTATTTTTTATCCTTTGGACTCTCAAGCGGCTGATTCACTCATTAACATAGACATTGTGACTCATCACAAAATTCAAAGTGGAAATACGTACAAATAAAGACAAGGTGGAATCAGACACGAATATGTTAAAATAATTGAAAACATATGCTAAAAATTATTTATATGATTTAATGTAAATTTTATCGAACTCAGCTGTCAGAGAGAAAGACAACAAAATTGTGGGATGCGAATTTTAAAAATATAAGCCACCGAATACAAAATGCAACACAGAGTGGCAGATCATTAAGCTAGTGAAGCACCGATAAATCTGCTTCTTTGTTACTGTATATTGTTTTAAATATAGGGACAAGATCGATAATTGTGCGTTACAAGTTTAGATTACACTCGAGTGAATTTGGCAAAAAGCCAATCGATGAAGAGATAAATGTTTGTTCTGGTATTTCTTAATTCGTTTTCAACGACTTCGTTTCGCTCATTTATTCAACGTTTAAAATAACCATTGCAAAAATAGCTGAGGGCTTACAAGACTGACACTCTTAGGGCACTTGTCAACAGAACACATTATTTATAAGTATATTTAGTTTATTGATTAATTATAGATTTCATGGAGAAATTATATATATATATATATATATATATATATATATATATATATATATATATATATATATATATACTTTTTTATGCTGGATCAATTTTAAGAAAAATGAACGACAAATTGGGGAAAAAAATTATAAAACAAACAGCCAATTCATTAGATGCTCATCGTAATATATCAGGCCATAATTTCGATTTAAAAAAAAATGCTGCTTTACTTAAAATAAGACGGAAATGTATAGAAAGTTCCTTAATCGCTAGATCAAACTTAAGAAATTTGCGTTCAATTTATTACATTTTTTAACGTATCATTAATATGTCTTATATAGTAACTAAGTGATACAAATTTAAACTTAAAGAAAATGAATGGAATTGTTTAAACTGTACACCAAAACACATCTATAAAAATCAAACTTTAATATTTAAAATGTTAACATCTCTCCTCTTCGTGTGGCTTCGTATTTACCGATCGAAACGAAGTTTGTTACCATTTGTCATTAATAATCTTAATAAAGTTTTACAAATTATCGATAATAATTACGTTTTATATTAAATTTACGTAACATAAGCGGGTAATGGCTTCAATAGATATCAGCTAAAAATTCATTTGTTATTGCCCCTTGTTTTAACTCTTCACTCCATATCCGGAGGATTTGAGAATATTAGACTGTTTCTTGAGGGAGCTCGAACAATTTTCCTACAGCTACCCAATAAAATCTTAAATGATCACTGACATGTAATTAGAAGTATACATACAAATTTGTATGTCATACACACACACACACACACACACACATAATGCAAAGCTCTTCAATAAAATAAATCGAGCCCTATGGCCGATTGGCATTTGTTTACATTCTTAAAAACAATACGCTAGATTTAGCTAGCTCCTTCTGTCATTGAAGATAATACAGCGGTAGAAACTTTGACATAAAATCGGTTGTATTTCAATCCTGGCTTCAGGCATTGAGATATCTAGTCGCATTGAGGTGCTGTTATACAGCGAAACAGTACTGTCTGCAAATAACATGCATATATATATATATATATATATATATATATATATATATATATATATATATATATATATATATATATATATCATATGAGTAACATTCAAATTGTGTCCCACCACAATATTTTTATTAGTCCTTGTTTATCCGATACGTGTCACGTGTATAAATACAATACTTAATATATGTGTGCGTGTGTGTGGAACATTTTGGTCGTTAAATATTTGATAATGTAAGATACTTTATGTAACGAAACACTTGTATGGCTAAGCTATACTGGACGGTAGCGTAATTCATGTAAGTGTATAAGTGTGTGTGTGTGAATAATGTCTATAGATCTATAGCATATTTTATGCCGTTGACAATGTAGCAGTATTTCGTAGTAGGTTGTATTTTATATTCTCTTGTTTTTATCCTTAGGGAATGTCTGTTGTCGCCATCACGAGCTTATGGGACGTTCAGGAATATCAGAATATTGTAAAAATGATGTTTTCGTTGGATTTATCATTAAAGCATTTCTCATGCCTATATTTTGAAAAGCATTTGTAAATTTTCATTTCAGACATAAGATAGATTCATGAATAATGGAACTGAAGAAAGCTGGGAATGTGACGTAATGTTTCAAGCTAGCGTATATAGGTGTTAGTAATGCTATATATATATATATATATATATATATATATATATATAACCGCCCTTCAGGAAGCACTTACTAAAAGAAGAAAACAAGACCCCCCAACAGAAGGCATCATAAAACTCATGGAGCATGTCCTTACATTGAATACTTTCAACTTCAATGGAGCACACTACCTCCAAATAAGAGGTTATGTCATGGGCACCATTGCAGCTCCATCATTTGCTACAATATTCATTGGAAAATCTGAGGAGACCTCCTATCTCTCCAATCATTGGTAGCGACTGCGTATTCTATGCAAGATATATCGATGATATATTCTTTGTATACACGGGTAGTGATGACAAACTTATCCAATTCCTTATAACCCTAAACACAGTGCACGACTCAATTAAGTTTGACTATGAAAAATCCACAACATCTGTAACATTTTTAGACACCCGCATTTACATAGATGAAAACAGGAAACTACAAACGACATTACACACTAAAATCACCGACACCCACAACTATCTACACTTTACATCTTCCCACCCTAAACACCTCAAAGTGAACCTTCCCTATTCACAAGCACTTAGACTCAGAAGGATATGTTCTAACAATGAAGAATTAAATAAACACATTGAAAATCTGGAGCATCAATTCACAACACGTGGCTTTAAACAACACCTAATCAGGGAACAAATAAATAAAGCAATTTCTACAACTAGAGAAGACACCCTAATGTACAAGATTAAAAATAAATCTTGCCGCGTCCTTCTAGTAACCACTTTCAATCCCACTCTGCCTCCACTATCCCAAAAAATCAAACGTCGCTGAGAAATACTACATCTCAAACCAGACCTAAAAAAAACTGTTTAAGGAACCCGACCTTCTTGCATATCGTAGACCTAAGAACCTAAAATAAATCATAGTAGTAACCACATTTCAGGGGACAAGGTAATCCGTAATAAACTAAGAACAAAAACAACAGGATTTTCCCAACCATGCAACAACAAAAGAAGTTTATGTTGCAACCATATTAAAAACAAGAATTCATTCACTAGCTCAATCACTAAATCTACTTTCAAAATCTAGCACGATTTTAACTGTAGAAGTCATAACATAGTTTACCTCCTAGAATGCACACTATGCCAGAAACAATATATAGGAAAATCTGAATGGCCCTTTCACTACAGAATTAACAATTATCGTAAACGAATTATGTCGACTCCCCATGAAAAATTATTACCTGTAGAACAACATTTCCGGCTGGAAAAACATGATTTCAAAACCCATGCCAAATTCACTATAATTGAGAGAATCGAAAAGTTCAGAGCAGATAACATTAGAAAGATTTTAGAGTCCCATGAAAATAAGTGGATACAACGTCTAAAAACAAAATATCCAGCCGGGCTAAACCATAAATCTAACAATATATAACTCAACAAATCAAAACCAACCCACATTTCTCACCCACACAAGACAGACATACTTACGGAGGTGTGGAGGCCTCACACTTATACACTCACTCACACGAATATACACACTTGCACACATCATACTCACTCACTCCCTAATGAGCCAAATGATAACACACACCCACAGCAATACACACGCTTACACACATCATACTCACTCACTCCCTTAGAACCAAATGACACACACACAAACACTAAACAGAGACACATCCCCTCACCAGGCCCAATAAAACTGTCAAACTGAACAGAGAATTCATAGCAGCATGTATCTATCCAGCTCTCATCTCAAATAACAACTTAAAAGAGACTGTTTGACCAACACAAGGAATGTTAAAAGATTCATGTTAAAAAAATAAAAAAAAATAAAAAAAACAAATGAAAACTACAGACAAAAGTTCATTTTCTCCATCAAGACATTCATTTCTGTAGTTTAGTGCTAGCAGCAAGCAGAAATATTTCTCCTCCCGATGATGGCCATTTTGGTCGAAACTAGTCGAGAAATCTAAATGGAATAATAATAAAAAAAACGAAAGAATATTAATCTACAACCTAGTGTGTCTAGAGATTTAATTTTTAAATTTTTTTATTGTTCAATATATATATATATATATATATATATATATATATATATATATATATATATATTCAAATTATTTTCTCCTTAAAACGTTATGTTCTTTTTTTCATTAGAGTGGCATTAGTGAAATCAACGTTATGTTTCACGTCGTTCCGATGTAAAAAGAGAGAGTTGAATGTCTGTCTAAACTCAAGTCCCACTTGTGTTCGTAGATCCGTGTTTTTAGCTCACTGATATCGCCAACAAGTAATATTTTTGCACTGTAGACAATTTTCTGATACATTCCGGCATTTGATATACAAGTGTTTCTTTACATACACACTCTTACCATGTCACACATTTTAATGTCCAAAATGTTTCTAACGCATATTTATATATTATGTATTGGTTTATATGCGTGGCACGTATCTGACCAATAAGAGCTAAGCAAAAAACTTAACAGTCCAGTATTCTGTTTCTATGCTGTTTTTATTTATATCTCGATCTGAGAAGAAGCTTTAGACTGAGATACATTTCCTACTTGTTCTTTTTTTATTTTATCATCTTGTTGGATCCCTCTCCATAATTGATCTAGATTTGATCTTCAACTCGTGGGAAGCACGGTGGAGTAATGGATAATTGCTCGGATTGAGGAATCGGAGAACCCATTTCGAATTCCAGTTGAATCAATTCATTTACGTGCTAATATCTTTTGGAGAGGTATGAAACCTCTTCATCTACGCACTCCCAGCTATGGGTAAATAGCATGTAAGACATGGTTGTGTAGACTTGTATGACAACTGGTCTACCGAAGAAAGAAATAGAAAACTACTGCGGGACAAATCTGCCTCGTCAGTCATTTATCGAAACAGACATGTTCGCCCAAGCGTGTATCACGCATGACACAAAATTGAGTTATATATATATATATATATATATATATATATATATATATATATATATGTGTGTGTGTGTGTGTGTGTGTGTGTGTGTGTGTGTATGTATGTATGTATGTAATATGTATATCCTTTTAATAAGATGAAAAAAAATTATATGGGGTAGTCTGAAAGAAATTGAGCAATGAATTAATAGGAATCTGAAAGATTAAACCAAGACAGGAATAGATGGATATATTGTAGGTGTTGTTATCTTTACATCCGATAAAATGCGATAATTCTCGTAAGGATCCAGGGATTACTGAAAATGAAACAAAAAAGATTAAGTAAGAGAGAAGATGGAGATTGTAGTTGCATCAATATTTATAAAGAGTGTAGATGACAAGGTTGTTACAATCGGAAGAGCTTTCCATAGACGATTAAGCTTGAAAAAAGAAACTATCAGAGTAATATTAGTCGTGATATATAGCTAGTAATTATAATATAACATTGTACCTAATATTGCTGCAGGGTCAAAATTCATAAGGTTCCGATACTAGGGAAGAAAGCACATCTGAAACAAATGTCACAAAAATATTTACCGAGAAAAAAGAGGGGATCTATTACACGACGCAGGAAAGAAACTGAAGTCCAAATGCCAGTTCAGGAGAGAAAAAAATATATATATATAATTTGGGGGAGATTACGTCGAGAGTCTATAGATATATTACAGGAGAACTAGAGAAGATTATGCAGCAATGTGATTAGGGAATCATGCTCACGTAAATTTATAGCTGATCTAAGAGAAAAGAAAGAGGGTAGAAACTTCATGATGTTGGAGAATTTATTGAAGTCTAAATGCAAAGTTCAGGAGAAATAACATTATATAATTTGGGGGAGAATATGTCGAGAGATTCTAGAATTATTACAGAAAAACTGAACCAGATAAGGCAGCAATGTTATCATGGAATCATGCTCTTTTAAATCTGTAGTTGTTCTGAGTGAGAAGACAGAGGGTAGCCACATCATGATGTTGGAAATGTGACGAAAGTCCAATTGCCAGTTCACGAGAAATAACATTATATAATTTTGGGGCGAATACGTCGAGAGTCACTAGATATATTACAGAACCAATGGACGTGGCATGGCGTGTATTTGTGTGCACATTGACAAATTTTTTATATTTAATTTATTTTTTTATATTAAGACGAACATTGTAAACGCTAAAATTATTACTGTGTTCGTATTCCTTCAAAATGGAAGTCTTGTTCAAAAATGGCCTCGACGTACAACGCAAATTTGAAACACACTATCTCAGTAACAATCGAGTAGAACAAATATCATGACGTGTAAGTATAAAATACCTGCTCACCTTAATGTATAAAAATAAATATGAAGCGACACACGAATACAAAAAAGCAACATTTTGAACATTCTTCCTCGGAGCATATATCCCATAAAACTTTCTCCACATCTTTCACTTATGTAATGCTCTCAAATATTTCCTAGCAAACCTCCCTCATACACTTCCCACCTATAATGCAACAACCCTGACCGCCTACCCCCGTGGCCCTGCCATCATTTTATTCTCTCCATCCGCCCTGCATTTCAGTGCTGTCGAATGTTGTTGCTAACAATCGATAAGTTTGGCACTAAAGTAAGCTAAGTCTGGCCTGAGTAGAACGAAGTCATCAAAGACGTCCGTTTTCTCTTGCTTGAACCAAGCGACGGCCAAAGTACCTTTCATCAAAGAATTCGAAATGCAGACTTTATATTCTCAACTTTTTCATCTCTAAACTTCACGTCTTCTCCCCTTAAGTTGTAATCTTCCACCCGCTTTTAATACAGATATTTCTTATTTTGTTTCATGTCTGGTTAGTACCCTCCTTGTCATCTTTTTTCGTTTTTCTTTTTGTTTTATCATATTTTATTTTGTTTGTATTTCCTTTATTTATTTCGTATATCTCTGCTCTTACTTTTCTTCTTTCCCGTTTTGGATTTTATTTCAATCATTTTTTTTTCTATTAATTATCTTCTTTTCCGTTTCAACGGGTTTCATCTATTCCCCTTTATATCTAAAGTGCACTTATCAAAGAAAGAATGACCTCACGGCCATCATGCTGAGGTATTTCTTTCTTGTCATCTTCATTTTATAATTTTTTCGGCGAGCAACTTTAATTTTATCCCCGACGATTTTCTATCTCATTTGCATCGATCAATGAATTTCTGAAATTCGAAAGCATTTCGTTCCCATACAGCCTTGGTGACACTTTTTTCATGTTATTATTTTATCCTCTTTCTGTCGTTATATCAATGAACTGAGATAGACAAACAGAAATCTGGTTAGAAAATCATGATAACAACTAGAAACAGGAAAAGTGAATAATATGAGCAGATAAATATCCTAGAGAATATATCCCTAGTTCTATAAAAAATTCCAACCAATAATAATATATATATATATATATATATATATATATATATATATATATATACATATATATATATATATATATATATACATATATATATATATATATATATATATATATATATATATATATATAGTTTATGCAAAACTAGGTAATCCGTATGGGTAGACCCAAGGAGGCTGATATCCGGAGATTAAAGTAATGAGAAATAACAGCGTCCAAGAAATTGAGTGAAACGTCTTCTCAGGATCATGATTTATATTATTGTATCTTCTTCCTTTTATGTCGGTTTTCTTCTTCACTCATCCATATCTAGAGATAACATACGTTAAGTTAAACGATGTCTGGCCCGCACCAAGTGGGGTTAGGGATAAAGAATTGAAATGTTACATCTAACATACTCATGTCTTCTCTCCCTCCTCACTTCCTCACTTCGTTAATTTACATATGCTTAATACGGCCCGTCAAAAATGTGTGTATTCTTTTCATTTTTCATTTCAAACTTTGGAAGTAAAGTCTCATGAGCCAGAGCCCATTAAACGGCCGTGGAACCTTAAAGTGGTCTGTTTGTATTCATATATATATATATATATATATATATATATATATATATATATATATATATATATATATATATATATATATGTGTGTGTGTGTGTGTGTGTGTGTGTATGTATATATGAATGTATATCGCAACGAACTTTACGTTACGTAGAAAACTTGGTAATTAAATAATGAATATACAAACTTAAAATTTGTATGTATATTACAAAGTGAAGATAAAAAAGGATCATCATGTATATCTATGTAAATATCTAGAAAGTGTTTTTAACAAAGGCTGGAATTTGCGACACTGAACTCCGAAGGTGCATTGAATGAGTGAAACATGCCTTCAAAAGTTAAACCAATATTGCAATAAAATTTCTTTTGAAATAAAGAAAAGGGAACTGAACAATTACGCAATATCGGTCCCCCTGTATGCTCCTGATTGTTGGAAAATCTCATCAGAGCTGAGACTTCAGGAAATAGTCCTCGGTTCTACAGAAGGCGGTTTAAAATACCATAGACGGAACATGTGAGCTACAACGAGGGTTTTACACAAAATGGAATCAGAAAGCTTACTTCTATTTAATATTAGAAGGAGGCAGTTGAATTTCTAAGGTATATAAGGAGGAAAGAAGGCTTAGAAAAATTGATATTCACTGGACAGTTTGAAGACAGGAGGGAAACGAAGGATAGCGAGCTTCTGTATATGGCTAGCAGAAGAAGGTTCAGGAAAGATAACGAAAAAATAAAATTATTGAGAGCTACAAAGGAGAGAAAATTGTGGAAATCTATATTCCCCAACTTCCCGAGGGGTCACGACACAGAAAAAAGAGGTATATTTTGAACTCCTTGTCCAAAATGATTTTGGCGGGATAGGAATGATGCACAGACATTTTATAGATTTGTGACCATCAGTAGAAAAAATACGATTCCATTTTTTCTTAATTTATGCATGAGATCACGATTCATAATTTTCTCTTTCCATTAAGGTCTTTTATTGATCATTTCACCCGTTAGCACGAGATAACAACAATTAAGTCGCGAGGGCGTTAATGTGAGTGAAAGAAAAAGAAAGGGTTGTAGAATAACACGATTCAAAAAGGCATTATATAATGGTTGACTATGCGTGTAATTTTTAGAAGAATCTTAGTACACATAAAACAAAAATCGTAACATAGAAGGACAAGAGAAGAATATTAACAGGTGGAATTATGAGACTGATCTTCCAATCTAGCTATGCGCTTAAATTGGTGAGACCGCCCATAAAGTTTTTTTTTTCTTTTAGTAGGATATGTATCAATAACATATTATTATCCCCAAAATAAATAAAAAGCAAAAATATGCCCTGGTTTTAGAAACCCTACGAAAGGTTGATATGCTGTAGAAAAAATAACAAATAAATTAAGCCTTTGTATTAGCTTGGTGCAAAAAAATGTCGTTCTCTCACATAGTAACCTATGTGATAAAACGACATTATTTTTGCACCAACCTAATATTTCAATGGCATGCATATTCAAAATTTTTACATTCATTTCACTGACACTTACACATCTGCCAGATTTAACTTGATACAGTAAATATACTTATGTCACCATTTCTAGAAAGCACTAGGGCAGTTGTATATTGCTGTTAAAAAGTTTGGATAAAAAGTAGACGCTTACAATATCCTTAAAATCATATCATTAGTTAAGGCGAGAACTTACAACAAAATGGAGGAGGAAGGATTGAATAAAATAAGAATGAAGATACGGGTCAGGAAAAATACATATAAAAATGAATGTATTTCACGTAAAAACTCCATACAAGAAAAGGAAAGATGGGAATCAAATGCATCAATAGTTGAAAAGATTCAAAGAATAATGACAGCATTCATGTTGGAGGTTTAGATACACAAGATTTAAAGAGAAAAAAACGTACCTAAAAATAATTAATTATATTAGGATAAATGTTCTTATTTTTGAGATAAGGTTGCAGGATATCTGTGAAAGATATACGTAGTTACTTTGGGGGCTGGGAATAATTTTAGAGAAACTCAAGTCAAATATCCAATTCAAAGAAATGTTACAAAATAAAGTCCATTGCTTGATACAGGATTTTATTTTTCAAATTGATTAATATATTAATTAATAAATGAATGAATTATTTGATGTATTTAAAAATATTTCAATCTTGTAAGAATAAGCGATATTATTTCTCCTGTCCCCTTTTGCCTTTCCTTTTAATTGATTGTTCCTTTGTAGAATGTAAAATCCAACTTTTCTTTCAACTTTGGTTAATTCAGTTTTGTTCTGTGTTTTCTGGTTATTGAAAAAGACTAACTTATTTGCCTTTAATTAACTTCATTTCGATAAAGCTGTTCAATTAAATTCCAATTAATACAATGCTACACAAATTCGATCGGCTGCACAATGGACACTAATGGATTGCTAATGTCATGACATGAACAAAAAAAATCAAACGATAATGAATATATAGTAAAAAAGAAACAGGTTGGCATTGTCTACTTTTATTCTGCCGCCATTCCTCTGGAATAGAACGGGCCGCCACGTTACGTTATGTCATTAATGACAGACAATATTTTTGTTACAAGTTTTTTGAAAACAGAAACTATGATCTGTAGTTGGAATGGGAGCAATGATGGCACAAACTTAAAAAATTATGATCACATAGATTTTGAAATGAGCCGGAATATATATATATATATATATATATATATATATATATATATATATATATATATATATCAAGAGAGAGTGATGCGATGGGTAAATTGTCGCGATATTATATTTTTAATAACTCACATGTACGTTATTCGTTTTCGAATTTGTTGACGGCAGAATATACTAGGCTCCGTTGGGCACCCCCTGTGAAAAACAGAGCACCATGACGAAATTCGCACCAGCAAAAATTGGGAAACGGAATGTTGTACTGCTTGGCATTCGCGCATGAATCTCCAATACATATATTTCAGAATGTCTGAATGTCAATCTGACGACATTGCATAGAATGCGGAAAGAGTTGAATGAGTCTAGGGGTGATTATACAGGCACAGCGACTCGGAAAACACACTCCGATCATTCTGATGAGAAAAAGAATTCCCAAATTTGTTCTTGTGGACCTCATACCCCACAGGTATATTAACATCAAGTGACTTCGGGAGGCAGTTCTGCCTTGGGGCAAGAGGGTGGCTGCTTGAAACCTTATGTCTGGCAACAGGTCACTGCCCCTTGCCACATAGGAGGAAGAACACAGTCAAAGTTGACAGATAATTTCTGAAAACAAATCAAAACTTACATCTGGCCACTTCTCAGACATCGATTCCATTGATTATTATATGTACGGCGATGTTGAGCGAAAAACCAACAAAACTATTTGTAGCGCCAAAGATGGACTGAAGGTAAGAATTATGCTAGCATTCACCAACTTAGTCAAGGAGATCGTCCAGACGAAATGCAGGCGATTCCGATGTGTTCTGAGGGACGTAACTGATTCCAATGGCGACTGTGTTGAATACATTTCTCGTCAGCATTACAAGACATTTTTGTGTCACTTTGGCAAATATATCTAAATACGATAGAATTATTTTCATTTTTGCGTAACATAGACGACAATTCATCTCTGTCACTCTCTCTCTCTCTCTCTCTCTATATATATATATATATATATATATATATATATATATATATATATATATATATATGTTAGAAATTAAGGAGGATTTGAGATAATTAAGTCATCGGGTCTGTAATAAACCTCAACAGAATGCAGAAAGCACTGGACGGCCGTTTCGTCCTATATTTGTTACCCATCAGCAGTGCGCATCCACTACCGAGAATTGAAACGCAGACAGTTACATTGACAAGGAAACTCCGCGAACTTGACTCGATATTGGCTTGGTGATAGTAGCCGTGGCTATCGGTGGTACAGTTCTATGATTAAAGGAAATTGGATGATTTCCACCACGGAATATGTGAACGGGCAGCGCAATATCGAGTCTAGTTCGCTACCTCCTCGTTAGCGTGGCCTGTTAGTACAGTTGGTATGACTTTTCCCTGTCAATGTAACTGTCCGTTTCCAATTCTTGTTAGTGTATCCGCGCTGCTGATGAGTCATATATATATATATATACGTATGTGAGAAACACTGTTTATTCAGCAGTATATTTATTTATTTTCATCTACGAGCCTGAATATTCTAGAATTATTATCGCAGGCATATATGCGGTGACCGACTGGATTAAAACCTGTCTTCCCCTAGTTGGGAACACTCACTAGATCAGGTGTACACTGATCACTCGACGACTAAGTGCGTCACGTCGCAATTTCTCGCCGCTAGGACATAGTAAATGCTGCATTATTGTTATCAGGCCTAAACACTGTTCTGACATACATTTAGTCAAGTTCCTTATGTAGGTTATGTCCTTTTCTTCATATGTCCCTCTTGTCTTCAATGTAACTCATAGGTAACTTTTTTTTCCGTTTCTCTTTTCACTATCCATTCTGTCTTTTTACAATTGATCATTAGTCCTTAAAACTTTAAAATATCTCTTTTTGATTTTAAATGTCCTTTTAGTTTCTATCATGCTTAATGCGCCAGTCTATGGTTTTCTCCTCATCCGTCTGTTGAAACCTATTTCTATCGCTTCCAGTCTTCTTTTCATCTGCGCGGAGATGTTCCTGCATTCAATACTATATAGAAAGGCTGATATTACGTAATAGTTCATTAATATTTATTAGTTTTATGTGAGTATTACATTACTTAACTTTCGAATGGCACCTTCCGCTATCCTGATGCGCCTTTCGATTTCTGTGTCGTAATTTCCGTCCTCTGTTAATGCCCAGGAATTGAAATTATTTTAGCTTCTAGCTTTTGGTATCTCCCGTTTGATATTTGCATATTGTGTTCTTTTCCCAATGACAACAATACATTCTGTCTTCTTGCAATTGATCATTAGTCCTTTCTTACTGATTTTTTCTTAAAGTACTGAATAATGTAAAATACTATCTAGTTAACAATGGTTTTTCTAACTACCTCATCGACCGCCAGATTATACTATTACTAAAGTAAGTAATAACAATAATGAGAACATATATAAAAGCAATAACATTAACATCTACAAATACATGTCAACTATAAGCAAGACGATTTTTTTTAGAAATATCATGAAAACATAATAGAACCCTAGGCATCGCGAACAAGAAAATTAGATTAATTATCTATTACAACAATTTAAAACAACTAAGCTTACCAACAAAATTAACAACACACGCACGAAATCAAATTAGAAAGAATTAACATTATTTACGAGTTCCAATGGCCCTTAAAGAACTTTCACTACATTCTATAGAAGTTTTATAGATATTAGTTTGGTGCAAAAATAATGTCGTTTTCTCACATAGTAACGTATGTGAAAAAACAAACATTATTTTTGCACCAACCGAATATCATACTTTTTTTTAACTGTGCTTGATTTATCACTGTGATAATTCCATTTTCTGTAATTAAAGAAGACGGTTAGAAATATAAAATGAGCATAAAGTATTTGTCCTGTGCATCGTAAACTTGTAAAATCTTTAATATTTGACGTATATGTCTGCTTTCTTCGTGTGAATCTTAAATAATCCTCATGTGCTTTGAATTATTGTGTTTAATTATCATGTATCATTGACAAATTTACATGTCAAATGATGCGTGGTAAACATTCAAAGAATTCTTTTGTTTGCGGAAGACGTATTCACCTTTTACAACTGTTTACTACTATTCTTCTAATTCCTTTATAAACGAAGAGACATCCTTATATCCAAAGATTCTACTGGTACGAAAAGTCAAGATATAAAAGGAAAAATATATTTCAAGTGCAAAATCGATAAAATCACTTGTATAATCGTATTTACAGTTTTCATTGTTGAAGTATGAGATTTCCGACAAAAGGGTGAAAAGTGTTAGGCACCAATAAATTTATGTGCACTTAACATTTCTCATCTCGGATGTCAATATGTTTCAAGTCATTGGATCTGTTTATACGTGTTAAGTTGCCAATAACATAACGGCGTTTTGTTATTGTTTTTTTGTTTTTGTTTTTTTGTTTTTTTTTATAAATATCAGATCAATGCAAATGTTCGTGCCCGATTTTCATTTCTAATATAAAATATCTGCTGTCTGTTTTGGTACCGATTTCTGGCGTGTTCTAGAGTGAAACGTCATATCGTTCAATTGAGAGCCGCACTTTGTTGAAAGTAGATGTTTTCTCCAGAAATGGATGCATTGGAAATAGTGGATGAAACGATCATATAATGCTCTATGTATGTCGAAATGTAGAAAGCTCCGTAAATTGCGCCAAAATTATTCTATTGATTTTATTTGGATCGCGTTCCAAATCCGAACGGTCAAATCTGGTTTGTCAGGGTGATTTTAACCTAGAAGATCAACCACAATTTAGGCTTTCAATTATTTTAAATCTTTCTTTATATGTGGATTATACATATATAGACATTATACGTATATTTTATACTAGTATGTTTAGAACAGAGTATTTGAAGGTATTTAAATGAGTCCTAATGAAAGTATGGTCGGGTAGATGTCTAGATAGGCATGTAGTAGTGTTATCAATGTAATTAATTATAAGTTTGGTTTGATCCGTAACACAGATCATTAAAAAGAATTTGACCTCATAAATAATGTTCGTTCTTTGTAGTTTTGATTTTGCCGGTGCATTGTTATTTTTTTAATATGCTGAACAGTTTTAAATATTTTGTAATAGATGATTTAATTTTCTTGCGAGTGTCGACTAGGTCTGTGTATACATTTATGATATTTGTAAAAGATAATTCGTCTTTTTTATATTTGAATTGTATTTGGATTTTGTAGATGTTATTGTATTGTTTTTATCAGTGTGTTCAGTATCGTTATTAGTGACTTTATAAAAAAACAGTCTAATCTGGCGGCCGAAAAGTTCTTTAAGGAAAAGTTGAAGAGAAGTTGAATACTCGTGTGGTCTCTTTAGGATTTTTTTTTTAAACTGCTATTTTATATGCAAGTTGTCATTCACTCTTGAAATTACGGTGGAAAGTGTTTCTAGCAGTTATATATATATATATATATATATATATATATATATATATATATATATATATATATATATATATATATATAATGAATCAGGGAATGTGTTATTACTGAATTCCATGAGAACGACAAAGAATGGTAGTTTACATTTACACTCAATTCATAGCTAAAGTTAACGACATTTTTTTTCAAATCTGGTTTAGATATTATAAATTGCTTCTTTGTTTTATATATATATATATATATATATATATATATATATATATATATATATATATATATATATATATATATATATAATGTCTATTTTTATGATTGCGTGTGTTTGCACGTGCGTGTGTTGTGTATTAATAAGCTGTTACGAACCACTGTCTTAAGAGTGTATATGCAGGTTTTGATATAGCCCGCTATGTTACGCACAGACAATCGCACACATACACACGTGCATATATATATATATATATATATATATATATATATATATATATATATATATATATATATATATATATATGTATATGTAAATATATATATATATATATATATATATATATATATATATATATCGTTATCTATCAATCAAGAACATCATAACTGCAGACTTAAAGAAATTGAAGGAATGTTAAAGTCTTGCTTTAGATTCAAATGTAAAAAAAAATAAAACAATTATATAAAATGATACAAATTTGCTTATTTTCTCCAGTGAATCAACATTTTTCCCTTTCGCTATGGCGGGGTTTAACAAGTTCATCGCAACTACACTGTTCTTTCCAAATGATAAAAAAGAAATAAATAAAAGAAATTCATGTGAATATCGAATGGAGAATTTGAGCAAAGCTAAAGTGTGTAATCAGAGGAAAGGCTGTGTTACAATCAGAAAGGATTAACGCATGAGTCAGAAACGTGATTTCAAAAATTAAAATAAACCTGAGATCATTGACAACTGGAGAAGCAAAATCAGCATCCGAAATAGTAAAACATGCGTTAAAGAATGTATATATATATATATATATATATATATATATATATATATATATATATATATATATATATATTGACTTTCAGTAAGTGCAATTACGGTTTAATTTTTTTTTTAAATATTGTTATGAAAAAAAAAGCAAAATTTAGCTATATTTTTCATATCATACTTACTCACTCCCTAAGAACCAAATATCCCCTCACCAGGTCCAATAAAACTGTCAAAAAACTGACCAGAGAATTCAAAGCAGCAAGTATCAATCCAGCTCTTATCTCAAATAACAACTTAAAAGAGACTGTTTGACCAACACAAAGAATGTTAAAAGATTCATGTTAAAAAGATAAAAAAATAAAAAAATAAATGAAAACTAACGACAAAAGTTCATTTTCTCCAGCAAAAGACACATTTCTGTAGATTACTGCTACCAGCAAGCAAAAATATTTTTCATCCCGATGATGGCCATTTTGGTCGAAACTAGTCAAGGAATCTAAATGAAATAATAACAAAGAAATGGCAGAATATTTATCTACAACCCAGTGTGTCTAAAGATTTTAATTTTTTAATTTTTTTTTGTTCAATATATATATATATATATATATATATATATATATATATATATATATATATTTGGCTGAAAAATAAAATAAAAAACACACACAATATGACCTTTCGACGTGAGTTTTTTTTTTTTCAAACGAGAGATCCAGTTTTAATGACGTATAGAATTAGTATGGACGGAACACGTGAGTAAATAGAAAGTCATCATGAAATAAGGAAACGGAAGTTTCACTCTCTCGTTTATGTGTCATGTACTTTCAGGACGTAAGCGATCATAGCTCTCCACCTCTCTCTATCACTTGCAGCTCTCAACAAGTTCCTTCCCTCTGCTTCCTCCCCAAGACCACGTTCTATCATCCACTTCCTGAAGTCCGCTACGTATGTCACGTGTTGTTTTCCCCTTGTTTCTCTTTCCCTCTATTCAGCCCGTGAGTATTAGATTCTCCAGGTGCTCTTTCCTCATTAAGTCTCCCATAAACTTCACCTGCCTCTTCCTGATATTAAGTATAAGGCCTTTTCCCTGTTTGCAAACATTATTTCATCGTTGTTTGCACGCTCGGTCCATTATATCCTTATCATCCTTCTGTAGAACTAGATTTCAGTCCCCTCGAGTTTCTTCTTCATCTTTGAGGAAATCGTCCAACATTCGCTTTCATAAAGGAGGACAGATGTCAAGTAACAGTTCAGTTTTCTTTTCTTTGTTATTAAATATGCATTCCTGTACCACATTAAACTGACCAGCTTTTAGAATGTGTCTTTGGCCATCTCAATACGACTATGGATCTTAGTGTCGAACTTACCTTGCTCGGTCAAGACATTTCTCAGATATTTAAACTTCTGTGTCTGCTTGATTCTAATGTTCCCGGCCTTCAAATCGCATTTCGGGCTCATCTTCTTACTGAAGACCATGCACTCTGTTTTATTGTAGGTTATGCTTAGTCCTTACGATTACAGTAAAAGCGGAACCAGCTTATATTTCTTGCAGTATAATGAGCAAATTATTTTAACTTACACGGGTAAAATAGAGATATTAGAACCATAATTACACAGCGAGCACCGTAGTTAAGAATTTTCTGTTAAAGTAGTCATGGACAAACGAGGGCCCGATTCCTGCTTGTGGTACGTGTCTACTTTTAGAGTGTCACGCTTAATTTCATAAGGAAAATAATGTTTCTTTATATTGATTTGTATAGTTCTCACTTGTTCACTCACAGACTCTCTCATACATAGACAAGTATATAATCATGATTAATGACAATGTCTCCTGATTATTTTAAACTTTCGGGGAAACTAAAATATTGCATCATTTAAAACTTTTCGTGATTTTCACCGATCATACATGTAAATATCTTTCATTGGAAAAAATAAGCATCCATAATATATTTTTCTCGAAAGAAGGCATATATATTTGTTTATTTTGAAATGAATGAATTGAAATGAATCACACGAAACGACATGCGGTAATCGCACTGTCATAAGTAATATTATACAGTGTAACCCGGATATAGGAGAGTTGTCGGGACCGGAGAATAAATATCTTATATCCGGGTTTCTCTTATATCCGGGTTTGGTCTAATTTATATACATTAACACAGGCTCTAATTTGGGACCAGAGAAAATCTATCTTATATCCGGGTCTCTTATATCCGGGTTACCCTGTTACAACTTTTTAATTATAGAAAAAGCTTTCCTCTAAAGAAAAAAAAAATCCACCATTTTTAAGATCTAGCCTCACACATATGGTCTTCTGTAGTCAAAATAGTTGAGGTACCGTCTATGGAAAATGATCTTGAATCTGCCCACTGCTCGAGAATGTTTGTCCATGCCTGCTCTGGAACTTCGTCGTTGTTAATATGTTCGGTTCATATTATTCTCATCATCCTTCTGTAGAGTCATTTTTTTTTTTCAAATCTCTTCTACATCTATGAGCAGAGTGTCCAACATTCACTGCCATAGAGGAGAACGGATACTACTTAACTCTCCTTTTTTTTTATTTTTATTTCTAACGGTATTTTTCTGTTTCTTAATACTTTCCTTAGCTTTTGGAAAGCTTCTTTCGCTATCTCGCTTTTGAATTTCAGTGTTCCACTTTCCGTTTCTGCTAGTACGCTTCCCAAGTATCTAAATTGGTGCACCTCCTTGATTTAGGCATCTCTAATATGGAATTTGCATGTTGCGTTGTTCCTTTTGATCACAACGATAAATTCCGTCTTGTATTTGAGGATTACTCCTTTGTTCTTGTCCATTTACGACCTACTGTAGAAGTTCTTGTAGTTGCCTTTCTGTCTCTGCCATCAACAATAATGATAATAATATATAATATACGGTAGAAAATTGGCACATGAAAGACAAATCGTGTATACGATATAATACGTTGTTATATTATGTATATTACATATTATAATATGTATATTATAATATGTATATTATATGTATAATATAATATGTATATTATATATTATATGTATAATGTAATCATCTTATAAGCTATACACTAGGTATACGTAAATCTTTCGAGATAAATGTATCACCCTGTTTAGGTAAAATTACGTCTTTTGTTAGTGAAACTAGTGTGACCACATCAGACGGCAGGTTTAGGCGATAGTATATGGAGGTGTTGCCAAGACTATATCGTTCCTTTCTCGACTGTACCGACAAGATCCAAGGGATGGCAGGACATTAAATCTGAGACCGGATTGACTGTAGGATTGGCCAGAAATTTGTAAGTGTTGACAGCGAGCTATCTACAGGGCTCCACAACGGGTTTTCTGTCTGGATTTACTTTCATAGCCTTTCCATGTTTGGATATGACTGCAAAGCAGTGGAGGAAAAAATAAAATTTTCCTTCCCCTAGATGGACTAACTTCTTAGATGTCGAGCCACAACTACTCGAAGCACCTTGTTATGTGGCGCCAGTTTTCCGCTTTCGCCCATTCTCAGATTTGGAGTTGGTAGAACACTAGAGAAAATGGGTTATCTCATGAACGAATACAGACCTGTCTCGCGAATAAAGTATCCCAACAAGAAAAATACGGTTTTACGTGTGTTATGTATAACAGAAGTCGGATATTTTTGCAAGCTTCTTGATACCACGTATACAAATTTGACCTGAAACTCAATCCATAAAATGTGCATAACTAGGCGACATAGTAGTGCGACTGTCGTCACGAACATGAAACGCGTGTTGTTGGACTTACACTACTTTATTTAGTGAAAAAAAAGAATAAGGGAATTGAATTATCAGCAAGAAGAAACTGACTACAACTTGACTTAGTTGTCAGAGGCTATCTGAGACATATACCACGCAAACATTATATAGACAGTGGAAGCTTGGTCCCACTATCACCCCCGGCTATGTCAACCTTTGAAATATGATGTACATATATAAACATTATATCTATTACGTATTTTAGAAGCACCAAAATAATTAACGGTTATTTTTTTAAAATATAAACTAGAATTATACTAAGATTTTGTTTTAAAAACGAACAGTTTTTTTTTCCTCTGCGCGATGAAGCATTTCATACATACTTATTATTGGGCGACTTAATTGGGTGTAATGGTAATAATAATAAGTGATTTCGATCCTTACTGGTTGTCCCATATTTCAGCCTTGCACCACATTTAGGCTGTGCTAATAAAATGACCACGATTTAAAATGTTGTCAGCTTTGGTTACTTAGACGTGATGAAATGGTTAGCATGCTTTTCTCGCTAGGTCAGTTGCGACTTAAAAGTGAGTTCGATCCTCACTAGCGGGCCCCATACATGTCCTTGTGTCACATCTAAGCTACACTTACAAAAACATGATACTTCCTCTAGCACAGGTCAGACGGCATCACGGCAATGATTAGCTTAGTCGAGTTCTGACCGGCCTGGACAAGCTATGACACCTTAGACCAGCGGGCCGAGTGAAAACAATCGAGCTCCCACGTTACAAACCGACCTTGTGTCACAAAATAACTCATTGAGGAGTCAAGTAAATCGTCATAAATACTTATTATTATTAGCAGCATTACACTTTTTATGACGTTATTTTACGGTGCAGACAACACACCTTCAGACCTACATATATATCTGACGAATGCAAATATAATGATTCAAGAATTAAGTAATTAGAGGTACAATCCTAAAATATCCTTCGTGCTTTAATCGCAATTCTATTTGTATTCAGCTTGATTTAATTATTTTATTATCTGCATTTGAATCTTTACTGCTTCTTTGTCTCAAGTCACGTTGATTGTATGCATTGATATTGGATATACGGCTAAATTACGTTGAAACATTCAGATGGTTACCCGCTATATAATACCAAGCGATTTAATTTTAAGACAGATCTGGCAGGCCTCTGCCGAAGGGCAAAGTTTCGTCCGCGGAGGTAGACAGACCCTGAACCCGTTTATATGGGTTCTAAGGGAACATTTTAGCCGTGCCTACGGGCTCGGAGAAACCACGGTAAACTACGCTTTCTACCAAATATATCCCTAGCGAGTGGGGGCTGTTAACTATAATAAATCTGGCATGCCGGTGATTGATACAATCTCGCTACTGATACAAATATAAAACGCTTCTTATGGGCATCTGGGTTGGCAAGCCGCAAAGACGTAGTGTGAGATGAAAGTATCATTATGGGATTATGATGAATCATTTTTCTTTCAATTATATTTGTTTTAAATTTAACTTCACTGTCAGCCTACGACAGTAAACAAGCAGACATGATAAAACCCGAGTGTGAATCGAAGGAAAGAAAACACATTTAGAAACTTGATATGCGTAAATATACCTATAACTGACTCTATATAATCGGAAAATAAATATAACCATAGCTTCGGTATTTAACTGGGAAAGTTTCTTTAAAAAATCAACCTGTCGAAAAACTAATACAGAATTTATCCATTTCAATGTTTCGGTCAGACAAAAGGAACGCGGCAGAGATGGGTAGAAGGTATTTGTCTTAAAGGGAAGAATTTTAAACTAGAATATTAACCTTATGAGATTAATTTGGAGTTATATGAAAAATGAAATATTAATCTAAAGTAAGAGTAAAAAAGGTCTCTAAAAATATATTTAAAATATATAGATATAAGGACGTAAGGTATTAATGAAATATGTGTTGGGGAGATATTAAAGTAGGGGAAATTTATAAATATAATGTAAATTGGTTATGGAGGGGGACTAATTATGGAAATAAACTGGATCTTAATCATTTGAAGGAAAAAATATAAATATTCCTCATGCTTTAACGATTACAGAAATAGATAATTGGGAGCTCGCGATTTTCTGGTATAATCTTCCGTGTTGGTTTTAATAAATATTTCATAATTATTTAACTTCGAGGCACATCGCCGTGGTATAATGGCTAGAAAGCTTGTCTTCCTATATCAATTACGATTGAATAGTAAGTCAAGAGCTGCTCCTTAGTTTAGGCCTAGTGCAAGCTTCGCTTAGAAAATATCTATTAAATTTAGTTTTGCGAGTTGGCGATATGAGATATTTTAAGGTCGTCAGGTAAAAAGTGTTCTTTCTACTTTATGTAGTGTAAGACTTTTATTAAAAACTTTTTTCAGTTTAGAAGACCAAAATATGATCTTCACATGTCTGAATGAGTCAGTTTTACTCTTTGATTCAACGAGTTTCAAAGGCATACAAGCAAACATGTTTTATTGGATTCGGATTGATGTAAAGTCTGTCAAAAATTATATTAAGATTTCTAATTGTGATTTATAAAAATACAAAGAGAAGAGAAGCATTAGCAAAAGCTTACTATTGCGAAAGACTGTCAATCACTCAAAAAGGAAGTGGTATTCTTGGTTATGGGGGGGGATGTATTTCTGTGAGACCGTTATCTTGGTACCATCTCTTGAAATGGAAATGGAAAATTATGCCAGACAATGGACAGAAAATAAGATAAAAAGGAGAGGTTGTGACTTCGAAAGCGGGAACTGATGTTTTAGTGTTTAGAAGAATGAAATTCGGAGACGCTGAATATAACTAATATCAAAATGAAAGATTAGGTTCAATGTTTTTGAAGACAACATTGAAAGGAAAGTAAAGAGAGAGAAACAAAAGGATGATATTGATGCAAGGAATATGACAAGAAAAGTGATCATTAGCAGAAGTCTTTAGGGATAATGATATCCATGGCAATGGTGAGCGAGCCCATGCCAAAAGGGTAATGGCGTTAAAAATAGTAAAAATAGTAATGACAAACCAAAATATGTCGAACTTGTCTTAAAATATGTGAACGGATAAGAAAGAGTTTTGAAACAAATTATTTACCCTGATTGTTCAAATTGATACCTTCTTTATTTTTAAAACGTCGTTGAAAACGTAATAGAATGAAATATAGAAAAAAACAAAAAAAAAAACAAAAACAATGTTATTTAATTTAATATCTAAAATCAAACGAGGCTTTATTCCAGGCAATATTTCAGGAGGAAGATAGGCTGATAACAGGATCAAAATTCATCCCCAAAAGGAGAGGTGCAGAAAGGAATTAGCAATTTTTGTCCCTAATCCATATACTCATGGGATTTCATCTGACATTAAACTAGAGCTGGTGTCAGAGTGTTCTTTACTGGTGTCGCGGTTAAATGCATTAGATTCTTAGTTATTAAGTGTTCCTGCGAGACTTGTTTTCTTTCTATATCTGGGAAAGTCATATTCCCGAAGAGAAATAGTACCGTGGATTGTAGCATTTGCTGAAGGAGGCAGATTTTGCCTCAGCCCATAACCCTTGGTACAGTCTGAAAAAAGCAAACGCTTGGTTAGGCTGCATGATTGGCTGCTTTTGCCACTAAGGTAACGTCACAAGGCGGACAACACATAACCCAAGTGATTTATCTCTACCCCCGGGAGATATTCGACTTCTGTAGGCATACACTATTGTTATAAGCAGCAGAACAAACAAAAATATTTGTATAGATGTGATACTTATTTTTGGGCTTGTCTGACTTGAGTAAAGTCAAAATTGTTTTAACTGACCTTGTAGTCGATTATTTTCAAACATACAACCCAGAGACGAAACGACACAAGCTTATCACTTCTCGATTGCTTATCTCTACAAATTTTACTTTCAACAATTGAGATTTTCAGAGCTAGAAACATACTAGATCGACTCATCCTTATTTCCTTAAAGTTTCATGTAATAAAGGAGAAATTCCATTTAGAGCTTTATCCGCTTGTACTGCCATTTTGTGGAACAGACTCCAAAGATGACGTTACACAATTACCTGCTATCTTAATCTCCTTACTTTCAATCTTTCACTATCTCGCAATCTTCATGATATATATCTTTACTTTCATCCCATACAACAACCTCATTCAGTAAACGTCTAACTTGAATGGATATGTCGCTTGTGTGATGAAAAAGTTCTGAAAATGAATAAAAACAAAATGCTATTGTCAAAATGTTTACGCTAGCATTAAGAGGAAAATAATCTTTATAATTTTATTAATTTTTTTATCCTTTATAGAATGTTCGAATTTTTTTTTTTTTTTTTTTTTTTTTTTTTGGCGCTAGTGGTCAACGCAATATTTACGATATTTTGGCGCCTATTTTCCGTTGAAAAATATATTGGTTTGGAAATTCCGGCAAACAATGAAATAATAGTCATATTTTAATAAAACTTTCAGGTCTTATTCGAAAATGAATAAAATTAGATTTTATTTGTTTTTAGAAAATCTTGGTAGAAAATTTGTTTTTTACATATGTTCCCAACTATCCACGTACTTAATTTCATGAAAATTACATTTTCATCCAAAAATTTTTTTATGTTTTAAAAGCATGACTCCTGGGTGAATATTAATCTTATTTTTTTAAACTGCTACTCGAAAATCTGCTCCGAATCATAAAATAAAAATGCAATACAATTGACATTATTTAATTTAAAAAAATCTTGAAATTGTTATAAAAATAAGATGCATTAAGGATTGTATAGTCTCAAGAAAAATGTTTTCAATGAATAATGAATTTTCAGAAGAATTGTTTATATTTATTTTTATTTTAATCATAATAATTTATTATAACAATTTCTTTTGTAACACCATTATATTTTTTTTATCATTTTAAAGATAAATACTGTAATATTCATCCTTTCACTTCAGGTTACTACCTTTCAATTATTTTTTAAAATTAGTAGCGATCGTTTAGAGAACATTGAAGAAGACAGTATGTCAAGAGGAAAAACGATTCTGTCAAAGTGAAAAAAAAGCGAATTAGTAAAAGTTAAAACTCTATGGGAACACATGCGAACACCTTATACGAACAGATGGACGGTTAAATTCCTATTTAACCTGTTGTGTTAATTTTCTTACAAATGCTCTTCTGAAATATATGATTTCCCCTTTTCTCAGGGTCATCAAGCTAGACTGGGCATTTAACCTTTGGTCGCAAATTATCGAAAGTAGGAAATCTCTGCGGAGAATGCTATGGAAACATATTGCACCAATATTCTTCAGAATACGTTTAAATTCTCAGACAATAATGAAAGGTATTTTGCGGAGACTCATAATCGCCTACATGCTGAAAAACATTACATTTAAAAAAAATGCACTCCAAGCAAGGCAATAAAGCTACTAGGGCGCTACTGAGTGCTAGTGAATATGGGAAAAAACTATTACGGAAAAAAGAACATGGTTTAAGAAGACAGGAGATAACGATTTTCGTTTGCATTTAAATATTTGAAGATGAATGCCAGAATCTAAAATAGAGTTCTACAAGAAAGAAACTGAAAGAGAGTTGTACAAGCGAGAAGTACGATATCTGAAACTGCTAGAATATAAATTTCGTTTGCATCTAGCCATTTCAACACGAAAATGATAAAAAACCTGCAGCCAATTTAGTACTGTGCTTAAATACATAAAATGCAGATACCATAAATGAAATTAAAATTTGAATGTAATAAACACTGTTTTTGGCAGAATTGCTAAACACTTACGAATTTGGCGTGGCATAAATAAATGTATCCAGACCGTATACGGGAATGTCTATGTAATACTGAAATAGGAACATATGTTATTTGCAGAGAGATATGATAATATAATATTTCAATTTTAAATCATCAAAGAGAAGAAACTATTGAAACGAAACTCAATGGAACATACTTGAAAATGATGGTGACCAGGAAGAAAATGAAAAATTTGGCATCACAGTAAGAATGACAAAATAATATACAAATTTAATACGAACAAATATAAACCGAATTTGTTAACGCATTTAAAATGAAAGAATATTCGAGCATGTTGTGTGAATTTGGAGATATATATCAATGCTTAAACCGATATCATGGGGAAAAAAAAACATCTATACAA
>OZ010586.1:101689711-101702211 GCA_963932145.1 Acanthosepion lycidas
AACATTGATTGTAATGGAAAGAAACAGGAAAAGATGTTTGAAAAAGAGAAAAGGATAGAAAGTAACGGGAAATGCAAGTGTATTTTAAATGTATACAGTAAAGAGGAAATACTTTATTGTCATGGATGTTGGGTAGGCTACTGTTTCCTGTCATGATTCAACTCTGGTCACGTCTGGTTGGTCATTATATCAATCGTATGTCAAATATAGTATACGTATAACTGTATTTGTATTTTTAGCTTTCCCTCAATATGAAAGTAATAGCTAATGAAACGCTGTCTGCAATATGGACACGATATTCTTGATATAGGCCATCTAAAATACTTGAAGAAAACAGAAAAGAAAGATGATTTTCCGCGTGTTATATACAATTTTCGTTCGGAAAATCCTAGTAAAAATTAAAATGCAGCTTATTAGTATGTATTATAGACTTGTATATATAGGCACGTATACATCTCGAAATGGATATATTTATATGGATGAATATTTGATATTATACAAATACACATAATATACCTATTTATTTTTCAAATATATATATTTATATTGTAAGTTGGAAAATACAATCCCTAATATCCAATCATATTAGAGGGTTACTGAATGAGGACTTTGTAAGCTTGCTCTTTCTGGTTTTTGAATATGTGTCCTATTTTTTCAATATTACAAATTGTTTTAGCTACTTGCTCTCTCAGAAAAAAGAAATATGGAATACTCAGAATCCTTCTCACAAATCACGTATCTGTTGCCACCATTTTTGTCTCCCACTGTTGTGAATGAGCTTTGATATTTCTTGATATGTCAATAGACTTTATTTTGTTTGTAAAGAAAGTTTCCTATTTCTTAATAAGTTGTTTAACATTTGGAAGGCATCGTTCGCAATCTGGTATATATACTGCAATTTTGAAGTTTTGGGCAACCAATGTTGTAGCATTGCTATAACTTGGTAACTAGTAACTGTTAATGTTATCCATCTGAGTGTCTGGTGATTCGGATTTTTAAAAATCAACAATGTTCTGACATTTTAAGTTCCGCCACACTAAATAATTTCTACTTTTTTATTATCTTTCCTAATATTATTCCAGTATATGAGAATATATAGATATACATACACACACACACACATATATATATATATATATATATATATATATATATATATATATATATATATATATATATAGTAACACGCACGCACATAGACACACAAACACACGGATAATCATATATATACATATATATATATATATATATATATATATATATATATATATATATATATATATATATATATATATAGTAACACGCACGCACATAGACACACAAACGCACGCATAATCATATATATATATATATATATATATATATATATATATATATATATATATATATATATATATATTTATACAAAAACACACACAAAAACATAATTATTAACTTACCTATATGGAGAAAAATATACACCGGCATTTGATATAGGTATACATAAGTGCATGTTGATGCGTTCGCATTCAGAAATAAAGAAAGAAAGAAAGAAAGGAAGAAAGAAAGACATAATGAATGGATATATAAAAGCCAAATTGCAAAATAATATCCTTTGCATCCGTTAGTCGCATAACTAACCTACCAAACCTGTAGTTTATACTGAAGTTTTCCTTAGTCGAATTTAGTTACAGTTTCTGGTGAAGATCGTATAATGTGGTTTAAACAAAGGTTTGATCAAAGGTTTGAACAAAGTCAGTATGACAAACTCTAATTCATGAGGATAAGTTATTACGTGCTATTACAGCAAGCCACAACTGCACAGATCTAAATTACACTCATTGGTTATTAAGCTGTTTTTGAAGAACTTGTCTCTGAGAGCAAATATGAAATCAAGCCTTTGATAATATGACCATGCCTAGATCCGATTACAAGTCTTATCGTCATAACAACAATGTTCTAACCACGCAGACATTCACGCATATGGAAGGGGACAGAGAAAGATAAAAGCATTTACGAATTTAAATCTGAAATCTCTGAAGAAGATTAAGCGATTGATAACCATGTTCACGATTGCCTGTAATCAGAAAAAAGAAGTTGAAGATAAATGATATCTATCTACCAATCTATCTATGAATAAAATTTCTTAATAATATCTTGTCACACATAGAAACAAGATTACATTCGTTAAATAAATATAAAATTTACTATCTATCTATCTATCTGTATACCTACCTATTGGAATTTTTTTCCATCTATACCACTCTTGTATTCGTTTATATATATATATATATATATATATATATATATATATATATATATATATATATATATATATATGTGTGTGTGTGTGTGTGTGTGTGAATATATATATATATATATATATATATATATATATATATATATATATATATATACATATATATATATATATATATATATATATATATATATATATATATATATATATATGTCCTAAAACTATTGCATCCAGCATGAAACAGGGTGTCGCCTCTGTGTTGACTTCTATGCTCACTTTTATATTTACACACACTCTATCTCTGATATTGAGCACTTTATCCCATAAATATAGCACATTTTATGACTATATTCCTTCATGTATATATATATATATATATATATATATATATATATATATATATATATATATATATATATATATATATATGTATGTATATTAGAAAAAATATTTTTGGTAATATTTCTGATGTAAGTAGATATTTATTCGGTAATTCCAAAATTATATATATTGTATAAATATACAATATTGTGTTATTTGATAATATTATTATGGTAATATTCAATTGAACAATATAATAACACACACACACACATATATA
Source organism: Acanthosepion lycidas (assembly GCA_963932145.1). NCBI lineage: Eukaryota > Metazoa > Mollusca > Cephalopoda > Sepiida > Sepiidae > Acanthosepion > Acanthosepion lycidas. The sequence continues at coordinate 101,692,552 of OZ010586.1, forward strand.
TATATATATTCTTGTATCTACGTGTATATATATATATATATATATATATTCTTGTATGCATCTACGTATATATATATATATATATTCTTGTATGCATCTACGTATATATATATATATATATATTCTTGTATGCATCTACGTATATATATATATATATATTTATATATATATTCTTTTATGCATCTACGTATATATATATATATATATATATATATATATATATATATATATATATATATATATATATATATATATATATATATATGTAAGCGTATAGCCTCGCAGACGTGCGTAAGTGATAGAAGAAAGAAATGAAAATCTTTTCTCTTTGCAGGAGTGGTCATTGATGGATTCAAATGAGAGCTGCAAGTCAGAGACATCGACTTATTCTACATGTCAACTTCAATGATGATAATGCAAGCTACATGTCAGTCAGTGATTCTGTCTTGCTCTCTCTTTCGCGGTCAGTCTCTCTCTCTCTCTATTTCTCAATCATTCTGCCAATCTCACTACACTCTTTTCTTCCACACCCTCTTTATTTAGGCAACACTCGGCCGTCGACGTCCGAACATAAAACAAGACCTCAGGCAGGCCGAGTTAAGTGCATAGACCACACCTCCTCCGCTATATCGAGTCGCTAAAAAGAGTTAAAGCAAAAGTTAGTTTTCTTTCAAGTATTCTTCAGATATTTATTTCTTTTCTCATGCGACTTGTTTGAGACATTATTATGCTATTCTAAATGACTGCAACTTTTTTTTATTTGATTATAATGTTATACACGATCTGATACGCTGAATTTGAGAAAAAATCGGAGATGTTATTTGATCAGATAAATGTTATTAGTTATAAAATGTTGGAACACTGACGATAGATAAGCGACACGCACACACACACGCACACACACACGCGCACATACACACACACACACATATATATATATATATATATATATATATATATATATATATATATATTATGAAATGTACAAGCACTAAAACTTCATGAGGTAATAATATATTTTATTAGGGTTGTAAAAACCCTAATAAAATTCATTTTTATTAGGGTCGTAAAAACCCTAATGAAATAATTTTTTACTGACATAATGAAATAAATTTTTATTCATGATTTTTTAGCTTTTGTGCCTTTTATAATAACAATTATTGCACTGTTTCTATTATATACCCTACATATGAACACTCACGGGTATGACTCGTACGTCACATGTACGTTTGACAGTATTGTAAGTGCGTGTAATATACTTTCTAAGTAGAACACCACTAGCAGTGGTTTACCTACTTCACGCCGCTGGCGAGTATTGTGTTTTGTTGATGTTATAAATGTTACCTCTTCTTTTAAAATCCTCGGTTTGGTTATTCCTCATTCAGTAATTGTATCTAGCTTAGAACAGAGCTCTCCCTGGATTTGTATTCTTTTGGATATATACCTATTGATTACTAATATATATATATATATATATATATATATATATATATATATATATATATATATATATATATATATATATATATATATATATTAAAAAGAAGAGAGTAGCCGCAAACATTTTTGTTGTAAGGTGTATTTTTTTTTAAATGTGATATTTTTTTTAATTTTCATTTTTATCCACATTACAACCACAAACGTCTGTGGCTTCTCTCTTCTTTTTAATGTACACACTTTTCTGTCGTTTGCACTACTATAACCTCTTCCTTGATATATTTTAAATTATTAATCATAGTGATTTTTTTTACTTAAACGTTATTTTTACTGTATACGCATATATGAGTACACCTTCCGTTTATTTAATAATCATTACATTGATTAATCTATTTTCGTCTACCAGCCTGTATAATCGAAACATCTTATTTAAGAAAAGTTTGAGTAATTAAATCTGTCGGATTAATAAATGGAAATCCATCACTTCTTTAGAAATTGCTTTGTTTTCGTTAGGATACGAAACTGGGCAAATACGAATGTTTCGTGTATCTGGGAAAGGCACTATTCAGCTTTGACCGCTAATTGACTCACTTACGGTCCGAGACGTTTTAAAGTATGTTAGAGCTAACGACCGATTCTCTTTGTGAAGTATTTAGCAGGTTCGAATCCGGCCGGACAACGCATATTTTTTCTTTAATACGATTTTTCTAATATTCAGGCGAAAATAAATAAATATACTGTTTATTAAATAATCGGAGGCTCTACTCAAATATGACATGTGTATCCACCAAAAAATACCGTTTAAATAATATACAAATATATATGTAAATTACATTTTTTTATGCATATTTCATTGAATAAAATGTACAAGAAAAATGTTAAGATACTAATCAGTTTTTCTAGTAATTGTGTAGATTCTTCTTTTAAGTGATGTAAGAGTTTTGGATTCCTTCGAACGTTATTTTTAATGTATACCCGTATTTGAGCAGATCATCCCGATGTTAAACGGCGTTTATTACGTCTAACGGCCGCTCATTCAAGAAAATGTAATAAAGATTTGCCATTCTCCGGTTTCTAACCTGCTTTCCCTTCGTAATAGGAACTACCACCTGTTCACTTGTATTTTAGTTCATTCGGATAGGATGATTTATACACTAAAGTAAATATTCATTTACCTTAGATCAAATATTTTCGTTCACATTCTTTACAGAAAGCCGTATCCATTCAGTTTCGTAACCGAAACGTAAACAAATGAAATTCTAGAATAAATACTGTATAATTTGTTTTTAATTCGATATCCGACAGACGAATTAGACATTTAAAAAAGGGGGCATTCTGCTAAGATCATGTATCCGATAAAAATATCATCATCATCATCATCATTGACTTTGTAATCGTAGGTAGGGTTCCGAACGCAGAAGCCATCAACATCTCCTCCACAACGGTTTATCAACGGCAGCCATCAGCAATTCTCGTATAGTCATACTTGTTCACTGATGGACAATGTCCAACCAGTTTTTGCGTTCCTCTCCTGAGTCCACATTCAATGGTGCCTTTAATAATGGTCTTGAAAAGGTTTGCCTTAAGACGTATCCCAACAACGCCATTTTTCCGTTTAACAGTGTCGAGAAGAGGTTCCTGCTGGCTAAAAATATACTTTCATGTAATAAATATCTGTCAAATTAAAAATAAAATTCTAAGTGCGTAATAATTGTCCGTATGGTCCTAAGCGCTTCCAGCTAATTTATTCGACAATTTCAAGTGTTGTGCTGTTAAGATATAATTGTCTTTGTTATCAAAACTGTGTTGAATAGGAGTAGTAAAGAATCAAGGTAGGCGTGCAGTCAAACTCTCCAAATACCTTACGATATTTTGAAAGTAACTCATGATGAGAGAAGGTCTATACTTTTTTACGGAAAGTGCATCCATTATATTTAAATCCATTAGGATTGGATATTTTTAAGTGTTTTCTTATCGACGCTTGTAAAAAGGATTAAACACGTGCAAAACATTCTTGTTTGTCACACTCAACAACAAAAAACATCAACACACAGACAGGTAAATGTGTGTGTGTGTGCGCGTGCGTGAGTGTGCTTATCCTTAGATAAGAACGGAGTGGATAGGAATGTAACTTTAGATATTTCGAAGACGTTCGAAAGGGGTTGACATGAGGGACTTCTCCACATTCCAAGGGTTGTGTTGCCTCTGTTCATATATGGGACATCACTTAGTTATATGTCATACGTGATACACGCTTAAGCGATCATTTATCTTTGACAAGGCAGATGTTTTTCACGCAGATGTTTGCCATTATTTTCTGATACAACCCGGTCTGTCGAAGAAGGATGATTCATACATTTCCCAAGGGTGTTAGCATATAAGTGAATGTAATGGATTCGACAGGAATTCGGACTGGCTCTCCGATTCCTCAATCCGAGTCGCTATCCATTAATCTACCGTACTTAATGAAGTTCGTTTTGAATGGTTACACATTTAGATTATTTCACGATAATTTGTTGACTCCTATTAATCTATTCTTCGACATGCGACTTTTCTTATCTTCATCCTCGAATGAGATTCGTCCCCAGATGTGTATTTATGCTGATGACGCATATAGTAAGCATGTCTTAATAGTAATCCGGATTTATTTGACAAGGTATAATTGTAGTTTCTATCGAAAATGACCTCACATTTGGGGGCAATTAGTAGTTAACTGTTAGAAGATATGTCTTGTAAACTTTAACGCCTCCAAAAAGGAAACTGCTCTAATTTATTCAGTTAAAAGTGAAAATAATATGATCATAGACATTGGCTAAAATTATAGTTGAAAGCAAATGGACATACAACACATTTTTAAACATTTCTGCATAATTTATATTCAGAAAAGAAAACAGTTCTAAGGACGCGAGAAAAAATAAAATAAAAATCTTAACCGTAGTAGCTTAATCAGCTTTAATGAAAGTTGGTATAAAAAGAATTTCTCTACACACACACACACACACACATATATATATATATATATATATATATATATATATATATATATATATATATATATATATATATATATATATATATATATATATATATATATATATATATATATATATATATATATATATTTATATATATATATATATTATACTTTACAATTCAGGATATCTGTCGAATCGAATATCTTGATTTCAAATATATGTTATGACTTGAAGTTGTGTTTGATAGAAATGGATAGTGGAGGATGTGGAGAAGTATGTAGAAGAAAAAGTTAAGAGGAAGAGAAGAAATGCAAGGGTATTATAAATGTGTCGGTCGGGCTGGTTAATTTACTTTTTTTTTTAATCCAGTTTCATTTGTGCTAAAGAAGAATTTTTACTATGTATGCAAGGATCAAACTTCAGATTGCTGGTTCAAAAGGTACTTAGCAATAATGACATAACCAGATACAAAGAACCTTATGAAACACAAATCAGAATTCTTGAGTCCTGATCTGTTTCAACTCTGACCATCAATTATATATATATATATATATATATATATATATATATATATATATTTATATATATACACATACACACACACACACAGATATATATATATATATATATATATATATATATATATATATATATATATATATATATATATATATATATATATATATATATATATATACAGTGTATCACAAAATTGAGTACACCCCTCACATTTCTTCAAATATTTAAGTATATCACTTCATGGGACAACACTGACAAAATGACACTTTGATAAAAAGAAAAGTATCCTATCTGCAGCATATGTAACTGAGTTAATTTATTTTTCCCTCCAAATAACAGATATGGTATGTAAGACGTAACATACGTCTTCTTGTTAGGCATCCTGTAGTATATCCAATATAATTATTTATCAATTTGGATTGTTCAAAAACACAGTTCTTTAAGTGACAACTGAATTCGTAAACTATATTATTTCTCCGCAATCGGATCTTGCTGGTAAGTTATTATTGACAAAGATTAGTGCAGTTTTATTTATTTTAGATAACTTAATTTTCACTTTTTTGTCGACAAGAGTTGTATAAATCTTTGTAATATCTGAAACGGTAGATTTATCTTGACTATAATAAGCAGGCATTTTACTTTTCTAGAATAATCGTTTTAATGAAACCTGAATAAATGAGTGATTCCTGCCAATACATATATACATATATATATAAATATATATATATATATATATATATATATATATATATATATATATAGCTGTGTGTGTGTAGTTATGTACAGACAGACTGTTTCGCTCTATCACAGCTCCTCAATTTGGCTAGACACCCGATTGCTTCAAGCCTGGATCGAAACCCGACTGATTTTATAATAGTCAGATACCTTGCGTCTAGTCGCACGGCAGAAAGGAAGGAAAATCTAAACGTTTTTCTATATACAAAATAGCACTCGGTGAAATCAATTTGTACTTGGAGAGTTATTCTTAATAGCAGTAGCATCCGCTGTTTTTGAAATCACCTTTACATGCAGAGCTCAACCGGATTTCCGGGAGTATATATATATCCAAAATGCTGACTACTGATATTATTTACGGATATATATATATATATATATATATATATATATATATATATATATATATATATATATATATATATATATATATATATATATATATATATATATATATATATATATATATATATACGTGTGTCTGTGTCTATATTAAGAGATCATTAATATTGAAGCACCTTGTCTTTGTTTACAAAGAAACAATTTTGGAGTGCCCAGAATTAATGACCAGAGAATTTGTGTAGCTGTTACTGCAAAGACTGAGTTTTTTTCACGTTCAGGATATAACATTAAAATTGTAATTTTTTTCCATATTATTTTATCCATTGAAATACAGTTATATTATTAACGTTTCCTTTCTTTCAATTTGAAGACCCTACAAAACTTGTTATGTATTCCCACTTTAGTTTCTATAAATATTGCAGAGAACTGTTTGTATAGTCGACTATATCAGACGGAAATTAACATTGGCATCGTGGATTCCAGTTATATACTTGCGAGTGAAAATTTGCTCGTAGATATGAAAGGTCAATATTTTCGAGAAAAAAAGTTCCATAACCTGACATATGCCGATGTTATTAAATTATCAAGGGAGGCACAGTCAAAGAAAGCAAAAGAAAACTCGTCAATAATACTGGTCATTTTTGAATGGTTTTTGATTAAGGATATTTCTGTCAGTGCATAATATATATATATATATATATATATATATATATATATATATATATATATATATATATATATATATATATATATATATATAATAGGTTGGTGCAAAAATAATGGCGTAATAATGTCGTTTTTTGAGTATATTTCACGTAAAAAAACGACATTATTACTTCATTATTTTTGCACCAAACTTATATATATATATATATATATATATATATATATATATATAAAATATATAAACAGCACACATTTATATATATGGGGGATTATAAATCCTCCTTTCATCTTTTATGCTGTTAGATGTAATCTGGATTTGTAGTTCTATATCCCAAATATGTTATCCTTGTTACTATGCTTAATTATATATTAAAATAGTTATATTTGTTTATCAATGATGTTATTATGACATTTTCTATTAATAACAGTTTATTTAATATTATATAATTTATTACAGAATTCTTTTGAGAAGTGGATACTCATTTATCTGTGTAATATCTCGGTTTTTAAATGTCTGACACTTTGAATAAATAAGGACATACACTACGATAGTTAGGAAGGCATGAGCTAGTATTAGATGGCTTTTTGATATGTTGATGTAATAAAGTCCTGACGATCAAAATCAGTTTGGACATCAAGAAAACGGATATTTTTTATTGAGTAAACCTCAGGAGGGAATTACTTTCTTTGCAATAGATCTTTCGGTGATCGAGATGACTAGCAAGAGGGAATATGTCATCGATCTACGTGTCTTGTAGATTGCGATTATCTGTCGTGTTGAAAAAATATATTCAAGGTAGGCCGTATAATAATTTGGCAACGAAAAGAGAGAAGAAAAAAGTTATAGCGAAAACATCAACTATATTGATTTATAATAAGCGTACATATATTTCTAGGCTTGTTATTAAACGTGAATTTTGCTTGTAGTGATTTTGGTAGAACGTTAGGTTCAGTTATATTGGGAGGAAAAAGTGTAAGAATTGAAAAAGATTCTCGTAATAATAAATTCAGTCGTATAGTTTTGGATATAGAAAAATGTTCTCAAAATCAAGTGACTTTCAAATTTGTTCATTTGGTTTGGCTAGAAAGAAGAATCTAATTAAATAAAATGGTGTAGATTGTACTATACATATTAGGTAAACATGCGCCTTTTATGACATTGAAATGTTTTAGAAATTGTTAAATAGTATTGGCCATATGTAATATATATAAATACAATAGCTGAACTATTTTTTTGGTTTAATGACGTTATCATATATATATATATATATATATATATATATATATATATATATATATATATATATATATATATATATGTAATCAGTAATCAAAATTAATTGGTAATCAAAAGCTTTTCAAAAAATGCTTATTTGTTGATCTTCACTTTTACTTGGTAAATAGATTTTAAAAATTTAGGCTTAGTACGGTTATCCAGAGCTGCTTCCTTTTTATATGTAATAAGTGGTCAATATTTTTTTTATTGTGCCTAATGTCACCACAAATGAATTCACACGTTTCCGATGAATTGTTTTTATGTCACTTATTTAATAGTTTCGATTTGGTTTGACAATTTATTTAAAGCTATTTATTCGGTTTTGGGGTTGAATGTTGTAGTTTATTCTAACTATTAATTTCGCGGAAACAATTTTTAATTTTATTTATTTGGATTGATTATCGTTATTTTTTTTCTAACCTGTGTAAAAGCTAAGAAAGACTATGAAACAGCCCTAAAAGATAACGGATTTCCAGCAAAACTCACATACTCACCAAAGAACACGAAAAAGTGCAACAGGAGAAAAATATCATATGGTTCAACCCACCGTACAGCAAAAACGTAAAAACAAACGTCGGAAAATATTCTTCAATCTTTTACTCAAACACTTCCCGGAATCAAGCACCCTACACAAAATATTCAACAACAACCCAGTAAAAATCAGCTACAATTGCACCGAGAACATGGCAAGAATAATAAAAAAGCACAACAGGAAAATTATCAACAAACCACACGAACAAATTAAATCCACGTGCAACTGCAGAATAAAGAACGAATGTCCCTTAAACGGTATTTGTTTACAAAACAACGTAATATACCAAGAGGAGTAACTGAAGGACCCTGAAAACAAAGAAATTATACACACAAAACATCTATCACAAATAGAAAATATGCGAACAGCACAATAATTTCTAAATATATCTGGGAAATAAAAAACAAAACGCACATCATACCAAAAATATCTTGGAAAATAAGGAAAAGATCATCAGCCTACAACTACCAATTAAAACTTGCAAAATTTGCTTGGAGGAAAAAATAGCTATCATTACTTTCCCAGACCAAAATAAATTATTAAATAAAAGATCCAAGCTCATCTCAAAATGCAGATATCAAAATAAATTGTTACTACGTAACTTAAAAAATCGAAAACGGTAAAAATAGAATAAAATAAAAAATAAAAAAATAAAAAAAACAAATAAAAAAATAACAAAATAACAAAAGAAAATAAGCAAAATTAATTAACCCAAACAAATTACCAAACCACACCTGTTAGAATAGATGAAATAGAATAATAATAATAATAATAATAATAATAATAATAATAATAATAATAATAAACAACGAAACCAAACTAAAATATCAGGCGAAAATTGACCTAAATTATTCCAAATAAATAAATAAACAAACCAATCCCGATAAAGTTATCGTTAGAAAAAACAAATAAACTTAATCAATCCAAATAAACAAAATTAAAAATTGTTCACTCTAAATTAATAGTTAGAATAATCTACAACAATCAACCCCAAAACCGAACAAATATCTCTAATTAAATTCTCAAACCAAAACAAAACTATTAAATAAGTGAAATAAACACATTTTTACTACGTTAAAAAAAAAAGAAAAACACCGAGTAAACAAATATATATATATATATATATATATATATATATATATATATATATATATATATATATATATATATATATAAGA
>OZ010586.1:101707211-101777211 GCA_963932145.1 Acanthosepion lycidas
TTTCTGGTGAATTGGATCGTGATTAAGATTCCAATGTAATAAATTATAAGTATGGAATGTTAGTTCTTGAATTTTCTATATATATATATATATATATATATATATATATATATATATATATATATATATATATATATATATATATATATTTATATATATATATATATATATTAGGTTAGTGCAAAAATAATGACGTAATAATGTCGTTTTTTGACGTTAAATATACGTCAAAAAACGACATTATTACATCATTATTTTTGCACAAACCTAATATATATAATTATTTTTTAAAAATATATGGTTCCATCGCGACACGCACATATGAATGTATATATATGTATGTAAATGGAGAGAGAATGAAACAGTCAGAGAAACAAATTTTGAGGCAAATGAACTAAGTTTGCATACTGATCGATTAATCAAAGCATACATAGAATAATGCAGGTAAGAAAAAGATTCGATACTCTGTATCGATAAAAAACATCTCAAATGACTAAATAGTTACGGTTTTTGTGTTTTGCAGCATACCAGATTTCTGCTCATCATATTTGAATTCACTCCACTGAAAAATGGAACATATTCCAGAAAATCTATCTGAACTGAAGAATTTCAAACATATTCTAAATTTAGGATATGAACTCTACACCGATTGTTCGTATCGATATTGCTTTGCAGATTGACTCCAACAGAGTAGCTAGCTTAAAACTAACTATAATCAATTGATTCGCTTTATATTAAATTTACTTCTATTTTCATGTTTGTGAGCATAACACATTGCAGATAAGATCGTTTATAGTTTCTTCCTTTTCGAAGTCCATTTATTATGCATTATATGAGTCATTCCAAGACAACTATCTCTAAATAATCACTTGGGATTTCATGTTGGCTTTTCAAATACACAGTGTTCTCTTTAAATTCAGGAATATGTTTGAATTAGATAATCTTTAACATCAAATTCTAGTTTCAAAGTCTGTTGCATTTTTAAGAGAAAAATTCCCAATATTCTCTTGCCAAATTTAATTTTAATTGACCTTTTTAATTCAAATTTGTTAATTTTATTATAATATATATTTTGTTTAAACAGTGTTTCTAATGTATGCCCTAACACTCATATTGCAATGTTCGACATTGTTCTCTGTCTATTATTTGCATCATACAGATATATGAATAAAATTTTATGACTATCAAGTAACAGGAGTTTGTCTGTTGTGACCTCAATCTATACACAGTACACGCTTAGAAATACAACCTGGTGTTATGTATTCGGTGTCACATCAGAATATTATATTTTTCCCAGATTGTTGACAGAGAAGGTTTTATTATTGTAAAAATTACAAGCTTTCTCCTTCTCCGCTCGTGGCAGAATGTGAAACTGGCACAACTGAGTAATCTCTAGAACTGTGTCTTTTCATGTCCCCACCAAACCCAAAACATATGAATATTACAAAACTTCAAGGAAAATTTCAGCAAATTCATTGTATTTGATATTCAACGAATTATGTTTGGAAGAATCCTTTCTGCTGATATATATATATATATATATATATATATATATATATATATATATATAGAGAGAGAGAGAGAGAGAGAGAGAGAGTGATAAAATCTCCGACTGATGCCAATTCAGCCGCGTTTGATTTCCAGGTAAAGGCGACCGGACATCTATCCACACTGAAGAGCTGTGGTACAGCGAAACAGTCTGTAGATGACAATATATATATAGTTGTATATTTAGGCAGCAATCGTTCCTTTATGTGTGTTTCTTTAAAAATGACAGACAAGGTACTACAGTTAATCTTTTTATTTTTTTTTCTTGTGTTCTGACAAGATAATGGCTAAAGGTATAGCAAAAAGCGCTCGGAGATATAAAACATTTAGACGGTTCTTACACACCATTTGTCCAGAAAAGAAAGCTCTTGTTCGAACACAAGAAAAATTAAAAAATTGTTCGAACACAGGAAAAATCAAATAAAAAGCTTAACCGTAGTACCTTGTCTGTCGTTTTTTAATCAAACGCACACACACACAAATATATACAAATAAAAATGGCAATAGGAAAACTGATAATGGCTGACGCGTTTTGTCCTCTGTTGACTTTATCAAAGCAAAATACGAAAATGAATTTAATTGAACTAATACAAACAAAAACAGAAGTAACTAATAAAAACAAAAACAGAATGTTCCTAGCAACTGGAATGTTGAGAAACGCTATTTTCATATTTTTATCTGAAAATAACGTCAGTATTTGTCCTCATTTCACATTTCTTAAAACAAAATTAATGCTCTTACAAACAAATATACACAACAGATTCATAAAATCAAAAATCGTATTTTGCTTTGATAAATTCCACACTGGACGAAACGCGTCAGCAATTGCTAGTTTTCCTATTGTCATTTTTACTCATAAATATTGTCTTCTCTACTGGTTAAATCGGAGAAAATTTCATATATATATATATATATATATATATATATATATATATATATATATATATATATATATGCACATCCAAGGACAGACTGTTTCGCTGCATCGCAGCTCATCAGTGTGCCTAGACGTCCGATTGCTTCATTCCGATTGATTTGACATCAATCAGATCGCTTACCTCTCGACAATCGTCGCACAGCTGGAAAGGAATGGGATTTTAAAGTTATCTCTATAGGAAATACCGAAATACGCCAGCGGCTCATTGAAGTCAATTCGATTTTACTTGAAGAGTAATATATATATATGTATATATATATATATATATATATATATATATATATATATATATATATATATATATATATGTGTGTGTGTGTGTGTGTGTTTATGTATGTATTGTGTGTGTGTGTGCGTGTTGAATGTATGCATATGTAGTTATAACTGTCATTTTCTATATCACTTTTCTTCTATACGTGATATCGCTCAATAATATACGGGGAACTGATCTCAGCCATTGTTTCAAACAATATCTTGAAAATATGAATTAATCTTCTGAAAGCAATTCCACTTGACGAATGAATGCTAATGAAACTATATTGAAGAAGACAAACCCCGACACACAGACACGCCTTTAGTCTTCGATCCACGCACTGATAATATCTCGGAAGATAAAATTATTTTTCTTTTCTTCTTCCTGCCCAAGAAACAATGAGACGTAAACAATACCTCATATTTTGAATAAAAATTGCTTTTTTTTCTTCGTTTGACCCGATGACGACGAGACTTAATTATCTTGAATAGAGTAAGAGAATAATATTTGTCTCGTTTCTTTGTATTGGTTCCACGTTTAAACATCGTCAGTATAATAATAATAATAATAATAATAATAATAATAATAATAATAATTATTATTATTATTATTATTATTATTATTGTTGTTGTTGTTGTTGTTGTTGTTGTTGTATTTGCTTTGATTTCTGGTATGTACACGTTTCTTTCCGGATCCCGTCAGTGACCTAAGGTTAGAAGTGGCATCATGACATTTTGCACTGTTCACTGACCAAAAAAAAATAATCTTATTTTACATTTATTTTTCGGGTTTTATATTCAGTGGGTGCCAACATCCTGCAACCTGATACAAGATGATCAATCGTTTCTGGATATTTATCACACAATCTGCATTTTGGGCTGACACAATATTTTAGTATATGTGCTTGATAATTCCTACTTGGCAAGCATTGGTCCTGCGCAGCAAGGATAAAACCTTCAGTTTCCGCTTTCAACCCTGCACTGCGTAACCACTGATGGGTACGGGTTTTGTCTACATCAGTTTGTTTGTTACGGGCAGAGTATTGGCCATGAAGTGTTTTATCTTGCCATCGATTCTGTATCCAGTCGGTTGCATTCGTCTTTGCTGTCTTTTTTTAAGTATTTTGCAGTTTCAGCCGGTGTATTGTGCTGTAGTTGAATCTCTACGCACATTTGAAACTCCAATTTGAATTTGTTGGCATCTTTCATTACGGAGTAAAGACGCCTACTACTTTCATGTTCCTTGACACATACTATCATCCAGTCTTCTGTAGTTTCCAAGTATCTTTGGAGGCCAATTGTTGTAGTTTTGTGGGACAGTTCTAGTTGAACTAATCCTCTGCCTCCTTCGGATATGGGCACATACGAACAACATCAGCTTTGGGATGATGTATGCGATAGCAAGTGAGAAGCTTTCTCGTTTTGGCGTCCATTCGCTTAATTTTACAGCTATGGTCCAGTTAAAGACATTAAAGCTGTATTGCATTACAGGGACAGCCAATCATTATTAATTGCGCCGTTTTCATTTAGGACGATAGAGATAATGGCCCTCCTTTGTAGCTCTTAATAAATTTTGTCTCTTTGGTCCGTCTGATTGTGTGATACACGCTTAGGCGATCAGGTATCATTCGATACATGACTGAGATCCATATTTTTCCCGCAGTAGGTTACCATTTCTTTCTGAGCTAGGCTAGTTGACATCCAATTCTATATACCCATACCTGGGGAGAGAGGAAGAGCATCCATAACTTTCCCAATGGTATTAGCACGTAATTGAATGTATTGGTTTCGACAGGATTTCGAACTCGGTTCTCAGATTCTTCAAACTGAGCCGCTATCCAACGTGCCTTTTTAGCATCGTGTTTCTTTGGTATCGCTCTTTAATTTACTCAATTACGAAAATAAAGTTCCTCTGACAATCTTGCCTTCAATCTGAAGTGTGAGTATCAAATTTCCGTTTTTTTTTTGTTTTTTTGTTTTTCTCATTAAATATCTTCCGGATGTTAAGAATAAATGTCTACTTTGTTTCCCTTTTTGCAAACTTTATCGTTTCTCTCAGGTTCGGCCAAATATATTATCAGAATCGTTCTTTAGAATGACGTTTCTGTTGCTACATGAATCTTCTTCAGCTGTCCAGCATTCATTGCTATATAGTGGGGGGGGTGATATCGCATAACAGCTTAGTTGTATTTTTTTATTTCTAAGGAATTATTTTTGTTGTTATTTTACTACTTGGTTAGTATTAGAAACAGAATATATATATTAATTAATTGTCGGCTACAGTCCATTTCATTGTATATTGTCATTGTATAAATTTCGTGAGCAGATATGATCGCTTGAGATAAATCGTCGGAGATTGAGTGTTTAAAATCACTAATTTGGGTTTTACTAGACAGACGTTTCTATATAGCTAAGTGGAATAGTATGAATAAACAAATGACGATTCGGTGTGGGATACAAGATCGATAACTGTTGGAGAACGTATATTTTCAAAGAAATCCCTCGAAGATTTAGGCCGGTAATTGTAATTAATACTATTTAATACAGTTTAATTAAATACCAAACCCATTACTTGTTAAATTGTATCAATTAATATATCGTATAAACAGGAAATATATAAAATAATTGTCAGACTTAGTACATTTCATTTTATATATAATTATATATATATATATATATATATATATATATATATATATATATATATATATATATATATATATATATATATATATACTCTACAGTGTCTCTTTAACTACCCCTTTTACAGTCTCTGTTAAATTACAAAACTTACACTACCCATCATTTTTAATTTCATTTTTTGTTTCATTTCATTTTTGGAAGTGCTATCTGATGATCCGGCGTCCTTTAAAGGGGCTCTGGCTAAATAAATAATTATAATGGTACCTGAAGGAGGTCTGTGTTTCTTTTAAATATATATATAGATAGATATATATGACATAACAGTTTATAATAATATGACAAAGTATATATATATATATATATATATATATATATATATATATATATATATATATATATATATGTATAAAAATGTAAGAGTAAAAACTATTCTACGCTATTGCCTTTATTCAGATGCTATATGAAAATCACATATCTTTTATATTTTTATTATATTTTATTTCACTCATGCTAGTTGATGCCAGAATATACGTTGCACGCTATAGCACACCAAACCCTCAAGGAAGCCAGTTGAATCTGAGTTCAGTTGAGGAATGAGTTCCTAGACAAAACAGAGATGTGTTCTGAACCCGATGTCACTGGCTGCGTGAACAATTGATCGAACTACATTTAGCACTGATAATTCGGCTATACACGTGAGAAAAATCTCTGTGAAATAGATATATACAAACACTACTCACAGGAAGAATGCATCTCATACTTCTGAGGGGAAATGCAGACTCTAATTTTCAGGGAAGGCTGCAAGGTTGTATATTTCATGAGGTTTGTTTGAATTTGTTTATTGCTTAATTATACACAAAAAGATTTAACCTGTTTTCATTTGGAATATACCAAATAACATTTCATTTTTATACTAGCAAATATTTTCATATAGATACAGCCGATATCATAGATATATCTGCTGGAACGAAATAATGGTACATCGTAAATGTTATCCATATTGTACAAAGCGGGATTCCTATATCGTTTCTATTATTTGGTAATAACTTTCATAGCAATAATGACCCTTTTAAACGAGTGTTTTCTGATAAGACGATTAGCCAATTTGGTACCATTTGTTGTAAGAATTAGTGTAAAAACTAATTTGGATTATACAGCTAGAAAGTGAACATTTTAAAATAATTTTGTGTCAGTCCCACTATCTTTAAAACTGATCAATGGTGTGAAAAATCACATTCTGCATTTCAATAATGGTACCAACATTCATACTCTGGCTGCCATCTTCAAAGTCCCTTCAGGAGCCATCAAGAAAATAGGGAATAGGGAGGTCCTAATAGGAAAAGAGATCACAATTTCAAATTAGAGCTGAAGACACCAATTAGAAAGTCCCAACTCAAACCATAAGTCATTTGAGAGAAGAGTTTCAGCTATGACAGTTCAAAGAGCAATGACACTAGGTTAGTAGGTGAAGATCATTTTGTATAATATGGAAAATTATGCTATAATATATATATATATATATATATATATATATATATATATATATGAAATTTATATATATGAAATGTATATCAAACATTCCAGATTAATTAATGATGAACAAGTTATTTACGCTTATGATTGATTTCACCGCAATTTTTTTTTAAGATTCGTAGTAATTATACATAAAAAGCAATAACTAATAGTTATTTTATTTCATTTTTCTTGTCTCGTTTTATTTTTTTTATATTCTTAGAATATAAATTATTTTGTACGACCTATCGCTTTCGGCTATTTTAAACTTTATGAATTACGAGTTTAATTGTAATTTTAAATTAATGCACTTTTTGTATGTATCTAGAATTATAGGAATGATTCATTTTCCAGAAAACGGTCAGCATATTGAGTCTGTGTTCAAAGTTAATATTACCGAGTGTTTTCATTCACTTTTTGATTTTATTAATAATGCTTCCATCATTTTTAGCATTTTTCACATGTTATACGTGAATTGTCAAAATACACCACATCACCTACTTACAAGTTATCAAAATTCCTCACTGACATTGTTACTCCCTATATACCAACTAATTAGAATATCAAATGTACGCACGAAATTCTCGACATCCTAAAAGCAACACAACCCAACCGATGTATTTTTGCGTCACTTGATGAAGAACGTACTTACAAAAGTCCCTATCGATGAAACCTGAGATATAATATATAACTATGCATGTAAACAGAACTTGATTCAATCTCCGACAACCAACCTAATTGTTGTGGATTCCGAGATGAAATTCGGTCTCCAATGAATGACAAACGCAAAATAAATAAATAAAATAAGAAACAAAAAAATAAAAACAAACAATATAATTTGACCTAACTAGATAAACAAACGACTTCCGGTGAAATAACCGGCATAACAGAATACCCACAATGCACCACTAACCCGTATATACATAAATAGCCGAGGAAAATAACAGCATATGTGGCCTGACGATTGCATATCGCATGAAACAGACTGTCTCCTCTAAGTGTTGACTTCTATGTTCACTTATATATATATATATATATATATATATATATATATATATATGTGTGTGTGTGTGTGTGTGTGAAACCGTTTATGTGTTTAATATATATATACAGTCGAAGTAGGACTTCCTTAGTGTCTTCGTGCTTGTAAGTCTGACTTCTACAAGCGGTTACCTCTCACTATTATTCTACCTCCAACTCAGTCACAATCTCTTCTCACTCTCTCTCTATATTCTGACTGACTCTGGGTATTTAACGGCAACAGTCCAAGTAACACTCTGGTCGAGCCCACTTGTATCAAAAAGAGGAGGACCCCATAACACTAATATCGTCAGGAAATTAATACAAGCCTTTACAACTAAAACGCATTCTACAACCAAACTGAAATATTTATTCACACCTAAAGGAGTTAGTGGCGGAAATCCACTAGGATTTTGCTCCTCAAATAATGATGTCACATATTCAAAAAGATATTTCACAATTGTTCAGCATATATATATATATATATATATATATATATATATATATATATATATATATATATATATATAAAATAACTGTGTATATATATATATATATAAATATATATATATATATATATATATATATATATATATATATATATGGCTGAACACTCGTATTCGATGATAGCCATCTAGTAGGGCGGCTAGCCAATCCTTAATTCAGACGCTCGCTCAGGCACATTCGCGTTTGTTCAACACGCACATGGGCAACATGTGGTTTATACTGCAATTATGCCGAGAAGACCTTAGTTGCAATTTCTTGGCGTGGGCTTATTATGTAGCGTGATCAACAATTTGAACAAGGGCAGTACGCTTACACTATCGGCCACGATGACTTGTGTCTTCGTGCTAGCACATCTATTGACGGCCCCCAAGTGTTCCGTCTAACCAATTTCACTTGCAAGGCTTGGGTAAACCCGTAGTGTGCGTGTATATAATCACGCATTTGTGTACCAATCCGTCTTTTACACAGTTTTCGTAAAAGATGACACACAGAGCCTTGGGATTAAACGTTTTTTTTTAATTATTTTACTAATGCATTTTGTAATGTTTAGCAAGTCTTTGTAGCGATATTCATGGAAACAAAATTCCTGAAACAATCAATTGTGATTCAATAAAGCGGATATAAGAATGTCTCAACTAAATTATAAGCCGTTTAATTAATCCGTTCTCTTCCTCTCTTTCAGACGTTCAATGCTATCTCCCTGATAAATCTCTTATTCCTGGTATTATATCAGATACTTTTTCTCTAGCTTTCTATGTGAAACCGTTTATGTGTTTAATATAACAATCAATTAGAATTATATGCCAGAAGACATAGACTAAAAACAGAATGACAAAGACTGTAGGGATAAAGCCTATTTCAAGAACAAATTTCAGCAAGGCGATCATGTAATTGTTAACTATATCTGAGTGTATCACATGAAATGCTTGAACAAGTAAGACTGCCATCTATGAAGTGTTAGAGTAAAGGATCTGGTGAATTAAGCGATTGTCTAAATGTATATAAATATGTTGTCTCTATAGAACATCAAAACGATTTAGGGAAGAAATCGCTCAAATTTATTCACTTATGTTGATTTACTTTCCGTCCAACTAAAGATGGGTCAGGAAATGTCTAACTGATTATATATTTAAAATTACTATATGGTTGATTGTTGTCCCTGTACAATACATCACTTTTATACTAAAGTGTGTTATAATCGATCACATGTCTCGTCACTATTTTGGAGTCTTTAACGCACCACATGTACTGCAACCGTAGTAGAAGGGTTATTTATTGAACAAGATAGCCTAATGAAGCACAAACCCTCTTCCGGCTGGTTTGATATTCAGAGTTTTTTTTTAACCCCTTTTTCTAGTCCGGTTGCTATACAAGGCTGTAGAACACAGTCTTTCGTGCTATTCATCTATAGCTGGGGTGGGGTAAGAGACGGATTCATGCATTCTCATATGTATTAGCACTGTAATTCGATGTCTCTGATTCCTCTTTTTCGAACCACAATATTTTACACCAGCCTGTGTGAAATAATTGTGAAATACTGTGACACTGACAGCAACACAAAGTTGAAACAGTCTGTTTCATGCCTTCAGTTATGAAACAAATTTTTGCAACACAATTTTTACTACATTGTCGAATTATAAATTTACAGCCATTGTATATAATGAACATAATTTCCCATAGCGTACATTACAACTACACACACACACACACACACACACACACACATATATATATATATATATATATATATATATATATATATATATATATATATGTATGTATGTATGTATGTATGTACGTACAATGACATATATTAAACCCGATAATTTTAATATGTTTTCTATTACACGTTATTTTTATAGATATAATTTATTTAAGTATATGCTCTGTTTTATAATAACAGTAAAATTTAATTAACTGTTTTAATTACATTTACCAGTCTGAATTATTGAAAGATTCCGTAGAAAAATATGCATTCTCCGACTGGAACCGAACCTCTATCCATATACGTATACTCTCGTTTGATCTGAGGCGCAATAAAATTTAACTACAGAGAAACGACTCTCGAAAATTCAACTGCCTCTTCCTGGTGTTGAGTATAAGCCTTTACCTTGTATTCAAACTCTCTAAGACCTCATCGTTGCTCAAACGCTCGGGCCATGATAGCGTGCTTAGATTCTTGGATCAATAATTATTACACTATTATTACATCAATGTTAACATATCATAATGTAGACTCAATCTAAAATCAGTGTTGAACGTGAAAATTAGTTGAGATAAAAAAATTAATTGATAATTATTACAAATAATTAAAATTATACATTAATTGATAGATAATAAAGGCAGACGGAAAATATACATTAATTATAAAAATATACATTATTATAAGATGTACTTACAGTTATGATAGATAGTGTTGTGTAGATGAATATTGAATATTTAAATAAATGTTTTAAATAAAATTTCACTGTTCAATATTTCATATAATTTTGAACAAGTTAATTATTTCTTTGCGGTCTGCTAGCAATTGATCCACGGGCCGGTAAGGTTCCGTAACCTAATTGTTGGGAGCTTCTGCTCTAAACAACATGCTTTTTCTCTCTTAAATACGTTTCTCCATTACACGACCCTTCTGCTCATTCCTCCGTCTATCCACATCATCTCTGCAGGAAAGTAGCTCACTGCCTTTTTATTCTATTTTACTTTTGATATTTCCACTGCGGCTGAAATCTGAAGAGAATGTTTATTTCGCCTATATTTGATGAAATATAACAGTTGCCTATGAAAGTAGATATTCATCAAATCAGTCACGCAGGGAAATACATGTCGATGCGAAGACTTTAATTTAGGCTGACATACGGCAAAAAATGTTTCATCAGTTCTGTATAATAAAGTATAACACTTAGACATAAAACTAGACATACATGAAATCAATCATGTAGAGAAAGATATGGCGATGCGATAATGCTGAAAATATTAAATCAGGTAGAATTCAGAGGTGGAAATCTTATTTCAGTATTATTTGATAAAATATGTTATTTATCTATAAAAGCATCTCTTCATCAAATCAGTAACGTGAACTACATATTGCGATGTGAAACTACTCTAATATGAAGTTTGTTCCGGGATGAAACCCGAACAGGGAATGTTAATTCACATCTTTTTTCGTATCGAGGAATGATACAAAGACAACGTAAGTGAAAGTCGAAGTTGTAGACAGTTCGTGAAGAGTGAAAAAATACATGATTGAGTATATAGTTAATGTTTAATTATTTTGTTGATTATCTTCAAAATATTGACACGTTTCCACTCCAACGTAAAAACAGAGTAGCAAGTTAATTTTTCAAGCTATAGTGTGTGAGTCCTCTTTGTGCGACGTAGACATCTGGTTTGGTGAAGGAGTGAAATAAACTCAGAACTGTCAATATTAATAAATGTTTTAGAACTGCTTTCTGTTAAAAGCAAAACGGAAAGAATAAAGTTATCTACATAAAAAAGTGAGTCAGATAATTTGATAAACAATGAAAAGTCTAGTAAAAACTACGAAACTTAAACCCAGTAAAACATTTCGCATCTTCTTATTTAAGAAATAATGAAAAAAAAAAATTGAAGAGTCATTTAATCGTAACAAGAAAATCATTAACGATACAACTTGCCAAATCGGGGTCTCGTTTCAGAAATAACCTTCTTTAAAAATAGAAAAAGCAATCCATCATTTAAAGAAAGAGTCTCGGTATTCGAAACTATTTTTTGAGACATCAAACCAAAACAACTTTAAAAAATAGAAATTGCAACAAACGAGTAACAATTGAATGCAAAAGAAAATCCGAAACAAACAAAAAAAACAAAACAAACATTTCCCCTTTCATTGCTTTCTGAAAAGCTGAACATTTAGTGCTTTCCATTCTGTTACAGATAGAAGTATTTAAGAGAAACTGGTGCGGGAAATGTGGCGTGTTAATCGATATTTTCAAATCGGGAATTATTTTAAGATGAACTTGAATAGCGATAATTTATCAAACTTGCAATGGTGGAGAGACATTTAGACTGAAACATGAACAACCAATTTGAAGAATTGATGAAAGCTATGAAAACTGGGTGAAAATGAAAAGCAAATTATACCAAAAAGGATATTTTCACTTTCTTTTGTTTGTTGAATCTCAGCTCCCAAAATGTCTCATGAGATTATTTCCAACACAGACAGACACACAGACAGACACACACACAATATCTCTCTCTCACACACACACACACAGACACACACAGAGAGAGAAACACACACACATATATATATATATATATATATATATATATATATATATATATATATATATATATATATATATATATGTATGTATATATATATATATATATATATATATATATATATATATATATATATATATAGATAGATAGAGTGTCACCATTCTATTTTATTATCTATTCAACACTGTTGGTTGCCGTTTTTATTTCCCTTTTATGACTTACAAATTTCCTCATAGCCAAAAACATTAGGATTGTTTGTTTGTTCATTAAATTTTGATTGCTATTTTAGTTTCTATTATTTTCGTTTACAATGTGATGCAGACAATAGTTCGAATAAAATACTTTTTGGTTAAATATATAATTATAAGTACAAAATTACATGGCAGAAAAGAAAAAAAAAATATCCTGTAAACATACATTAGCAAAAGCAACAGGAGAAGCAACAACGACGAAAAGGGTAAAAAAACGACAATAATAATAATAATAATAATAATAATAATAATAATAATAATAATAATAAAAAGAAGAAGAAGAAGAAGAAGAAGAAGAAGAAAAAGAAAACAATAATTCCAATTACTGTTGGGCCCTACGTTTGACCGGAAAAGAGTCAGGATATAGTCATTGGTAGTCTATGCCTTAAAGAAATAAAATCATTTCTTCGCACAAGTAAAGCTCACACTTTACAAAGCGCTCTATATATTTAAAATAGGCGAGAGTTTGGTTGTTTTTTCTTATTTTTATTTTTAAATGTTTAGGAAAAAATGTACTGTTACATTCTCTGGCCTTAGGTCTCTAGTTTAGACCCAGAAGAAAATCAGTATACAAGAGAAATCAATACTACTACTGCTACTACTACTACTACTACTACTAATAATAATAATAATAGTAGTAGTAGTAGTAGTAGTAATGATGATCGTCATGATAATAATAATATTTCTGTGGGGAATAGCCGTGTCTCATGTGCAGGTAGACCTCTTTAGTTTTCGTCAACTTTCTTCCGAGAGGAGGTATCTCAAACAAAAGTAACCCGTGGCGTTAAAGGTTAAAACGCAAATAAAAAAAAAATCTCAATAATTAAAAAGAAATATCTCATACCGTATGGGTTGTCACCCGGTTCAACATGGGCAGCATCCGTCAGAGAGGAAGCAACCTGAGAACGAAAAATCTGTCACTGGAACAAACACTTCCACCAACAATGAAACAACTGGTTACCAAAACCGGATTCACTACAAACTTGGTCCTGGTGATTAATACCAAATCAATTAAAAAATGCTCAAATAAAAACCCCACCTTTCTGATATACCAAATATGGTGAGAGATGTGTAGGAATTGAAATATGACCTTATCTCGACCCAAATATACTTGCCAATGTTCTCAGGTACATCATGAGAAATGAAAGACTCTCAAATGCAGAAATAGATCAGATAACACTAAATTTATGTCAAAGTAAATTAAGTCATAATCAAACAAAACTGAGACAAGAAGGGAAATAAATAATATGGCAGAGGATGAGGTGTAAACTAAAATAAATGCGATGCTAATTAATAATATTTCAAGAAATAAAACGGAAGTATCCAGCTGCGATGTAAACAATTGCATTGATTCATTTTCTGTCACAGATGAAGAAGACTGAAACAACATTAGAGCAGAATTCCTTGCAACTATCTTAAATCAATGAAGCGAAAAACCACATCATTAAAATAATCAGCAAAGCAAAACATACAAAATTGCCAGAAAGAAGCCGGCTTCCAGGAATATGAAATATTCTACAAAATATATTTTGCAAACATATAACGCTGCATTGCAAACATTAATCACTCAAAGGCCACAGAATTAAATAATGTCAAATATACTACAGCTTTAGATCTACTTGGAGACTCAGAGTCAAAACAATAAAAAAAGCAACAAAAACGGTCAAACAACAGATGGAAGCAGGCCGCTTGGAAGGCGAAATTAATTCCAGAAATTGAGGAAATCAAATGTCAATTTTCGATACTTGATGTGATTTAAAGAAATTCAAATGTTTCAACATGGAAAAGCAAGAAGGCCAAGCACAAATAATTTTCCAAGTCTATATGCCCGTAAAACTATGTAATGAAACTGCTAACTACGATCTAAATAATTTTAAATGCAACGTCAATCACTACAAGTTTCCTCTATTGTCGTTCTTTCACCTCAATAATGATTTCCTAGTCTCTAACACTCCCAGTTACGCTTTGCGTCTAATGGTATTATCACAATGCATGGGGTGGCCATATTTAAAAAAAAAATAAGGAAATATTTACATTTTGTGTTAACGCTTAGAAAGAAGAGAATCGACTCTAACGCGAGGCCTGATGTCAACGGATATAAAATAAGGATATTTATATCTACACGACGGTTTTGAATGATAGTCAGTTTAGAAAAAAAGAAAATAAGTAAATTAAAACAAAATGTTAAATCAAAATGGATTCTACAATAAAGACAAGTATAGGTTTGTATCGGCCATGAAGAAGAGAAAGCAAAGCTTATAAATAAAATATCATTATTTCTGGAGAAATGATCTCGAAGTAAAATTACGAAGTAAAATTACGAATAAAAATCGATTTCTGAAAAGCAGATATTAGACATTGTTAAAACAGACTCGTGTACGTATTAAATGAGTTTTAGATACATCTTACCGACTTCGTTATTAATGCGAATTGACTGAGAAATAGTAATAAGAAAAAACTATTACAACTACAGTTAAGTAAAAAGAATGACTAATGAGAAATGAACACAAGGTGAAAGTGGGTATTCACTGTACGACTCTGTGTAGCACAATGGATATAGAGAATGAAATAACACAGCATAATAAATACAATCTAACGTGGAAGCACACATATGATAAAATAACGAGAATGTTGGTCTAATCAGTTTAAAGATATAATATTCCAGGACGAGAAAAGTACAATGCGTAAAATTATAAAAGGAACGGTGATGATAGAAATTGAAGAGAGAAATGATCAACAGTGATGGATGTCGAGATGAGATTATCACAGATACGTTAATTTAGAGATTCCTGTCAATTACGATATCCAAATTTAAACAAATTTAAATAGCGCTGCCAAAGAAAATATAGGACAATTTCTGCGAAATTCACCTATAACATTAAACTAAGAACTGTTGCAGTTTGAAAACGGGTTCCCGAGAGTATACATTTAGGATCATTGCAATCTTACCCCATTTAAATCAAGAGTTAACAGTTATCTTATCCTTGTGATATGCATTAGTTATTTCCTCTAATTAGACCTTTATAGCAACCTCATTTAGGAACTCGCTAAGTGGAGTAGATATTTGGTTTTGTATTAGGTGAATAATTTTAAAAATCATTAGCGTAATATTATAAAGTAGACAAACTTCAGAAATGATGGAAGAACAATGTTGCTTACTTAAGATATGTCTTTCTTAAATACAATATTAATGGTCATAATTTGCCTCCAGAAGTAACAGTAAAATATAGACCTATGTTTCATAGAGCACATAAGAGGATAACAAAATTACAAAGTTCTTGAAATTATAGGGAAGCTTGATCTACCTGGAAAGAGGGAGAAATAGTCATAAACTGTACAGTGGATAAAGTATCAAGTTCATTGACTTCAAAAGATAATAATATCAATGTATGAAATGTATTGTTTCTTCTTCAGACATACTTAATTTGAATAACGTGTTTATTTCGTATATGAAGTATATTAATAAAGTACCGGAACTATTTCTATGAAGTGAAGCTACTTAGAAGAGTTTCATCTTTAATACTGTCTGGTATACTCACCACATTATAGCCTTCTTACTCAATTACGTTGTTTAAAGCGGTGCTTGGAAGGGAAGTGTATAGAGTGTAGACGTCTGAAAACAATACAGACATTCAGTCATTGATCATGTCTTGTACAACGTTTCACATATCCGAAAAAACGCCATATTATCCAGATCTCGCCTCTTGTGACTTTTCCTCTTTCCAAAAATGAAATCTCACTTGAAACGATGAGCGAATCCAAAAGAATAATGTGAGATAACTGGACGCAGGAAAGGTTCCATCAGTGTAAAAAAAAAAAAAATAAAAAAAAAACGCTGGATAAATAGTGTTGTTTCAGAAAAGGACTACTTCGAAAGAAGATTAAGTGCCGAATTGACATGTGTTGTAATTTTTTATAGCCACAGTCCCGAAAAACTTTCATCATTCTTCGTGCGTAAGGAAACCGATGAGGATTTATTATCGATGGATATATACGTAACTGTAAAAGCTATGCAGGTGAAACTATATCTACATCAGATTCAGAGGAGAATCAATTAAAGATGAATAACTATGGAAATTTGAAGATGTAACTTAACTTTATTTGTAGAAGACAGTTTGTATGTTTGTCAGGAAATGTTGAGCGTATTAACGTTTGTTAACATATTTAAGATAGATGCTGTATAGTTCTAACGAAATAGGATTTGCGGAAACTAAGCAATAACCGAAAAATATCATTACAAGAAAAAAGCTGAGAAACTAAGTAATATCTGTAAATCTTGAATAATAAGAAAAATATAAAGCAACGATAATAACGATCTCTTGAAGAAGGTTGTTGACATTTAATTAAGTGATTTACATCGGATATACAAACGTCTGAAGGGTATTTTAAGTTATTCAAAATTTTAATACAAGAAGCGTTTTTTGTTTTTTGTTTTTCCCTTCTTACCACAAGTATATATTGCGTTCACCGTAAGAGATATCAAAGTAGGTTTTTACTAAGTTTCACCTCAGAAAGTCAAAACACATAGTAGTTTGATTCGGGGCCACCAAAAGCAACATCAGGCGACCACAGTTCTCGATTTATACACCAACATGAACATGGAAACGAGTCTAAGTGAACTTAGGATATAGACACTAGGATAGGAGAGGATCTCTCACATCCCAGCAAGAAGATCGAACTTTCGAACAAAGATCCGAAACTATTTAATTCGTCTGAAATTGATTTGATATAGTTCAGATGTGAATAAATATTTTCTTATAGAAAATTAAGCCTCGTATTCGGTTCAGACTTTATTATCATTATATATTATAGTTATATGTGTCCCCTCAGGAAGTAGTAGCGCCAGCAATTTAAAAAAACATTAATCCAGTATCCATCACTGGCCTGATGTGTAAACAAATAATTAAGACGGATTAAGAAATATTTAGTCAAATAAGATCTACAAAGTAACCAAAAATGTCCCCATCATTTTTATTTCTGAGAAAAACAGTTATGCAGGAAATTTAACACCCTAATCTTCAAAGTAAGCCCCAACAGGTATTTTTTTCCATATTCTTTTATCTGTCAAATGACAAGGCGCTAAAAATGCGGTGTCTTGGACGCAAAGAAATCTGTGAGTATCTGCGTAAGTTTGCCTTTTTTACGAAGTCTCCTCACGAAGGTGGTTGTCCAGTGAATGAAAGGCGGAAGCTGTTGGTGTCAGGTCTAAGCTGGATATCACAGTAAATCCCAGCCAATTACCGTATGGCATCACTAGAAAGCTACGCCTCATGAAGAGGGGCATTATCACGAAGGAACAGTACACGCTTGCGATTAACCAAGGCTGGCGCCTTCTGTCTGAAGTTTTGTTCTCTTGGTAGAACTTCTCGTCTAATCCATCAGAAATAGTCTATGTTCTTGCGTGGTCGCTGAAGTGGTCTTGTCATGTGAGGCACAGGGTTTCTTGGTGACAACCAATGACTGTAATACGTGAGAGCATCATACATTACTCACTTTTAGGCTATCACTCAATATATGGTTACGTTGCGGTGTTGAGAAAGAAACGAGAAACAATCTCTCACTGGTTGTTGCTTGTTGGCTTCCTATAATCAGTTGGGTAACAACTTACCCAACTTGTACACAGATTTGGATGCTGTGCTATTCTATGGCCGCCTTCAGGTCGTCATCTTGCAGGACATGTGGCCGGTCACTGCGGGTTTCATTACGAAGGGACAGATATCCCGACAAGGACTTCTGGAAAAATGTCTGGTTTTAAGTTCGCTCATAGCAATATTCCCAAAGGCTTGATGTATTCTGCGACTTGATGCAACGTTAGACAACCACCATTAATGTCAAAAGGAAGACAGCATCGAACGAGCTGCTTCGACACCGCCATATTTCCTTGCCGCTGTTTGGATGTGTGCTCAATGCATCAATAACATTGGTCAACCCTTCCCCACTTTACCTGTTTCCCGGCAAGTTAAGCACTTAATTCCGTATCAGTGATCATTCTTGCCACACAGCATAATAAGCAGCGATGGCTTTTAGATTAATTTATACAAAAATGCAATGAAATAGCAAAGATGTTGAAGACACATAAATAGGAAAAAAGTTTGGAAAAATATTCACAGGTTTCATCGAATGCAAAAGCAACAACGGAAATGAAGTAGAAGACAACTTTCGTTTGACAAAATGGCCAGAGGATAAGTATGAAAATAACAAAGGCTTGTCGTTAATAAGCAAGTATTGCAGACAGCATCAGAAGTACTCAGCAAATAGCGTTTAAGAGGCAACATTTTTAGGCACACTACTAAAAATTGAGAAATTGATTAGTCAACTCAGAAAACTGACATAATTATTGATGGTACAAGGACAACAATAATAATAATATATTTTCTTAAAATTTACTTATTAATATATATACAATAATGATAAGCATTATTATATTTGTCAATTCTCAAGAACAAATAAAAGCTATAAATTCACCTTCATATATACTTATCTTTACTAAAATTATAATCATCGCTTTTTAAACAATAAACTTTGCTGAGAGAGTAAACGTTGTTAAAACTGACAACTGAAAACTTTTCTTTTGATATACTTTTTTTGCGAACTCGTAGTGTAAAACTTGTCGAAAATATTAGGTTGGTGCAAAAATAATGTCGTTTTCTCACATATCCTACTATGTGAGAAAACGACATTATTTTTGCATCAACCTAATACGTAAGCCATATAAGAGAAAAACGATTTATTTTATATAGCGACGATCTAAAAGTATGCGGAAAGCACACGAAAGAAATTTATGCTAATACTAAGAATCTGTAACGAAGATATGGGAAAATAATTTCGTTTACGGAAATGCAGAATGGCAAAGATTAAAAAGGGAACGTTGCTACAATCAATGCATATTGAGTTGTCTGATGAAAAGAAAACGCAATCGCCAGAAGATATATTTGTGCATACGTACCTCTGAATAATACAGCAGGATAAAATCAAGAATGATAAAATGAGAGAAAATTTAACAAAATAATATCTCCGTGTGATAAATAAAATATTAGGACTCAACTTGAATACAAGAAGCACTGTCTCTACAATCAGCTCTCGCGTTGTGTCAGATTTTTCACTATGCGGGTTGGAGTCATTGATTTAACCCAAGATGAAGAAACGAGGAAAATGCTGATCATTCACAACAGCATTGGATCCCTGTACAGTTATCGACGGATTTTATTGTAATAGCAAAGAAAAGGGCCTGATTTTTCTGGAGGAAATGGTACAGATCGGAACGGGTATGTTTTGTCGTTATATTGAAAACATTAATGAGAAATATTTACTTGATATCAAAACGGAAAGAACAAATGGTAGAAACCCAGACTGCGGAAAAAATAAAGACTAAATTGGTTATTAAAAAGAAAAACATGTTCCTGACTAAGTAAATTAATTTAGTTTTCAAAAGAAACACTTTGGAGATAAAGGAAAAATTGCTACCGTAAACATGGAGCGAAAAAAAGCTATTTGAAGAAACACTCTGAAGAATAATTAATAGCAAATGATGATAAGATATTGTGGACAAACTGGTCAAAGTTAGTTGTTGATAACGTCAGCAGCTCAGCACTATGTAGAATGCCTGGGCAGATAGGTAAGGCATTTGGTCATATTGTATCAGATTGCAAGTTCATGGTATAGATTGCTTATACATTTGTTTTAAATTTCATATCACTTCAAGCAAGGTAATAAAGCCACTAAGACATAAGTATTACTGAATGTGGAACAATAAAAAAGAAACATTATTAAAGATCTAGAACAAGAGAATAGTAATTAAAAGACAGAAGAAAACGCTTGACACTGTATTTGAATTTTTGACGATCAAAGTTTGCTGGAACACATTTGACAGTGGCAAATAACAGGGTTACAATCCTATGGGATATTGCGATAGAGAAAGTAATATCATTGGTACACAATACACCGATTATAGCACTGCTGGTAAAAGAAACAATCAAAACGAGAAAAATTATCAAAGATCGAGAGCAATATTATAGTAATTAAAAAGACAGAAGATAACGATTGACTCAGTATTTTAATTTTTGAAGATCAACGTTGGCTGGAAAGCATGAAGTCGGAATAGTGATCGACAAGCGACAAGAGTTAGGAAAGATAATGTTAGTATAGAAAATACAGTTAACTATAGCCAATTCAAATGTGGATTAATCAGAACTTGCCCCTCAATCTAGTGGAATGTCGAGACCTTGCCATGAATATATTCATAACGTCTAGGTACCATAGCGAAGAGTTAATCCAAACAACACCCTGCAAGTGTCTATAAAAATGTCAAAGGGAAGCTATATTACGGCAGTGCGAAAGTGACTGAATTCCAGATAATCTTAATGTAGCAAATCATAGATGTAGATATAAAATGATACGTGAATACGTGAAAAAGAAGGATGCCGATCTGATCTTCGGCTATAAAATCAAATGAATCGAAACAACAATGTTAAAAATACATTAAATAATATAAGTTTGAATAAATTATGATTATGAATAGCGTCAGTTCACACCATAAAGAAAATAAATTCTGCTTGTAAAAAAAAATAGGTTCAGCAAATCGATCCTGATCTAGCATCTCGACTTCCGAAAGACGGCTTCACCGATTACATTAAATATTGCTGTCATATCTGGTCTGTAATATGTCGATAATTCTGTAATATATCGAGAAACTCCAATAAAAGATTCTGATTTGGCAACTCGACTTCAATCAATTCCTCACCGACGTGACGTGGCTTCCTTCCGTCTCTTCTACAAATATCTTCATGACAACTGTTCTGATAAGCTATTTTCCTTAGTACCTCCAGTACATGTATTCAAGCGTAATACTAGATTAGAATCTAGGACTTACTGTTGAATAAGCTAGATACAATCTTCGATTCTATTCTAACAGTCTCTTTTCTCGCACTTCTTTCCTGTTGAACTTTTTTCCGATTTCTTGCTTTCCTGTGACAGAAAAAATTAAATACAACGTCAATCGCCATCTTCATAAACACTGTTCTACTATTGTCCTTTCTCCTTCTTCTCATTCTATATTCAATCCCTGTAACTCTCTTTTCCTAGTTTATTATCACATTACTTGGGTTGAAATGATGAAATGAAAAGGTAAACCATAAACAATGTATGTTGCTTGTCCTCATCACAGGGAAATACAGGTGAATAACGATATAAAGATTATAGATAGTCTTTTCAACCTTACTAACGTAATAGGAAGAATTGCTTATTTTGGAAAGAATTAAAATTATTCACAGCAGTACAATTTTAGATACTATGGACGTACTGATGAAAGGCAAAAAAACGATTTGCCGATAAGAAGGATTGATAAAAATAATTGTATAATATTTAATCTCAGATATCGTATTTTCGAATACGGTAATAGAGCCAAGATTTGCTTTTCAATTTTTAGACAGGTATCACAGTGGAAATTGCTGATGGTATCCGAGGTGATTTGGAAAATAGAACTTCTTTCTAGAGACAATGTTACTCGATTTATATGTGCCATAATCATGATAACAACGAATCAAAGCATCCTGGTATGTCGATAAACTACACCCACTTCCTGGGTAAGACGATAAACTACGTCCAACAGCAAAGCTTCTGATCATACGTTTTTGAAAAAAAATAATGCTGTCAGCTGTAAGTTTTTTAAAAAATTATATTACCAGCTATACTTTTTTGAAAAAAAATAATATTACCAGCTATACGTTTTTGAAAAAATATTATCAGCTATCCGTTTTTGAAAAAAATATTATTACCAGCTAGGCGATTTTGAAAAGATAATATTGTAAGCTATACGTTTTTTGAAAAAAATAATATTAAGAGCTATACGTTTTTGAGAAAAAAATATGAACAGCAATAGATTTTTGACAAAACAAAAATATTACCAGGAAAAAAAAGTTGTCGGCATTAAATGACCCATTGAGGTCGATATGCCGTAAACCAAACCAAACCAAAGCGAATCAAATGTGAAAAAATATCTCATGATATGTGAGAAAATCCTAATGCATAAATATTGCTCGTATCAGTTATAATTTAGGTTCCATTTTAACACAAGTAATGCAGCGTCAGCTTAGCATCGATTTCACGAGTGGTTGACAGACTTCTGTTGTTCGGTTTAGATGTGGGACCTTATCTGCTAAAAATATATTCAATACGTCACATAAATGCTTGTTTCAGCTAATGTCTGCCGAACATGGTGGATTCTCAATGCAACTAAATTCTTCTGTAACCAATTTTGGGCAACTTGGATACGTGGACACGTTGCATTATCCAGCTGGAATTATCCATTATTGTTGGGATACAGGCAGTCCATGAATGGGATTGAATGATTAAGTGCATCATATCGCTCACAGGTCAATGATATGTTAAAATGAATATTCGGACTCAACTCCTGGCATGGGAACATGTAACATATTAAAACCACCAGTAGCCTACGCGGTGTTTGTTAAAAAACAATCAGTTCCATTTAGGTGGGTCCATCTTTCATTAGACTATGCTAGAAGTAGCCACTCATTTAGAGTCCCATGAGCGACAACAGGTGTCCATTTGGTCCTTCTTGTGTCATGACCATAACATTATAATTTTCTATTCTTGATGGATTTTATGAGGTCTTCCTACGGCCCTGTTTCTCGTTGAATGATATCTCTTTTTGACATCAATTTTTAATGCCTAGGAATTTTACGTAGCCCCTTATTTTCAAGCTAAAGATCGATGTAAGCTTTATTTAATATAGGAATCGGTGTTTCTTGTAAGAAGTTTCCATAAGTTTCTATTATGTTAAGTAGAAAATTGTTCGCCTGACGGATGAACAGGCACGTAACTTTACAACTGGAGGAAGTGCTTTGTCCTGGAATGGAGTGGACTCCGTCAGTTTTAATTACCAAGGTACGCTACGCATATATCAGAAAATGTTCGGCTTTAATATGGATAAGATTAGTCAGGAGCCCAGCTGCGCGATGACTCAATGGACTCAGCAGTCATATATTTAATGATGATAATGCTGATGATAAGGATATTTGGTTTGACTTTTTAGTGGTCTATCACCAGCACTATGGGGTATTTAATGCCTAAATCTAAATATGTTGTATGCTATTTTATGGCTGCAACTACAGATAACATATATTGCTTGTCATTTTTCTATAAAATGTGAAGTTGGTCATTCTAATATATATATATATATATATATATATATATATATATATATAATTATTTATTTTTAAAGAAAAAAAAAATTATAACATAAATATGTTATAAAATCACTACAAAAATAGCCATTTTGTTTCAACACCTATATATATATATGTATATATATATATATATATATATATATATATATATATGTATATATGTATGTATATATATATATATATATATGTTATATATATATATATATATGTATATATATATGTATATATATATATATGTATATATATATGTATGTATATATATATGTATGAATATATGTATGTATATATATATGTATGTATATATATATATATATATATATATATATATATATATATATATATATATATATATATATTGTTGGTAATTTTATTACAGAGATAGTGTTGGTATTCTTCTACTATTTACCTTAAGCACCTTGATATTTTATCAAAGAATAATCGGAAATATTAGTGGTCCTGATATGGCGGCTCGTGTTCAGTAACTTTCAATCACTCGATCAGAGGCCTTGCTGCCGGATACAGTTTATCGTCATACCCAGGACAAGATAAGTATTCTATCTGTTCTATTGATTTGTTTAGTGCGGTTCGTCTATCTGTCAATATCACAGATTTCAGTAACATTTTCATCTCTCACGTTTGTTAGTTATGGCATTGTAAGAATTATAATGTTCTCATATTTTCCGATGATCATCCTCACCTATCCTATCATATCTCTATTAAAATACATTTGGAAGTAAGCTACTCCACCAAAATCAGTTTATAGCCTGTACTTTTTCAGTATTTATTACATTTCTTTTACTATTGTTATGTTAATACAAGACCTAAGTGCCACTTAATGCAGAGGTTTAATGAATGGGAATGTTGCAAAGGAATATCAGGTGAGAAAAATGATAGATAACTGTTGATCTTCGACTTGAAGAGGTTAAGTATTGTAATGATCGGGAAGCATCCTTTTCAAAGTCTGTCCCACATTCTAACCACTTTAATAGTCCTCTCTGAACTTTAAAAGTACCGGCGACTTTTGTTGGCACCATCCGATTCATCATATGTAAATATACCACAACTCATTGAATATAAGATGAACAGTTAATAAATATTTGAAATATGAAATATTAATAAAGACAACAACATCTTGATGAATGTTTTTTCTTTTTCAATTTATTCCTTGATAAATACGTTTCTGTAAATTATGCGTTAGCCTAGAATATTTGTTGTTTATAACAAAAATGGTGTATTTTTAGTCTTACAATCATTTGTAAGTTATAACCTTATTTTTTTTTATTTCCTATGACCCCAATAATTATTAACCCTTTACTTGAAGACGTTAAGATCATATTGTTCCTGGAAGCATGTACACGGGAGTGAGTTCTACAAAGTGGCGGTTTTTCAGACCACAGGCTCGCTGAGTGGAACATCATCCATACTACAGGATTACGTTGGGAATAAATGGTGTTAACTACGTGGATGCATCATGGTGTGCTTCAGCTGTAAGGTCCAACGTTTTTGAAGAAAGGACAGGAGCTTATGCGAAGAAGATTGTCAATACATAGTCGAGGTTTACCTGGTGAGATTTTTGTAAGGGAGACGGAAGTAAGAAGTAAGAAGTAAGAAGTGAGGACTGTGGGTTCGAGCAAGGTTAATATATATATTGATCCGGAAGTAAAAATGACCAAAATATTTATTGTCAGGTAAGCATCCTCTCGGGTGTCTGTTTCGGCAAGCAACAGTTATAGGGAATAGACTGTCTGGGTAGAACTATCAAAGAAACCCGATGCAGATTGGGATTGCTTGCTACCGTGAACATGGCATGTGGGTACTCTCTGTGAATGTTTGAACTGATGGAAGTAAGGAACATAACATATACGTACTGCCACATTATTAGCGATACAGGAGTAAGCCTTTTGCAACTTTTCGTCTTTGTGAAAAGGAGAAGGAAGATGGAAAATAGTGCAACACACCTTTGGGCTTAAGGGATTTTGCTATGGTGGAAAAGTGAGTATTAGTCAGCACCAATCCAAATAGAGCAGCAACCTTCCATTCCTGGTGGGATTTGGCTCTTATAAAAATAGATATGTAGGTGTGTCCGGAAGCGATACATGGAATCGATATAATCACAACATACAAATTGAGATTGAAATTAGAACCAGAAGTCGTTCCAGGCATGGAGTCTATTTGAAATTATGACCACTGACCAGAATTTATTCAGTTTTAGGTTTTGCTAGATGATAGAAAAATATTAATAGTGTAATTTTTTTTATAGATTTGTTTATATTTTATAATCCTATTTGGATCACATCTTGGGGGGAACATATTTTAGAAGGGTGACAAACTTTTTCATGATCAGATAGCAAGTTAGGATAAATGTCAAAGTTTAAAGTGGCGGTTTATAATTACATGTCAAGAAAAGCATCACATTTCATACATTTTCATGTCTTCATAAGACGAAATCTAGCGGCTCGTCATCTGCTTCTATTTATAGATCCAATGAAGTTGAAGGTTGCTGTCTCTGAGTCTTTAATGACATCTAACATCATTAGATTCTATGACACTGGGGAAAAGCGAAACACCTGATATTAATTTATCTCCAACAAAGATCAATCTGTTTCTTTCTCCCCCTCTCATCCAACACATCCGATAGAACCTGTTGACCGAAGACTAATTTCCCAGGGCATATCTATGTATTTCTGTGTTAATGGTTCAAAATAGTTCTTTTTTGAGAAGTCTAAACTTCCTTTTACTTGCTGGTTATACTAGATAAATGACGTTCAAATTATCCGTGTCTGTTTATTTCTTCGAGTAGAAATGCATATCTCAGTGATAGAAAGTTGGACTAAGTAATCAGACGTTGAAATTATATTTATTTGATTGAATTTCAGAATTTATTCTGAAATGAAAAGGTAAATTTAGAAGTCATGTCTATGAGGATAAAAAAAAATCCGCTTCTAATCGGGAGGTTTTGAGAAGTATGGAATCTGTTCTAAATTGTAGGTGGTATGGCCTGTTAGGGTTTCAGCTATGGAAAAATAGTTTACACCCAAAACAGGGCCCAAACTACGACATTATAAGAATTGACATTTATATTTTTATAGTATATATATATATCTATATATCTATCTATCTATATATATATATATATATATATATATATATATATATATATATACCAGTAATCCATTTGACTCTCGACGAAAATCCTGTTTAAAATTATACGTGAAAGAAACCTGATCTACAAACAGATTTCTTGCAAAAGACACACGTTCTATTCGTTCATGATTATCCTTAAATTCTTGTCAGTTTTAAATAACCCTTTGAGACTGATATTCCGTAAAACAAACCAAACCTGCATTGGGATTATCTTTTATGAGAATAGCAATATTTTTGACAGTAAACTAAAGGATGAAGTGTTAAATAAATTATGCCATATCAACATTTCAAGTTATTATTTTTCTATTAACAATATATGGATATTGCTTCTCTAGAGTAATTTTGTCTAAAGATTTTCACGCAAGACAAAGCTCAAGACACCACCTACGTAAATGATATTGATAGATATGTTAAATTAATATAAGAATGTAAAATGGATATGAATTATATACAAATATTAACATATAACAAGAAGTTGTTAAGATTGTATCAATCGGGGAAGCATCTAGGCAGCAGTTCTTGGGAAAAAACGCAGAGTGGAAATAATGGAATACGGGTGGAACGAGCGTGCCACAACTCCGTGTAAAGAGCATAGCGAGAGATAGCCGTGACGTTTGTGGAACGAAGAAAGAATTGTCATTGAAATAGCAATCGAACAGCGATAGAATAGAGACAGACAGTCGCTGTTTTCGCTCTTTCCTGTATTGCCAAGAGTTTTCTTCCTAAAATTTTATTTGAATTAGTGGAATGGAATTTAACATCTTCATTATGTCATTGTTTTCTCTTCGAGTTATATGTACTGCCATTTTAGTTTGTGATGAAGTTTTTTTAGTTCACAAGTGAAGTTGTTTCTGTTATTCTTCGTGTGTGGATCTGTAGCACCAATTCACACTCTTCAAATAACAATGATCTATGGCAAATTCTTCAGGTTTCACGCTCACAAAGTTTTCTCTTTAATCATTGATCATGGAAAGTGTTTGTACAGAGTTTAGGTATCTGTGAATAGTTTTAGCTCCATGTTTGGCATCCATATGAACATCTCGAGCTAACGCGACTATTTAAACACATGATGAGTTTTATATGGGATGCTTAGTTTTCTAGCAATTTGTAGATGCGAAACTATCACTGTCGTAGCCTATTCTAGGGGAAATTTTCTTTTTTTATAACTCATTCATACACCGCAGTATTTAAATTGTTTATTATTTACTTACTCTACATCGTGAATTTTGATGATAAATGTGATAGTATGTGGCATCGATCATATTATTCTTATTCAAGAACAGAATTTCTGTTTTGGAAAGGTTTCCCCTTAGTACAATATGTCGGGACACTCGGTAGAGGGTGTTAAATTTCTGTTCAGTCTCATTTTTATTACAAATATGAATAGCTTTTGCATCGCCATAGACACTCTCATCATCAGTTCATTGAAGTCAACTCTCAGAGGCGGCAGACTGTTTCACGCTAGACGCAATCTTCATTTTTAATCTTCGTTTTAAAATGAATTTTAAGAAAAATTAAAAACGAAGTGTTACCTCTTTTCTGAAAGATAACGTTATGGGGACATAAGGTCAGAATTAAAAATAGTCTAAGTTTATGTATTGATTAACCAATTAAATATAAGATGTATGCTAAATAGAAATGTAAGGTCAGTAGGTAGAGGTGGGTGAGTTATTCTTTTCATGTCAGGAGTCATAGACATGTCATTATTGACGATTGCGGAATTGTCTACAATCACAATACATTTGTCGCTGGCATATTACATGAGGAGGCAAAGCTGGATTGTCTATTGTTTTGAGATGAATTATGGGATTCTTAAATGGTTCACGCCCATCTATTCATAATTGTGATTTGAATTACGCAGACATAGTCTAGGAAATAATTAAATATTTTGTAAATTTTATTTTCTGCTTTTAGTACTCCTGATAATATTTGAAATGCTTCCGGTTTGGGGGTCTTCACCACACATGTAAAATCCTCTAGATTTATACAGTTTCTTCTATTGGATAGATCCATATAAGATATTTTCTCATCGATGAGAAGAGGAATTCTCCATTGATGCGGTCATAAGCTGCAGGGGTAGGTATTTACATGTAAGGTATATTACAGAAAAATGCAATTCCCTAGAGTTGTTTGATTATATATATATGTCATTATTACACACCTTACCAGAATGAAAATCAAACAGGGTTGTGATGCGTAAGCTTTCATAAAACAAATAAATATCAAATTCCAATTTTATTTAATAGATGCAACATGATGCATCCAATTGAGATATTTCTGTATGTGTGAGGATCTTGTGTGATATTTTTCTATTTTCACAGAGCATTATTTATTTTTTATACATTTTTGATTTCAGAATTCTTACAAAAACCAAGAAAATTGTTATGGGATTCTTGTAGATGGTAAGAGATTTTGAAAAGTTCAGCCTCAATGTCAGATGATGCTATATAATTTCTTACTTTTTTTTTATAGATTTCTTAATTTACGCATGACTAGGTTCATTATACTTTATGTTTGGAGATGGACTTTATAAGGATGGCATTTGTTCTATTTTTGCGGGCATCTTTTGTTTACGGCTGATATATAATCGAAACTGCTTTGCGAGACCAGGACATTTGACTGTGTTTGTTCTGATTTCATGATGTTATTTTGATTATATATATATATATATATATATATATATATATATATATATATATATCTTGACGAAAAAAGAGTATAAAGAAAGAAATGCTGACAGTCAACAGAATATTAAGAGAATAGATATTTAAGGCAAGCACTCTTTGCAAGAAAATGCTCAATATGTCTGGTTATGTAACTTGGTATGTGACATGATGAAGCAGAAAAAATATATTTTCAGGGGAAATAATTTCTTTTATTTTTAATACAATTTTTAAGGAATAGTTTTAGATGGATACAAGATGACAGAGTTAGAGGGAAAATTATGGAAAGTTCCACCTTTGAAATGTAAGTGGATATATATATATATATATATATATATATATATATATATATATATATATATATATATATATATATATATATGTATGTATGTATGTATATATATGCGTAATTATTTTAGAGGTATATGTGATTATATATTATCTATTGGTTTTATATATTTGTGCATTTTCTTGATATCATTATATGTATTTAAATATGTATATAAGAATAGATATATGCATGAATATGCACATATATATTTAGATTTTTCATTTACCTTGCTTGAAATCCCATAAATATTACCTTGCTAAAGAGATTTACTTAGCAACATATTTATTATGTTTTATTATTTTATTTTTATATTTTATTTTTAAATGTTACTCTTTTTTTATCAAATTATCATCATTCTTTTTATTATTATTATGAATAATAATATTATTTTAGTAGTATTAGTAATAGTAGTAAGTAATCTGTTTATTAATATTAAATATTTAATATTTGATTAATATCAATATATTCTTTATTTACCATTTTATAAAATTTAATTTTAAATTTTAAATTTCAAATTAAAAATTATTTTTTAATTAATTTTTATACTCTTCTTTTTAATGATATTAAATATATTATCCTATAATCATTACATTTTATCAATCAGGATTAATAAAATTATTAATATAATTTTTATTTTATTTTATT
Source organism: Acanthosepion lycidas (assembly GCA_963932145.1). Classification (NCBI taxonomy): domain Eukaryota; kingdom Metazoa; phylum Mollusca; class Cephalopoda; order Sepiida; family Sepiidae; genus Acanthosepion; species Acanthosepion lycidas. The sequence continues at coordinate 101,738,135 of OZ010586.1, forward strand.
TCTACATTGGTGGTAATCTTTAATACTTTATGTATTAATTATAATTTATGTATTAATTATGATTTATATTGATGTGCATTTCAAATTATATGCATTTCAAGTTTCACCGTGAGATGACTACACTCTTCTTTCTTCTACTCTCCACCATGCTTAAACCTTTCTTTCTTCTTCCCCTTCCCCGCACTTGCTTTAATATTTGTCTTTCTTTTTTTCTTCTTTTCGCTTCCTGTCTAAAAATTATTTAAGAGGTCAAATTGTCTGGCCTCTTAACTGAGTAAACTTGACCCTAAGTAAATGATTGAGGATGGTTTAAAACAACATTATCCCTACTTACATTTCTGAGATGGACTTTTCAATAATCCTACCACAACCTCTGTCAACTTATATCAATCTTAAACTTGCCCTCAAAAAATGTATTAAAGTAAAAAGAATCCTAATTCTTTTGTAAGTAGAGATGTGACCCGATGAACAATGAAAAAATATATCTTCTGGGAAAGTAAATTGTATTCCGGGAACCATAAAGTTGTCTCCTTCTTAATTATTTAATTAATATTTGCTCTGGTATTACATTGAGCTCTCTGGATCACATCCTTTCCGGAATTATCCACACGGATTTCCAAACACTTCATTACATTAATATATATACATATATATATATATATATATATATATATATATATATATATATATATATATATATATATATATATATATATATATATGTATACAGTGAGAGAGAGAGAGAGGACTGTATTTTAAAAAGATAAAAATAAATGCTAGGAAATCTCATTGTTCTTTCCTATTGATATATATATATATATATATATATATATATATATATATATATATATATATATATCATGAAAACTTATCTTTGTTACCTTTGTTAGTCAGTTGAAATGACAAGACAGTCGGAAGAAGACAAAATAACGTCTGCCTACGATGACAACTGAACTATAACTTCACCACACCTCGTACTACAAAAAATTCACTGCATCTAATGTGCGAACAAATTAATCAATTTGCCAAGTAGGATGTGTGTGTGTGTGAACGCGTGCGACTAAAACGCAAACATAGGTTAAGAATATTACGTGAGTGCACCTAAGTTGAATAAGGCATTTATAATAATATATTACGTTTCCTTGATCATAAATGTAGAAAACTGTTTCTTCTCCTAGTCACATATTTCGATAATTATACAGAGAATTTTCAGAAAATAATCAACTCGTTTATTTATCCTAATTTGTACAACTTATTATGGAAAAAGAATTATCGGATACACCTTAATATTTTATTTGTATTTGAATTGACGATTATCTATAACAGATCAGGCTTCTAAATTGATATGTTGTTGAAAACATTCCTTTTATGATTGTGTAGATTTTAATATAAAGCATTAAATTATTAACATATAGGAAACGCTTAATAAGCACTTAATTTTATAAATAAATGGTATATTTGTCAGATATTTGATCGTCTTTACTTCTCTGATAACTATGATTATTTCACCTGGTTCATATCATTTCTTACGTCAGATTAAGTTACTTAATGTCTCAGCTAATCTAGGAAACATTTTTATTAATTCTTTTGTTGTCACATTTTTTTTCGTCTAGAGATCTGTTAAATTATATTTATTATTTTTGATAAATAATGACATGAAATGATATTTTCGATAAACTTGTGTTATCTCTTTTATTGAAAATACACCAGCTGAAAAGACACAATAGGCTTCGAAATTCCTAAACTTGTAATTGTACTGTCAATTGTTTCAATTGACAGTACAATTACAAGTTTAGGAATTTCGAAGCCTATTGTGTCTTGTAATGGTGTATGCAAATATATAGATGGTTGTGGGAGTACTTATCACAGACTGAAGTTGAATTTCTGCTGATAGCAATATTTGAAAATACTATGTTTAGGTTTATTACGCTTCCATATTTCAATTTTGATGCTGAATAAATATCATAGTTTGCTAAAACAAAAGTCCAGCTTTGTTAGCATCGACATATAATGGCTTTTTTACCTAAATATAAATCAAATTAGATTTTTTTCTACTTCTTATACACCCAGGGGGAACAGATTTCTTCAAGAGGTGCGATACAGAATATATATATAAAAATATATTTTCTAACCTTCCTCGTATATATATATATATATATATGATGCATAAAGAAACGTATGACAAAGTTCTAAAATGTAGTTAGTCCGATTAAATAGCACTTAAAAAATTAAATGTAGTGTGGAAAATTTCACAACATACATGAAAGCAAATTTAATGTCATGTTTGTTGCCTTTTGGCTCAAATATTTATATATGGGGGCAAATCATGGATTTATATCGCATCCTTTAAATCTATATTTTTATCATAGAGAATGTGGCAAAAAATAATGGAAATACACACATATGTACATACATCACACACGCAAATAGAAGCGCATATATATATATATATATATATATATATATATATATATATATATATATATAACTAGCAGTAGAGCCCAGCATTGCCCAGGAATGTAACAGTAAGAGATAGATCAAGTACCGACCATCATAAAGACTGAAAAATAAAATTGACAAAGATTATGGTTTAAGGTTGATGGACACGCATGTCTTAATTAGTTTTTTGTTTTGCTTTGATTTGTTTTTTTTTTTTGTTTTTTTTACGAATTGGTCAAACCCAATCTCAAACAAAAACATTGTTTTCAATCGGCATGAGTCTATCGATTGAATAGATTTTTATTATAAGCAATTATCATGTAAATGGAATTTTTAAAGCATTCTGAATGTAAAAATAAAATCAAAAAGTGTGCAAGACAATAAGAAACACTACCTGCCAAACAGAAAGTGATTTTTTGGTGAAATCTGTTGAAAAATCTAGGAAATCCGATCCCATATATAAACGAACACACACACACACACACAACCTGGGTTTTATAATAAGTATAACTCGATATGAGTGGTCCCACTTTTATTCTCGTGATGCCTCTTAATAGTGTTTACAAATTGATTTCATGCAAAAATAATTGTGTTTTTCCAATTTTTGGCGCTATCAGAACCACCGCATGTAGTCCTGTGAAGTTTTGTTGAAATCGGTTGAAAAATGTAGGAAATCCCATCCAATATAGAAACGAACAGACACACACACACACAACCTGGGTTTTATAATAAGTATGATATATATATATATATATACAGATATATATATATATATATATATATATATATATATATATATATATATATATATATATATATATATCATACTTAATATATATATATATATATATATATATATATATATATATATATATATATATATAATATTTATTATATATATATCAATCTTGGTAGGTTTGTCTGGTTTGACTATATATATATATATATATATATATATATATATATATATATATATATATACACACACAGATTCATCCACAGACAGACTGTTTTGCCGTATCACAGCTCATCAATGTGACTAGATGTCTGGTTAAATATACTGTAGCAAACTCCAGGGCAGTCGAGAAGAGGTCTTTTGATATTGACTGGTAGTACTCGACAATATCGTAATGAATTAGGGTGCAGTCGGGCTTATTGTCGATGCTGGTAAACCAGTTTATGTCTTCTTTGGTGTTAATCTAGAGAGTTAATCCAAGTTTGTTTTTTTGTTTTTTAATTTGGCTAGTGATTCTTTCCAAAGAAAGGATCACTAACCAAATTAAATTAGCATAAAAAAATCCCATAGCTTAATAAAAGTCTTAAAAGCTTAGCCAAATCATTACATAGGAAAAACCCTTTCTGTAGTCGTCAAAAAACAAAAACAAAACAAAAAAACAAAAAAAAACAAATTGAAATTCAGTGTAATAGGATTTGTATATAAAACATCCACTTAAATAAACAAATAAATAAATAGATAATCAGATGGACAATAATAAAACACAATCCTCCCGACACGTAACGACTTGTAGGCGCGTCATAAAAATATCCTTCACTGGGAAGCAACAAAAAGATGACCGCCTAAAAACACACGTAAACCAAGAGATAGCTTATTCTTAAAATTTCGCTTTAAGATGATACGGGACTAAACACCTCAATTCAATTTAATTTTAATAGTTATTTGGATGGTTTCGGCTCTCGTTTTTGAAACATGAGAACTCTTATGTAGTGAAGGAATCATATTATTAAACAAAAAATATTATAAAAAAAGTTCTACTTCTGTATGGAGCACTGTCTTCTTAAAAATAAAAAATAAAAAATAATAAGGTATTCTTGATTATGCACCCAACGTGTTCTTTTCTATTTTCTGCATACATGCGCACTTATATATATATATATATATATATATATATATATATATATATATATATATATATATATATATATATATATATATATATATATATATATGCCTGCCAATGTATCTCTCTGTAAATGGCATTGTTCATATTTATCCGTTTTCACGTACATATGATCTACTATTGTCACTTTACATCTATCATTAATTTTTAATAGCTTAGAAAGTCGAGTAATTATACCAGCACTGAAATGCAATTCATGCTTCTAAACAATATTGATGTTAATGATTTCTATAATATGCGTGCCAAATCTTGTAAAATTAGCATTACATTAATTTTCAATGAACAGTTTCCTTTGACTAGATTTCTGAATAAGATGAGCTTAGTAAACTAAACCAAGACCTAGTGATAATTACATGCATCTTCTTCTATGCGCCATTTACTTTCAGGATGTTGGGGATCATGGCCCTCCACAATCCATTGCCCTTTGTTGCTATTAATGAAATTTGGTCTGTTTACATTATTCATATTGCCCGGACTGTTGTCTCAGACACATAGCTCACTGAATAAAAACGTTCGTTGGATCCCGTGACTTGATGCAAAGAATTATGAGCTCAATACCCGGCTCTGCAGGCGTGAACAATTACTTGAAGATTTGCGTTAAAGGGATATAAATGAGACATCGAGAGGAGGCATGGCACGTGCAACTAGAACAATCTACTCCGGTGGACGAAATAAAAGGTTCAATTCGAAATTCAAATCACTTCAGAAGGCCGGAAATTGCAACGGCCGAAACGTCGTGAATATGATAAGAAAGGTAAGAGCAAGGTAGATAATAACAACACCTGATCTCAGAAATATAGACAAAATTTGGCATATTTTTTTATCTTTCCTAAACCTTGTTCCGCCGTCCATATTCTCAAAATACGATCACTAGGTTATTTTTGCATTTTTTGCTCTGGATCTATAGCATTCAATTTGTCATGTGAGTACCTAATTCTCCAAGCTATCTTCCTCATTATGAGCCCTAGTTGTTTCAATCGTCTCTTCATGTTGCTAAGTATAAGGACCCTTTTTCTATTTTCTCTAAATCTTTATCGATCCTCACACTTTCAGATTATGTTATTCTCAGCATCTTTCTACATTACAGCATTTTTTGCTTCCAGTCTCTTTTCTCCTTTGAGGAGATAGCTTAATATTTACTGCCATATAGGTGGACCAATACTTCATAAGAGTTCACTACTTGTTCTTTGATTCTGACATTATTTCTAATGTTTCTTAATGCATTGCAATGTGACGTCCCCCCGGTGTCGCTGCGCCAAAAGTGACGTCCGCCTGGTTGCGTCCTGTGACGACCAACTGGCTTGGTATTGGTCGTGGAACCAACTGTGACGTTCTAACCTTTTGGTGATTCGGATGGGAATCTGGTTAGATTCGGTATCAGCCTCGCCGTTCCCAGCCCGCGTCCGACGTCTGGTTACCGAAGTAACTGCTTTGATTTCCTGTCTAACCTAACTACGTTGTGAATTGATCTTAGGCAGACGAAATCAATCAGTCGCTGGGCCGTCATGCAAGCTGAGTTCGAATAAGGGCGATATCGCACAAGTAGACGTAAAAGAAAATAAAATAATAACTCGAAAAGTTCAAATGTGTTAAAAAAGGATAACAATCTTTTATATATGGTTGCTGGATACAGGACTACGTCTATTTCCCAAAACAGCTATATGGATTCGCGACACTTTGTTTTTTTTTGTTTTGTTTTTTTTTTTGTTAGGCGAGTCTTAACATCTTAAGTTGTTTGTTCTTTTAAGAAACTGGCTCCTGGTGTGTCTTCAGGCGATATTCGTAAAACTTGTATTTGTGGTGTTAGTCTAAGTCGTTCTTCAAAAATAAATTGTTCTTGATTAGAAGATGAGTTCGGAATTGCGTGAATCTTAGTTATCTTCTGCGAGGCGGGTGCAACTTCAACTGCGAACTTCGAACTTAACTCAACTGGAACTGGAACTGGAACGGAAGTGATTTTCGTTCGCTGCGACTTTGCTTATATGGACCCCGACCAAAACCGGGGTGGGCTCGTCGGGGTCTGAGGTCCCTTGATAATTCCAAACCCACAATACACTTCTTTGTGTTCGGTCAGGAAATTTCCACTCCTTTCCATTTCTGGAAGTCTTCTCGTCCTCCCAACTTCTTCTCTTCTCATATTGATAACTCACCATACCCTCAGAGGGTGTCAACGGTTTTCCCTCTCTCTCATAGTGACATCTCACACCTATCCCTTCAAGGGGCGTTAACAGTCCTCCCTTCCTTCTTCATAGTTTACCTTCGCTTAACGCTCATGCCAGCATTCAGCCAATGGGCGCCCAGCAGTGTGGATGTGGCCAGACTAGCCTCGTTTTAAAAAATCTTTTTTTTTCTTCTTTTTCTTTCTTTTCTTTCTCTCTTTTCCTCTGACCGACAACAAACCAATACGACCAGTAGTGTGATCCCTTAATCTCATTTCTTATCCCAATGTCACTTGGGCTTTATCAATCGAGACTTTTCGCCAGCATCAAGTGGGTGGTCATATGATGAGATCGCATTTTTGGTGCCAATTACTGATAAAATAATGTCGCTGTCATAGCCGAATCTCAGCACAAAACAGATGCCTTGTCCAACATTATCTTCCCATCGACAAAGGCTTAACCTAGGGTTTGGTCTTTTGTTTTTGCAACTCTTGTGTGGCCAACGGACATTTTTGTTTCTTGGTCAGCGGACGACCTATTTAATTTTTATCTATTTAGAATTCTGTCTCTGAAGTTATTTGGCCAACCTGGAATTCGTCAATTAACTTTGCGCCATCACCAAGGGATTGACCCATTAGACGTTTTCACATTCTGGCGTTATCTATTCCCGATAAAATAAGTTCGCCACCATAGCCAGGTTTCGACACAGTTAATTTTTATCTATTTAGAATTCTGTCTCTGAGGTAATTTGGCCAACCTGGAATTTTCATCCGCCCCATAACATAAATCAGATCAATTCCAGTATCTTCTTTTTTTTGACTTCTCGACAATGGAAATAAAACTTTTCACCACTTTTTCTTGTCAGAAAAATGACAACGTTTAGTGTCCCCCTCGTGATGGCTTTTTATCATCTAAATTCAACTCTCGCCTTTCTTTTCCTTTCTTTCCTTTTTCTTTTCTTCTTTCTCCCCCCACTTCCCACAAGCCAACCAGTGTCACAGCAAGCCTTAGGAGTGCAGCTTTCACTATCCCAATTCACCTTCGGAATTCAGTGTCGCAGTTTCCTTTCTCTGTTATAAAAACGTGTAGAGTTAATAAAATTTACGGTCAGTATTCATTCAACTATGACATTTTTGTCAGGCCCGTTAATTTTCTTTAGAATCCTAATCGAATACAAAACAAGAACATAATAAATAACCAATGTAATTTTTCAAAAGTTTATCTCTATTTTTCCTAATATTTTCCTTTTACTGTAGCTGTACAATCAAACCAAAGTCTACAGGTAGTAAAACTATAACCGGCCCATGGTTTAAAGAAACGCTAATTTGAAATTTATAGATTCTCTGGAAATAAATATCGCTCGCACGTATATTTAGACAGGTGCACTTTTCTTTGGCTCCAACTGTCAACCATGAATTATTCATAATAGAAATAGAACTTACTTCATCATATAGCGAAGCCATCTTACTTTTTTTTCCAGCTCAAATTACACACTGTTATTGTCTTTGTTTGGCATTCGTTATTTATTTCTTGATCACTAAGAAATCGTTCGATAATTAGCCCACCTCACTCGAAAAGAAAAGAAAAAATATATACTGAACACATCGCTTTTAATCCTCACTTATCAAAATGCTATTCAGCAAATTTTAATTCTGGTTAAAAGACATTTCTATCAACTGCTAATTTTTAGCTGCAATGTCATTTACAGTAGTAAGTATTACTTCAGAATAGTCACAATCAGACATATAATTTTGTTTTATTTACAAGTTCTATGATATGCAGAAGATAATGTTAACAGCAGACAAGGAATGAAATCCACCGAAAGTCATACAGAAGGTAATACAAGTATTTTTTAAATGAAAAGATTAAACATCAATTGTTAGACAGAACGAACGGTTTCCAGTAAGAGAAATAATGCGAGTTGCATCGAGAATTTGGAGACAACAAATTCAAGCAAATAAGGAAAAGTAAATGTCTCTATATATATTTTTTTTTTTAAAGAGGACGGATAATGTGACACCAAAGTTATTTTGGAGCAGTGAAACTTGCATTTAAAATGGTAAACAATGTATTATAAAACAGAAACAAATGATTACAGAAACGAAAAGCGTTATGCAACATCGGTCTTCCAAGATGGGAATGAATCCTGGACATTTTCCTCATGGCTTCAGAAAAGACATGAGGCAACACAGAGGTGATATTATAGGAGAATACTGCGAAGAAAATGTAATGAACACAAGAATAATTATAATTTATTTAGAGAAAAATGTTAACAAATACGAAGTGTGTCGTTAGAATCAGAACGTGAGAGTTGCAAGTTTTACGGCATATAATAGTGTAAAAGCTTAGAAAACTTGATATTCACATGACATATGTAAATGAAGAGTGACAGAAGATAACAGCGAATATTATGCCAATCGAGCTTATGAGAGAGAGTGAAAACACTAACGCTATTATTAATTACAAACGCCGAATTTATGACCGGATATTGCACATAGAATAAAGGAGAAGTACAAGTTTCTCCCTGAGTCATTTAAACACGTGATATATATATATATATATATATATATATATATATATATATATTTCAATTAAAAGGTGCAAATATAATTCATAAATTTATGAATCATTCATACAAAAACAAATATAGAGGTTAATGATTTAAATGGCGAGAATACATCGTCTCAAACAATATAAATAAGATACATCAACCCGAATCTGTATATGAATGATACAATCCCCGTTTATAAATTCCAGTTGCATAAGTTTCTTAAAATTTAAATTCAAACTCAGCGTTGCGACTGCACGTTCCAAAATAATAACACATTTCTCAAAGCATTTTTTCGGATTACATCACTATTTACGTAGTCCTCTTATTACTGAGAAGTAAAAACAAGAACAAAATCTACTTTCATACCTGACGATGTCTCTAGGAACAGACGAAATCTTGTAAAAAATTAAAAAGACCTTATGCAATTGGAATTTATAAACGGGGATCATATCATTCATATACAGGTTCGGGGTTGATGTAACTTATTTATATTGTTTGTAACGAAGCATTCTCGCCATTTAAACCATTAGACTCTATATTTGTCTTAAGTATGAATAATCCATGAATATATATATATATATATATATATATATATATATATATATATATATATATATATATAAATAAAACATATATGACTATATTTGTATGATATATATATATATATATATATATATATATATATATATATATATATATATATATATATATAATATAGATATAGTTAAATTAGTTATATAATATATCTTTCTTTAATTCAAGTCTCCAAGTTTTTGTTCTCTTCTGCTGTAGCTAGGACTTTAATGCTCAACTCTTTGGTTTAAGTCATTGGATTTGTGACTTAAAGGGAGATAACTGGTACTGAGATATCCGAAGTAGGCATGGCACATGGAATTAGAACAATAACGTGTTCGTCTCGAAAGGACAATCACATGAAGAAGGCCGAAAGGCCGTGAATATGCTAACAAAAATGAAGACAACAGTCCGCAAAAATATACATAGTTTAAATGATATATATATATATATATATATATATATATATATATATATATATATATATATATATATATATATATATATATATATATATATTGTTATTTTAATAATATACACATGCCTTCTTAAAATAATTTTGAAAATAAGAAATATGCTTTAAAAACAAATATCTGTTTGATCTGAGTTTTGATTCATAACTGTATAAAACTCTCGTTATATAAAGAGGAAACTCCTAAGGAAAAACAATTTCAGAGAAAAATGATCTTTAAAATGCGTAATAATAACAGCTGAAACAACCGGTTGCAAACCTGAGATGAACAGAATCAAAGCAGCTGTAGAAATCGACTGAAAAGTTAAACGAAACACGATTGTCGTATTAAGAATTCAGAATTGTCCAATGAATTTATATTTCTCAGACTCCTAACTCAACAATTCCTATACAGCTTTGTGCAAATTAATTGAAACAACCACTTCACTTTCCTAGGAATAATGGTAGACCCACTGCAGTAACAGGGTCTAATCGATTTTTTTTTCATCAGATTAAATCATTTGTATTTGTGTGCAGTAATATGAATCTATTTTCGGTGTGCATGATGTAATTTTTTGGCTTTAAAAAATGATGTAATTTTTATTACATCGGAAATTTATCACGCCCAGACTCTACTGTCTCGACTATCGGGTATCTGTTCTACGGTCATTGCCTGCGATGAATGTTACTCTAAAGAATCGTAGGAAAAATTTGCTTCTGCAGGAACACACTGGTAGGTCTTTCCAGTAAACAAATATTATAGAATGTTCTGGAAATTCTCCTGATTTAAATGCAATCGAGGATCTGTGTTCAATCTGCAAGGAACGATGTTCTAGAATGGATATAAGAAGTACTAATATGTGCACTAGGTCATCATTCATTGGAAAAATATGAAAAGTAGTAAATAATAACGGAATTATTCGGTTTGTTTCAGTTAATGTGCACAAAGGGTGTAAGATAATTTTGGAAAATGCAAGTATAAAAGGTAAATACCAGGCTAGCAGAAAAAATATTAGTGCTTACAGAAAAAGGATCAGTTATTTGTTTTTAATTTAAAAATCTGTATCTGTATTAGACAAGTTTATAACAGACGCAAAATTAGTAAGCTTGTTTGGTTACTTGTATTGTATTAGGTTGGTGCAAAAATAATGACGTAATGATGTCGTTTTTTGACGTTAAAAAATACGTCAAAAAAGACATTATTACGTCATTATTTTTGCACCAACCTAATATAAGATATATAAGCCATATTGATCATATTAAGAATAATTCATCGTTTCTTTAGAGACAGTGCAGAAATATTGACGTATTCCAGCACACGTTAAAAAGACGAGTAAACTGATATGAAATCTAAGTTTGAGGCGATATAGAAAAGAAAATTATTACCGGTAGAAAGTAGGCTACGCTTAGCGTTATGGCACATAATCAAGTTTTGTGTATCGTTAATCTCATGAGTATAACATTAGGCCTTTTAATCTTATATTCAACTCGATATAGCTAGGTTTTTAAATAACATTGAAGGTCTTGGTTGGTGAATTAAGTTCCAAATTCCCAATTCTGGCAAATGATATTGTTGAGCTTAAATAAAAATAAAAATTTTAGATGATCATTTCAAATCAGAAATCCTTAAGCAATCAGAGAATTGGAGCAATCGATTCCACATCTATCTTCTTCCATTAGTTCTTGCAAGTTTTGAAGTTCAGTCCTAAAGTTTACACAGGATATGAAGGGGAATGCTAGCCAATCCCTTCACTGATGTTGCAGAAACTTCAAACAAAAGAAATCCAGTTCTACAGAAGTATACTGACAATACTTTGGATTCAGCATGCAAATAACGAGGGAATTTTAGCGACATTGCCAAGGAAATAATACTGAGAAGACAGAGACAATTTTCTCTACGGTCCCTAGAAAGGAAATATAGACTGGAGAATTCGGAACTCACAGAACATAATGAAGGCAAGAGAGGTTAAGCAGGTTAGAACCTACTTCAAAAGTTTCTGTAAATTTTTGACGGATCGGAAATTAGAAAAGGTGGCAAAATAACAAATCTTACGAAGAAATTCAATTCACAGAAATTTATTGAAAGCTAGGATTACTCGTGTTTTGAAGGAACACGACCCATACAAGAAGAAGAAGAAGTAGGCAACTTCAGGATTATTCGTATTTTTCCATATTTGTATCATTTCATTCCAAGCAAGGAAATAAAGCCACTAATACACAAAGGTAAGCTTTGGAGAATATGAATAAATACAAATGACAGAGAACGATAACTGAACAAGAATCAAGAAGACATAAGTTAAAGATTGTTAAAACTGAAATTAACTGGAAAACAAAATGGAGAGAGGGGAAACAATATTAGCATAGACATTACCTATGCATCTACCAGTTTCAAGTTCAAAATTATAAGATCTAGCAGGCAATCTAGTACTGCACTTAAATTCATATCTTGGTACCGATAAGAAGAAATTATCAGAACAATCACCCTGAATTTTCTTACAGAAAAGGCACACCAAAGATATATTACGTTGGTGTGAAAGTGACTGGATCGAAGTCAGGACCAATAACATTTCAGATTCTTCTCGGTAGTTTACTAAGAATATCTAAAATAATATCAGAAACACAAGCTGAAGTGTATCACTAATATTCAATGCATGATCGAATTGCATCTGTGAAATAACATGGGCCTATAGTTTTCTGCTAATAAGTCATCAAATGGGAATGCACCTACCAATAAAAACGCATTATATAAAAAAACCCTAATACAACAAAGTGAAAATTCTCATGTAATTCCGGATAACTTCCACATTTCTAACTGAATATTGTTTGCATATGTGGGCTTGAGATGCCTAAGGCTCACTTTCCAGCCTTGATAGAGTGCAAATTAATTTACGCAGTCTATTAGGGGTTGAATAATTTTCCACGCTACTCCATCTTTTCCACAAACGCAAAATTACAGGCATGTTAGGACTCTATCGTTATTTCCATGGAAAAATTTAATTTTTATTACAATAGTTTCATAGTTGAGACATTTAAATCTAGGACTCACTCTGCTACATCTAATGAGTGAAATCACACCCAGATGTCCTCGGTATTCCATTTGTAAGAAATAAGTTTAACTATGGTAGCTTCTTCCCGAGAACTGCTCCTCGCGTCGGTGCTTCCCTGAATAAATATTCAAGTCAAGTATCAACATTATCTTCCTTATCAAGAAAATATTTACATTATTCTACCTACCCTTATATTCATGTAACCCCCCGCAATCAAGAACATTCTACTACGACTGGCTTTTTATCCTTGTATCGGGTGAACATTAGTAGAAGTACTAACCTTGCCAGACAGCATGTTTTTATATTTCCCATTTTGAAGTTATATTTTAAAGGATGATGACACTGGATGAAGAGAAAGAAGGCAGACAGCTTGAAACCCCGTTTCTCTCTTACGCTCACTGAAATTAAACATCGACAAGATTGGTCAACATCTAGAGGGGTGATCCCTTAGGTATATCTCTTGTTGTAATCTTGAATATGCGGTTAGTGTAATATTTAACGTCTTTGAGTTGGAAATTGGAGAGTCGACTTCCTATTCCAGCCAAGTTCTTTATATTAATTTACGCGCAAATATCCTTTGTTAACGTATAGACCCACCTGTACATCTTGTCGGACAGTTATGGATTAATTAGTTGATATGTTCAGAAAAGGGATATATTTGTTCGAAGTAGTAAAGTGGTTTTGGTAAGACAATCTAGGAGGTAACCGTAATGGACTGGTCCTCGTCGTAGTGGTAGGCAATAGGTGTAAGCAATAGGTGGAGCCAATAGGAGAAGTCAATCCTCGTCATCCACATGAGTCTGTATTTATGCCTGACACCAGCCATTCATACTGTGAGGGGTAACTCAGGTGCATGCATATTCATTACATCATTAATAATTATCTTAGTAAGTCATTATTATATCTAAAAAAAAATATTACAATCTATAAGCATTTTTATTATTTTAAATCACTTGAAACTGTTTGAAAAGCCAGAAAAATAACAATTCAATAAATCAATCAACATTGATTACATAGTTGACCTGTTGGTTGCATTGCCATCCTGAACCTGTCTAGAATTGTACAAGGGGACAGGAAAATTGTGTATCTCTTCTAGAAGAGATTTAAATATCGTGCAGGTTTGGATGTCTTCTTATGCACGAGACTGGATAAGAAATAATCTTTAATGAAATCAATTCGATATGTTCTATGCAGACATTGGAAATTAACACAACATTTTAACAGAAACAATTAAATGACGTATGTGTCATAACTCCTTCGACTGTGCGCATATTCAAAACTGATATAATGGAATATGCGTACACCTGTGTTTCCTGTCACTGGAATAAGATTTCCTGGTGTCCGTCATAAATACCGACGGACGTGTAGGTACGAGAGTCAGAAGAGCCTTAGTCTGAGAGCTAAGTCTATAACGACGCCCATTGGACTACTCCATTGATCTACACTTCTTACCTGCGACTATGACGCGTACCAGTCGATTACTGCTACCGTATTCTACTTGGTTATAGTAGCCCAAACCACTTAGCTACTTCGTTCAAATATATCCCTTTTCGGACATATCAAAAAATATAAGAGGTCTGTGTGAAAAGTAAAATGACTGGCTGTACTGTGTGAGGTATAGACGAAAGAGGGATATGCTGATGTTGTCATTATCTAACATGTCCTTGGGAGTATATACCTGTAATACTAGCTTTCAGTAACCATTGCATTTTTAACCACATGCTTTCTGGCAGCTTCACCGCAAAAATGCACCTACTCGCAACACCCTGACGATCTGGCAGTTACTGTGCGAAAAGAATCTCGCCGTAGTGTAACAATCTCCCTATTCACCTTATCTTGATCTGTGTTACTTTTTTCTCTTCATCAGGCTGAAGGGGAGATTCAAAGGAACCAATTTTAAAAGTGTGGACGGATCTGAGGGGCATCGAAGA
This sequence comes from Acanthosepion lycidas, assembly GCA_963932145.1. Classification (NCBI taxonomy): domain Eukaryota; kingdom Metazoa; phylum Mollusca; class Cephalopoda; order Sepiida; family Sepiidae; genus Acanthosepion; species Acanthosepion lycidas. Next base: position 101,753,205 of record OZ010586.1, read on the forward strand.
ATAAAAATTCAAGCAGGTCGTTGAAGCGTGGCAGAGAAAGATGAAAAGAGAGACTAGACTCGAGAGGAATTACTTTGAAAGGGAAACCATATAGCATGTTGTTTGTAATTGAAATACATTTTTTCTGAAACCAGTCCCGTTACTTTCCAGGCAGAACTCGTATAATTTATGACAGTTAAACACGTACAATCGTAGAAAACAAATTAATGAGATTAGAAATTATTATTAATATTTAATTAAAATTATTTTCCTAATCATTCTTATAGACAAAATATTAGGTTGGTGCAAAAATAATGACGTAATAATGTCGTTTTTTGACGTCGAAAAACGACATTATTACGTCATTATTTTTGCACCAACCTAATATTTGGGCTTTTGTACTCTCTGGGTCTCATCAAGTTCTTCTTATAACGATTTTTCTACCTAAGAAGTGATACAAGGCAGCCATTTTGGTGTCCTCCATTGAAAATCGAACTTACTTTTCTGTCGTAATTGCTCTGGCGAGACAAACTTGCTAACATGTTGAATTGGTCAAAGGTGATTTTTAAAGCGTAGATTAGATATGCCACACGGACTAAACATGGGGCGCCCAGTCGTAATTGTTTGCGAAAAGTTTGTTGACAATTACAACATGTCGAAGTGCCCGTCAAGTGCCTCTTATGTTTGGTAACCTTTTTCTTCTATTTATTGTTGTAGAGTTCTTATTGATTTTTTCAATGTAAGAGGAAATATATTGTATTCTTCTTTTATATGAGGTGTCTTTTCAGAACGGGACTGACCTTTGCTCTCTACAACAACCTATATTTTGTTACTTTTCGCAGTTCTTTCATCTGTATTATCCGTCTTTGTTCTGCCATCCCCATATATTGAAAGTCATCAAGTATGTTAATGGTTCTATGCTTGTCTTGCCTTGAAAACCAATTACAATTAACTCGTATCAATTAAATGTAATTTATCTTTTGAAATGGCGAAACATCATCTTGCACTGAATCAGAGTCTAAGCAATCTCAAACCGAATTAACCTCACAGCAGCCAGATAAATTGTAATGCTTACCTGACACTTTCATAAACACAACCATTGTCTCGGTTAAGCGCTTTCTTCTTCTATCAACGCGAGCATAATATTTTAACTAACATTCAGTGATTCATGTATAGATCAAAGTTACTATTCAGTTACAGTTAGGATCAAAGTTACTATTCAGGAGTAATGGTCATCTTGAAGAGCTTGTCAACACAGAGGAAGCTATCCAGATGAAAGCGTTCGGACTTGCTATGCACTAGACTGACTTTGTATCCCATATCACCACAATGGAGGAGATTATATGCCAGGGGAAGGCATCCAGAATATGATTTTGCTTAACTTAAACACATTCTATAGAAAAGGATATATCAAATATCTATAGAAAAACTGCAAGTTGATTGTTTATACTATTTAAATGGTTCGGACTGTTCTACTAATCTTTGTCATATTCACGAGGTACCAGCCGTTGTACACTTCACACTTCTTCAGATTATACACGTTGGAATTACGAAACGGACCCTTTATATTGTACTCTCGGGTAAATTGTTCTATTTCTACACAAGATTATTTTACAAGATACCTCCGTTTCAGTTATTTTGATTTAGTAACTCAACTCTCCAAGATTTTACCCACCTCAGCCATGGCCAGGAATGAAATTACAAATGTTAGGTTGAAGTCACTGGATTACTTTAACCAATACTTTTATCCACTGGGCCACGTGGGTTTCGTGAGTAAGGTTAAACTTAAACTGAGATATCCAGAAAAAACGACACGTGGAAATTGAACGATCTATCTCGCTAAACGAAACAGTGTTCGGTTCGAGATTTCAAAGTATATCACTTAAAGAAGGCCGGAGTGTACTGCAGCAGAAACCTCGTGAATATGACAATAAAGATGAGGACAGCAATCCTGGCAATGTAAATAGTATAAATAGTTACAATGCATCATCTCATAAATATAGACAAAATTAAGATAATCCTGATCAGATTGTTGTTTCTTTTAAAGCTTAGGATTCATTCGGTGTTTATTTAAAACCGAAATATAGAAAGTCGCTTACTATACCCAGTGTTCCTGAGAGGCTCCTCATTTAATTACTTAACGGTGTAGACAATGCTTAACTCCGCTGATCGTAATGCATACGGTATTTGCCGCATGAATTGACCAAGTGAATATATTTAAGGTTAACTTTAAGGAATGTAGCCCTCTAATCACTATATGTTTAATGGAGCTACTGAGGTGTTAAACACTTTTCGCTAGAAAGAAAATTCATAATAGTGTTTGCTCTATTTTTAAATGAGAAACAAGCATTTTCTTTAGAATAAATCGTAATGATCGGCATCAGATCAGAAATAGTCACACTTTAGGAAAATTCTGATAATACGATCCTTATTTAAAGTGTTAAAAATTACCTGACCCAGATAGGAGTAATATAAATAACGCAGATTAAGAGAAACACTTCTCATGCTATGCTCTAGTACTCACCACAGATTAAAGACCATGGGATTGAATAGAATAAGGAGACATTAAAAACATAAGTGATGATTAAGTCTCCAATATCATATACAGATATTTCCTCTACTGTAATATAAGTACACGTTAAGCTAAAGGAATGAGCTCAATAATCAATCAATGAAACATTATATATATATATATATATATATATATATATATATATATATATATATATATATATATATATGTTATGGGATCCTAACCATAATAATAATAATAATGGACTATTCCATACTTAAGAAATACTGCGAATCAGGAGTAGGCAAGGGGTCAGTCAGTAGTTCAAGTCGAGTCAAGAGTCGAGTCAGAATCAGTCCGAAACGGAGTCGTGTTCAGACAATTACTGCAAGACATTGGAATAGTGATAGTGGTCGAGACTAAATTGTTCTCTACTAAACCTGATTTTTCATACTAACACTTCAACTTCTCTGTATATATTCCTGTTTGTAATTTATATGTGTTATTCCATACCTGTGTTCGAGTTCTTCTTTATTTGTTCTACCTTGGACTATCACCGTGGCACAAGGAATCGGACCATAACAAGTTGCGACGAAGATTCGAATTCATTCGGTGGAAGAAAAAATCGTTCGCCACAGTATAACAATATATATAAAAATGAAATTTGGAGTCAACACTTAGAGGCGACAGGCTGATTCATGCTAGACTCAATCGTCAGGTCGCTGAACATTGCGTCTAGCATCAAAGAGCCTATCGCCAGTAGGTGTTGACTTCAATGTTCCCTTTTATATTTACACATGCTCTATCTCTGATATTGACCACATTATCCCATAAATATAACACGTTAAGACTATATATATATATATATATATATATATATATATATATATATATATATATATATATATATATATATATATATATATATATATTAAACGGGGTTTGAAGAATCATGACTATTTCAACTAATTCATCGTTACTCGAAGTAATCTGAACAGAATGCAGAAAGCACTGGACGGCGGTTTCGTTCTATTGTTGGACTCATCAGCAGGGCGCCTACACTCCCGAGAAGCAGCAAAGCAGACACGATATAACGACAGCTCTTCATAAATTTCATCGTGTGACTCATTCCGAGTCTACTTATACCAACGGGCTGTACCCCCATGATACACGTCTTCTATCCCCAACAAAGCCACTTCATGCGAAGCATCAGAAGTTGGTTCAAGTAGTTTATATATTTAATATATATATATATATATATATATATATATATATATATATATATATATATATATATATATAAATTGATCATCTGTAGAGGTAAATTGTTTGGATCTCCTTATTTGTAATTCACTTATATGCTCTATAATAAAAATTATATTGAGCTCTCTTTTGTGGATCAGTTTTAATATGTTATACTAATAGAATCTACTTGGATTACTTACCTACGCATTTTATTTTCCTCTCTCTCTCTCTCTCTCTATATATATATATATATATATATATATATATATATATATATATATATATATATATATGGTGCCTTATATAAAATGTCTAAATTACGCAAAAGAGAAAATAACAGAAGTTGAGGATGAAGAAGGAGAAAAACAACAACAATAACATTTAGCGCCCTTACCTCTGGCTTTCGTTATCCTATGCAATGAGAGACAGAGGGAGAAAAATCAATTTACTGATACATCGTAATATGAAGCTAAATATGGACCCTTTTTTTTAATCAGATGTGCTTACCATTAGGCTGTCTTCAAAAGATATCGTCCTATTCATGTGTGACATTCCAAATATTGAATGGCATGTCTGTATCTATGTTTGGGTAGATTTAATTAATTCTATCTTTGTTTTAATGAAATCTGAAGCCCATAATAATAATAGTGATAATTGGACACTCTATCGCGTAAATCAAAATGACTGGGTGTCTGGTTTCCTCAAGATATTTTCATTTCTTAATGATTAATGAAAACCTCAATATCTTTCCCCCTGAGTGAGAAGCTTCATTTTTCATATTTTTTTTCTTTCATCTAATTAATTAGTAAATGTTTTATTAAATTGCCGAACATGAACACTTTGCGATTTCCGTGATTGAATTAAGCTTGATTGCTAATCGAGTAGAGAATTAAATTTATGTAAGATTAAAAAGGAACGAATAAGGGTCGATTGGGTGCAATGCAGAATCCCACATTGAGAAGTGGCCACCATGCTATGCATATCGCCGACAATGGAAAAGATTTTGATTCATCAAAGACTCTTTTCAACAAATTCTGCGTAAAACCAACTTCTAAAGAAAGAAATGTTACTTAATTGAACGATAACCATTTTAACGAAATTTACAACTATTTGACAATTAAGAGATAATAATAATAATAATAATAATAATAATAATAATAATAATAATAATAATAATAATAGTAGTAGTAGTAGTATTTTTTTTTGTTTGTCAGTGGAAAGTGTCATGATGCCATTTCTAAAGTTAGACCCCTGAGCGAGACCCGGAAAGAAATAAGAAATCAAATGAAATAATAATAATAATAATAATAATAATAATAATAATAATAATAATAAATCTCGAAAATGTGGCACATGGGAACATCAACAATCCCTGCTGTAGTTGGATCCCTAGGATTGGTTGGAAAAGATACCAGTAGACTAACTGAAGGGATTCCTGGAAGTCCATGCCTCAAAGAGATACAAAATATTGTAAGGACAAGTACAGCCCACACTTTACGAAAGGCTTTATCCATGTAATTTTTTTTTTTTTTTTTGTCAGTGGAAAGTGTCATGATATCATTTCTAACCTTAGGTCCCAGGGCGGGACCCGGAAAATGTGTAAACGCCAGAAGCCAAAGGAAATAATAATAATAATAATAATAATAATAATAATAATAATAATAATAATAATAATAATAATACGGGTTATGTATTTCGGAATGCTTTCGGAATTGAAATCTAAACTTAAACTTTGACAATGCATTTGCAAACATTGATGCCCAAAAGTCAGGTGCTAAGTGCTCGATTACGTCATAAAACACCGTCAATGAAAGCAACTCGTATCAAGATATCTAAAATGATTTCCAGCCATTTATTCTTGACAGATGTCCACGTCTACCCTTATAATTTGAAGGTGTAGGATCTTACACTCGAATGTACGTCTCCGCCATGCCCTGAAAATACGTGATCTGGTCCATGTCTATCTAACATTCGAATCAAACATTTCGCCAGCAACCTTCAGAATTCGCCTATAACAGATTGTGGAGAACGTTGTCCTTACAGCACGTTACATTATTCTGCTTTAATAAACCCTCCTTCTTTGAGATTACTGAAGTTAATAAATTAATTCTAAAGTTATAAAGCACAGCGTCGTAGCTCACACGGCTGAATTAAATGTTTAGTGGGATACGGATAGAATTGAAAGTCTATCTATCTAATTCCTTGTTCCTGCCGAAGGAACGTATTATTTCTTACCTTCCTAAGAGGGTTCCTTATTTGATATGGCATGCTGCTTTCTAAGTCAAACATTCTTTTCCTTTAAACTACGAAAACACATTAAATTAAAGCAGAGTAAAATTCTTTCTCGCTAAGAGTTATGTACGCATGGATTGGAAACGATTTATCAGATTAAAGAGGGAATATAGATACAAAATTAAAGCCAGAAGAAATTATCAGGTTAAAGAAAGAATATTTTACTAGATTAAAGAAGGAATATATTTACCAGATTAAATACGGTATACTTTTACCAGGTTAGAGTGGAAATACATTGACCAGATAAAAGAGGACATCAATTTATCAGCTTACAGAGGGAATACATTTATCACATTAAAGAGGAAATACATTTACCAGATTAAATACAGTATAATTTTATCAGGTTAAAGTGGAAATACATTCTCTAGATAAAAGAGGAAATGCATTTATCAAATTAAAGAGGGAATACATTTACAAGATTAAATATGGTATACTTTTATCAGTTTAGAGTTGAAACACCTTCACTAGATTTAAGACAAAATGCACTTATTAGATTATAGAGTGAATATATTAACCAGATTAAAGAGGGAATATAGTTTCGATATAATTTGGGAGATATATTATAATTGCGAATAATTCCGATAGACATTAAGTTCGTCTTTTACTAAAATATCTACTCAAATGGGAGGAACTACTTTTTAAAAATTTTATAGTAACAGGAACCTGTTAAAACAAAATATTATTTCCAGAACTTCTGCTATAAAATGGTTGGATAGTTTGTACCTTTATAAATTATTATTTTCGTTCTCGTTTTTTTTACATAAACAATCGAGTTGTACATATATTATAACGACAAAGTGTCGTCTAACTCCCAAAAAGAGGTAAACATTTTTTTCAGATATTTCAAATGGTAAAACTTTTCTCTATTCTGAAAATATATATATTTTCTGATCATTTTCTCCTGTTGCAGGTGATTTTATTCATATTCTTTTCTACCTCAAGATATATATATTTTTTTTTATCCAGTAAATTGGAAAACATCATTTTCACTAGTTTTCATCCAGTCATGTAGTAATCCTTACTTTACATTGAGTCGCAGCCACTGACATAGAAATCAGGATAGGTCTATGCGAGTCGAGTTCAAATTCCAGCTGTAAAAATATAGTCGGAAAAAGGTAAGAACATCTCTCTTCTTCCCCCAGTAATATGTTAAAATAGCAAGGTAGACTATCCTTGTATTTACGGTGAAATTAAACTCGAAATCTCCAAAAAATATTGCAATTCACACATAATAAAGAAAAGAGTAATATCTGAAGTGCCTGTTTAATTAAACTGCGAAGAAGTAAAAATCATAAATTTTAACACGTGTTTCCTAGCCCACTAGATTCATATATATTATGGTCTGTTTAGGACAAGATAACATGTCGGAACCTACACCACATCAGGTTGGTTTTAAACTCAGTTTCCTTTTCCTTTTTTTTTTTAAATTGGTTGCTATTGTAAGTCTTATTTGCTATTTAAAACATAGCACAGGGGATAATAGCTAGATTCATATATTTTCAAGTATAATTGTCCGAAAGGAAAAATAACTACCTTTATTTGAATTGTAAACCGGCAAAGCAAATCAATAATTGCGCTACTTTTCCCCACATTACTTTCCCATTCTCGGTGGAATTAGCCACCTGTAATCATTGTTTCAAATCTATTATTCAAGGAGGCCCTAACATTTATTCGAATCTGACCAAATATCTAAAGATCAGAATTTATTTCTGTATACTTTCTTTGTAGTTCTCAGAGAGTTTCAGCAGCAACGCCCTAAGGATTTTCTTTCTTAAATCTTAAAATGCACATCACTTTTAAAGAAAATTATACACCTGCAACCTCTGATCTTGATCTCTGTATTTTGCGGCACAGTGTAAAATCTTTGTATTGTTCAAGATTTTCCGAGATGTAAATTTTAAAAAAGGAAATCATTTGTTTTATCTAATGCTAAATTAGTGTATGAAATTTGTGCTAACCACTCATCAAGGATCCATAGTTTGAATATTAGCATAAACATAAAATGAGGGCGATGCTGAGCTTTTTTTTTATAGCTTTCTTTTTATTTCTTCAAACGTGCAATAAGACAGTCCCTCAGATATTCCTTTAAGGTTATTTCCTCTTTAACAACGGTAATAAATAATTGGTTCAAATGTAATTTGTATAATTTTCAGAAAATTAAAAATATTAGAAACCTTTCGGTAAACGTTTCATTTTTTTCTTCTATTTTCCCGTTTAACTTTCTAGGACTTACCTTTTCTTTGTTTTAGATAATGTGTTTATCATACGTTCCTCGTGGGGTATTATTTTTTCATAACTAATTACACATCGCATTCTTTTGTTTCACGCCCACGTCTATGTGGAATGACTTATTTTCCGTTCTAAATTTCATTTTGTATTTTCCCATGACTCAATTGCCAATTTCCTTCGTTATATTTTCTCAATTCCCTACGTTGATTTTATTCTACCTACTTCATTCTTTCCGTACTTTTTTATGGTTTATTTTTATTAAGGTTAGTTTATGTGAAAGTACATAAAGCTGTAAAATTATGCCAACAGATACTTGGAGTGGGTTGTTGGACATGGTAGATTTTACTATATACTAGTTGATATCACTATTGTTTGATATATTGTCTTCTGTAAGCATTTAATTATCTTAGTCGCTAAATATCATTACTTATATTTGAGTATATAGGTAAATATTTTCCTTTTTAGTCTTGATTCTATTTCTAAATATTGGTTTATTATGCTTTAGAATATTGTGAACCACATGTCATCAAAATTTTATTTCGTCAAGCATAGAAATAAATATGGGAACCGCTAATAAAAAAAAGACAGTCAAATGTCAGTAAGTCGTCAATAGTAGCAGCTGTAACAAAAGAGAAAACCGTCAGTGAGTGCAGACAATCAGAAGCATTCGTTAGCAACACTTATCAGCAGGTAGGTTAGGTATATAGATTCCAAACAGAATTCTCCTTTGGTACTTTAAATCACTGGTTTGTTAATTTGGCGGCATATAATTATGCGTTCAAAACCTGGGCCGGATCGTGGGCACTCAACGCGTAGTAACTGAACTGTACAAAAACTAAAATATCTAGATGAGATATCTCGAGAACAGTCTATCCCGTAGATTAAATAAAGGTTTCAGTTCGGTATTCCTTGTAGGTTTCACAGCTCGATGTACACCAGATGGAGTCCGGCGTGCACCGTGACTGAAACGTTGTGACAACAACAACAAAGATATGTGCACTTACTCGTCGGAATATTTATAATGTAATAACGTTAAATCGTTATCTCAGTAAGTTGCGAAAACTGTATAAAATGATTTATTTCAAAATCGTTAAACAATCGATTTAAATGTGTATTCGGGATTTCCATTTGGAAGGTATAAAAACCCTTGAGGTTAGAGTCGTTTTCTAGACAAATATACTATGAGAATACATTTCTCTTTTAATATGAAGCTTTCTAATGGTACCCATAAACATCCCAGTGCGATATAAATAATAAAACACCACAAATCCAAACGTCCGATGCACTTATTGAGAATCAAATTTATTAGAGGATTAATTAACCATAGGAAACTTTTCTGACTGTTGGCAAGTGTAGCGCCGTGGTTTGTAAAGATATATGAATATTCGACTAATAAGAAAATCTTAAACGAGTGAAACACCTGAACACAACTATACATATTTTGGGGATCAAACCTGGGTTCAAAGATCAATAATGTGTGAGATATATACAGCTAACTACCGCACAAGATTATTTAAACTACTATTCTCTCACAATTTTATTTTTATATTTAATTACAACGTGCTGTGATTTTTCGACTACAGAGTGGATCGATGACCAAGCAAAGTTTAATAGTGCCTTTAAACATCGGCTTTTCTCTGACTAGAACTATATATATCTGTTCAGTTTTGTATCCTAATTTATACAATAATTTATTAAAAGTGATTATTTTTTACTTTTTTAAACCGACATATTTTCTCACTTAAACTTTATTTATAGTGGATGCTCGTATTTGAGTAGACGCTCTGTTTATTTATTAAATAGTAGGATTAATTATTTTCGTCTACCGGCTTGAATATTCGGGAAATCTTATTATGCTCTCGGGCGGGATGCAAGCATGTTTTCACCTCGGGGAAACCGTCATGAGATTTGATGCGCTTTGACCACTCGAGTGTAGAGTGCGTCGATAACCAAACAAAGATTAATAATACCTTTAAAGACAGACTGTTCTCTAACTCTTGTAATAGACATATATTCTCAATTTTGTATCTTAACATAAACAAATCAATTTGTAAAGAAAAGATGGATATTTTATTTATTAATCCGACATATTTTATTGCTTATCTTTACCAATTGGTTTGTGTAAATTAGCATACAAAAGCAGATATGTCTACTTCAAGAGTCAAAGAAAAGTCAGCAATTAAAGGCATTATTTAACTTTGTTTGTTCATCGAAATATGTAAATGTATATTTCTATTTGTACTTTATTAATTATATCTTTGTATTATTCTTGTTTTATGGATTTTAGATTAATATCTTACCATTTAATTTTACCTACATCGTTGCATTAGTATAGTTTCTTTTTAAGGAGGCATTGATGGTGTAAGAGATAACAACGTGGAATGAGAACTCGGAGAGCCGAGTTCAAATTCCAGTGGAGTTCGTTTCATTCACCTACCAATTGAACGTTATAAATCTATTTGTTCTTCCACAGATATCGGTTCAATAACAGCATAAAATGTGGTTTCCAATCGGTTGCCTTTTAGCAAAGCATATCACCCGGAAGGAAATTCACTTAGGATTGAAGATTAAGGCGAAGACATTGTCAGCATAATGTTACATGTGATCAATGGCAGAATGTAACAGACCAAATCTGTGGTAGTGGAGGGCAATGGTACCATTTAAAAGAATTCTTCTACTTCTTGCTGCTCCTTTCCACTTTGAAAATGGACGGATCCTACTTATATGGCAAGTATCCACATTAGAGAAGGATTTGAGTAGTCTTTGCTTTACACTTTTTTCGTTCTGTATATGAGTATTTAATAAAACTCTTATTTCCTCTACCTAGTCTTCGGCTCCTTCGATACTCTCTCTGTCTACCGCTTACCATGGTCATTTTGAACAAAGAAAACATTAAAACACTGGACAATAGATTAAAACTAATTATTCCGAGACATATTGAAAGAGCAGAAATACATTAAACTTCGCCATTTCTCATAGGTTATGCGCAATCTAAACCCCTATGATGTCACCTCTGTGGGTGTGACTTACCGACGAATGACCTTGTTAGTTCTTCTGGGAAGGCATAGTCATTATTATAATTCCAGATTTTTGCCATCCATTTTTTATACTTTATTTTCCGTTTCGTTTTTTTTACGTTTGCTTTTATTTCCACTCCATTCTCGCTAAATTCCCATTTTCGATATTTTTTTTTTACTGTTTTTAAATCTCTTTCTGCGTCACTTAATGTTTGAAAGTTAATTTATTTTTTCATATTAATCCCTTGACTGCTCTGATTGTCTCTAATTTGTCGATCTGATGCTGACTTTAACCAATTTTTTCCTGCCTCTTTCCACACGACTTATCATATATTTAAAAATTAATGTCTTCCTATTCTCTACTCTTATGTCTATGTCTTCCAGCATAACAATCTCCCATATTTATTATTCCATAGTCAGCTCTATTAACAATCTACATTCTTATAAACCATTATTTTTTTCTTATCATCCTTGCAAAGTTCTGCTTTTTCTACATGTCATGAACGAATCATTCCAATTTGATTTATTGTGCATTATTCATACCTAGCACCTAGACTTTTGCAAATCATTTTCACAGTCTATTAACTGAACAAGGAACCCGACAATGTCGTTTGGATTCACACAACTTTGATAAATTATTCTTCCCGAGAAGATAGTACTATGGCCTTTCAAATGCAAGTGGAGCATGACGTCCTCTACTTCGCAGAAATAAACTGGAACAAAATGAGAATTTGTTTTGTTCCTTTTTTTTTTCTCAATAGCATAGAAGTTCATCTAATTTGGATTTCTCTGCATTTTATTTTTTTTTACTTTGTATTTTAGTTTTACAAATTCCAATTTGTCCAGCGTGTCCAATTTCTATTAACTGCAAACCGTTCCGAGAAGGCAATTGATTTTATGTTGAATATTTACCATTTCGTAAGATGATATAGATTTTATTTCTTCTTGTACGATCTACTCAGGTTATTTCTTCTTTTTTTATCTTTGCTGTTGAGGTGGCACATATCTTGACTCACTTGTCTGGATTCTTATGCATTTATGGCCAGGAAGCATCGGCCAGCTGTCTTGAGGACGGCTTATTGGAATTGAAAGAGAGAAGGCCACTTCCTCTTTCATAAGTGTAGAGGTATTAAATTGGAATTTTCATTCACCTTTTTTATATTTTCTTGATTTCCCTTCGCCTTGCACGAGAAATATTGCATAGGAATAATGCTTAATGTAAAAAACCTGCAAATATTAATGTGGCAAAAGCTGTTTTAAATATAACTTTTTCTCATTTGACAAATGCAGAGACATTTTAATTTTGGTATCTTTCAGTTGATCAGTATTGCCACATACATGCACGCACAACTCACGGACACACACACGCGCGCAGACACACACACACATATATATATATATTTTGCCTATATATATATAATAGATTACTGTATTCGGAATAGTCATGCTTTGGGGATTATTTTGTGTATCCGGATGTGGGTCTCCACCATATACTGGATGTGCTCTAAAGAGATTATTTGAGCAAAGAGGAAGTGAGTGTTGTGGCCATTGTCAAACATGCATGTTGGCGTCCTTGTCTTAGAGTACTGATTTGTGACCCCAGGTTTCTTTGAAATTTGTAAAGAAAACTTGGAGAACAATGCCACAAGATTGGTTGCGCCTTGATTCTGATCGTGAAACTTATTTCTGATTGCATCTTCGTACAGTTTCTTTGGCAGGTCTTAATGACGTCCCCACATAACGTATCTCCCTCCAACAGTCGTCTGGAAATGACATGATCCTTGCATGCTGCTTACATGATTAGTCTATTGAACATGGTAGACATTGATGTCGCTCGTGTCCGCACAGTCCAAATTTTCAAGTTTGGTGATCCTGAAAATTGATTGGGATTATGTTGAATTTTTCCAATAACTTGAATTGCACATTTCTCATATATGTTTGCATGTGTGTGTATGAGCTTGTGTGTATTTGCATGTGTGTGTGTATTTGTGTCTGTGATTTTGTGCATGTGTAAAAGCAACATATCTATATTCTTGTGATTGTACGCGTGCTTTGGAAGATAAATTCCATATATGCTATTTATTATTAACATATGCAATTAGAGAAAACTACTTTTCTAAGGGGAAACGTTAAATAAAATATCGTGATATATATATATATATATATATATATATATATATATATATATATTATATACACCTAGTGAGCCAGACAAACCTACCTAGGTTTCACCTAAACGGATCGTCAGGGAAAGTATTATTTATATATATATATATATATATATATATATATATATATATATATATATAATGTGTGTGTGTATATAAGTAAGGGGCACTTTGACGTGGTATGATGTTTAACGAGCAAGCCTCTCTCGCTAGAACAATTGCAATGGATTAGAAAGATTCACCCTGGATATTCAACATTCGGCCTTGTGCCACATCTAAAAAATCTTGGAAAATCACTATAAACGCTGCTGTATATTTTTCTGTGTTTACTGAAGACTAGATATGATTGTATTTACTTAAGAGAAAATAACTCCAACTACGCCTTTTGAGACATTTTTATCATGGAACGACTTTAATTACGACTGAACGCTCTAAATAACTTTTTAAACGAATGTAGTTGGACAGCAATTCTGTATCATTCCCATATTTCACCGAAACAGTATTCCTTAATATTGTAGTAGGAAAATAAATGTGATTACAAACATGAGTTCGATGACCGGAATCGAAGCATATCAAAAAGTCAACAATGTTTTTGCGAACAAAGTCAACTTGCCTAAATGCCTAAAACCTGCTACCAAAAAATATCATGATCGAAGACAGAAAGAAAAAAGACCAAAATCAAGCATGTAACTAGGTAGCAAATTAAAATGATCATTGCCTAATGCCTAAACTATCTGTACTGAATAAAAAAAGGTTGACAACGTCAATGGTAGACAGCTCAAGTAGCTATTCAATCTCACGTTCTCCCGAATAACAACATATATACAGTGTATCACAAAAGTGAGTACACCCATCACATTTCTTCAAATATTTAAGTATATCTCTTCATGGGACAACACTGATAAAATGACACTTTGACGCAATGAAAAGTAGCCTGACTGCAGCATATATAACAGAGTTAATTTATTTTTCCCTCAAAAAATAGCCATTAAAAGCTAAATCCCTGGCAACAAAAGTGAGTACACCCCTTAGGAAAAGTTGTCAATATTAATATACAACATGTCAACTGTCAATATTTTGTGTGGCCACCATCATTATCCAAAACTGCCTTTACTCTCCTGGGCATGGAGTTTACCAGAGCTTCACAGGTAGTCACTTGAATGCTCTTCCACACCTCAATGACGACGTCGCGAAGATGGCGGATATTTGAGACTCTGCGCACCTCCACCTTCTGCTTGAGGATGCCCCAAAGATGTTCTATTGGGTTCAAGTCTGGAGACATGCTTGGCCAGTCCATCACCTTTACCCTCAGCCTCTTCAGTAAAGCAGTGGTAGTCTTGGATGTGTGTTTGGGGTCATTGTCATGCTGGAACACTGCACTGCGACCCAGTTTCTGGAGGTAGGGGATCATGCTCTGCTGCAGTATTTCACAGTACATGTTGGAGTTCATGTTTCCCTCAATGAAATGTAACTCTCCAATACCTGCAGCACTCATGCAGCCCCAGACCATGACGTTCCCACCACCAAGCTTGACTGTAGGCATGGCACACTTACCTTTTGTACTCCTCACCTGTTTGCCGCCACACATGCTTAAGACCATCAGAAGCAAACAAATTAGATTTCATCTCATCAGACCATAGGACATGGTTCCAGTAATCTATCAGCTTTGTCTTCAGCAAACTTTTTGCGGGATTTCTTGTGTATTGCCTTCAGAAGAGTCTTCCTCCTGGGGTGACAGCCATGCACAACAATTTGATGTAGTGTGCGGCGTATGGTCTGAACACTAACAGGCTGAATCCCAATCTCTTTAATCTCTGCAGCAATGCTAACAGCACTGCTACACCGATCTTTCAAAGAAAGCATTTGGATGTGACGCTCAACACATGCGCTTAGCTTCTTTGGACGACCTACCGGAGGCCAGTTCTGAGTGGACCCTGCTCTTTTAAAATGCTGGATGATCTTAGCCACTGTGCTGCAGCTCAGTTTCAGGGTGTTGGCAATCTTCTTGTAGCCTTGGCCATCTTTATGTAGTGCAACAATAGTTTTTTTAAGATCCTCAGAGAGTTCTTTGCCATGTGGTGCCATGTTGGAACTTTCAGTGACCGGTAAGAGAGAGTGTTAGAGCTGCACTACAAATTTGAATACACCTGCTCCCCATGAACACATTGGCATAGTTACAATAATGAGTCACATGACATTTTGGAGGGAAAATGAAAAGCAGTACTCAATTTAGATATTTAGGGGTTTAGTTACTTAGCGGTGTACTCACTTGTTAGGGGTGTAGTTTCTCAGGGGTGTACTAACTTTTGTTGCCAGGGATTTATATTTAATGGCTATATTTTGAGTTATTTTGAGGGGAAAAGAAATTAAGTCTGTTATATATGCTGCAGACAGACTACTTTTCATTGTGTAAAAAGGTAATTTTTTCAGTGCTGTCCCATGAAGAGATATACTTAAATATTTGAAGAAATGCGAGGGGTGTACTCACTTTTGTGATACACTGTGTATATATATATATATATATATATATATATATATATATATGTGTGTGTGTGTGTGTATGTATGCGCGTGTATATATATATATATATATATATATATATATAGTCAACGACTAAATTATTTTCCAACCGATCAAGTTTTAATATTTTCATCCATTTCTCAGAATATAATGTCTCTATGGTGCTAGGTTCTCTTTTTATATGTTAATATGCACAAAAAAAAAGGAATATAAAACTCAATTTTCAGAACAGTAGGTTAAATAATTTTAACAGGCGAATTATGTAAAATAGGAAAAGACAAATTTTTCGTACAGAAGAAAAACATCGTTTTTAAATTGATTGTTTCATGTATGTATAAGTTACATAATTATTTTTATCAGTGAATTCTTCTAGAATGTTTAGTAGAATATTTGTGATAATTCTAGCAAAGAACATCGCTATTTACATTGTTCTTATCCTCTTGCCATATCAACGACATTTTGACAGTTGTACGCTCTGGCCATTTACAGGTTTTTGCTAATTTCAAGCCAAACGATCTATAGTTCTAGCTCCACATGTCATGTCACCTCTGAATATCTCAGGATCAGTTATCTTCCTTTTATGCAACATTCGGAGTTTTCGTTTACCTTCTCTGTAGCCAGACATTGAACTCAAGCTGTTTGTGTTAAGTCAATAGATTCAACCAATGCTTTTATCCACAAGGCGTTGTGGACACCAAATGATTAGATTTTCTTCTCTTATTATTTATTATGTTCCTTTACAAACAGTATTTTTGAATGTTTCACAACCTCACATGTGTGTGTGAGCATGTGTGTGAGTACATATATATATATATATATATATATATATATATATATATATATATATATATATAGATAACTAGACTCGTTTCGAAAAACCCTCGAATTTTTGATTTGCAAATAATCAAATCAATCTCTAGGGGAAAAAAGGTTTTAAAAAAAAGAAAGAGCTACAAACATGAACTATTGTCGAAAAAAATCGCACAGATGCAGGTCTGAAGCCCAAAGAAAAAAACCCGATACGAGTAGACAACTAACTAACAAAAGAGCTCAATACAATCGTAGAGCAGACCTAGATACACCTAGTGAGCCAGACAAACCTACCTAGGTTTCACCTAAACGGTCAGGGAACGTATGGTTAACGAGGTAAAGAGAAACACATATTTATAGACGATAATTAAAACCATACCACGTGACCGAAGAATCACAAACTAAGTAGTTGTGGGGGGGTAAAATTTATTTATTCAACAAAAATGGGGAGGGGAGATTTAAAAAAAAATTCTAAGGTAGAAACCGTCTAAATAATTAACCAATAATTTTTGTGTCTACATACGTTAAGGATTTCAGTTTTAGAGTTTAATAATTGGCTAGGTTGATCAAATAAAGCTTTGGCTAATTTCTCCTCTGCACATAATTTACAAAATTTATGGCCTGCTTTATATCGGGGGCATTTTTTTAGTATTTCCCATTTAAGGATGGGGTCTACATTATCTTCTTGTTTGGTTCTCCATACATAGGTAGATGGCGTGGTACTATATATATATATATATATATATATATATATATATATATATATATATATATATATATATGGAAAAACAAAAATCAGAATATGCAAATATGCCGTTTTAATGTTATTTCAATGTCGACGTCAGACGTTTCGTTCTAGTAGACCTTCTTCAGGACATAGTTATTAAAACATAATTAACATTAGACGATATTCAAGTCACCATGAAAAGAAGATAGACATAAGAGTAAGACTAATCAAAAAAGATACATGTGAATAAATCTTTACCCCGCCCCGTGTTATTGTGCTTTTTCTTCTTTTTCTTTTGTCACGTGGTATGATTTTGATTATCGCCTATAAATATGCTGTTTCTCTTTTGCCTCTTTAGCCGGCTTTCCCTGACGATCCGCTTAGGTGAAATCTGCGTAGGTTTGTCTGACTCACTAGGTTTATCTATCTATCTATCTATCTATCTATCTATCTATCTATCTATCTATCTCTGTGTGTGTGTGTGTGTGTGTGTGTGTATATATATATATATATATATATATATATATATATATATATATATATATATATATATATATATATATATATATATATATATATGTAAACTATGAATAAACCAGAAACAAAAAAGAAACATGTGAGAAAACCAGAAAAAGGAACATAACTAAAAATGATTGGAAAATGAGTCATACACCTAAACACTAACAGCCAATCCTGCACGTTTAGTTTACAAAAAAAGAAGCCAAAATTTTTCTCATCATTACGTATAAAAAAAAGACAAAATTCATGCTATCAAAACATCCACGCCACCGCACACATATATAAATGTATAAAAAACAAATTTCACTAAATTCAAACGATAAATCATGTTTGCATATTTTATTGTATATTTCCAATTTTTGTATAAGAAATATACGAAGATTGAAATTGTGTAGAAACTGGGTAAATTTCATGTTCGTTCCCTTGTCATATTTTGCGTCTATTCTCTAATGTTTATTACATTTTCAAGAACAAATGATTATCTGTGTAGTAGCCAATATTCCTGGTGTTACACAGACAGCTCTAACTTTAAAATAATACGCAATAGCATCAATTGTAAAGATACAGTTTACCGGGACGGCTCCAAAAGTATGCATCAAGATTATGCGTGTTTCTGTCTTTCTGCAGAATCTCTTTGGATGCCTTAATAGAATCTTTATAAACATTGAGTAAATTAATTTCAAACAAGGGAGGATATATGTCATTTGATTTCCAGCGAAAATAACCAAATTATACCAGTAGTAATATTAATAAAATATCAGTATTTTCCTTAAATACTGATTATATGTATACCGGTATTAAAATGAGGTTATTTCATAAATGACTAGATTTGTTACAATATATATTCAGCTGGTATGTTTGAGAGTTATAGCAGTTTTTCATGGGAAATTATATAACAAAGTACGATTTAAAATATACAGTATCGATAGGATAGCTGGAAATGAAAGCGGGTAATACATTGCTTTGGTGCATAATTATCAGGCGTTTTTCAGAAATTATGAAACACACATATAATTCAACGATAACATTTTTAAATAAGTATGATTATCGACACGCATTTTATAACTGAAAATAAAATAATTATTTTATTAAAAAAGTAGACAAAACAGTAATTTTTGTGAATAACTCGCCTACAAAAACGCCTGATAATTATGCACCAAAACAATAGTTAAAATTTGATGAAATTTAAAACCTCCACCCTCACTTTTCCTGGTAGATATTCAGTGAATGACCTCGAACTCTTTGCCGCGAAAATACAAGAGGAGGAGTCAATATTGCAGAATCTGGAGAAAACATATTTCAGAATCATTTTTTTACGCAAGGAAACTGGAAATATGATTCATTTTCGTCGATAAGGTTCCAGCAGATCCCTGTTGGACATGCAATTAAAATTGTCAACCACTTCCACTCTGTTGGAAATAACTTATTTTCCTCTGTAATAGATGTGCTTCATGGTACAACTTGATAAAACGAAAGGAGACTTGTGCCAAGATATAACGATATCTGTTTTTGCCTATGTATACAGCACATGGACATTGAAAAATGATGGGAAAAAGCTAGAAGGCACGTATATAACTGAAAAGATGCTACGTTTTTCATGGAAGTTAGCCAGGAAATTGCTCCCTACGAAAATGCAGCTGTCAGGGCCTCTACTACTTATCTCGAAAGTCATACTTCAAAGAGAAAACTATGTTTGAGGGCATTTTTGGAAACGTATGGACGAGCGTATTAGTGACGAACTTTGTGGAAACAAAAACATGTCGATACCAGCCACTGTCGTCTATTCAAAATATGTATTCTGTAAATATGTGACGACGTCTGATGCCACTCTTAATGCTTAGCAGATTCGACGGATAATCATGGACACTGTACAGAAAAATTTAAAAAAAACGTGAAAAAACCTCCCAGCCGCCACGTTTTTTCCTCTTTATGCATTTTGCATTGTTTTCCGTGTAGCTAAAAAGAGTTTTTTTTAAATTATTAACCAACATGCTTATGGTCGCCTCGACTTGGGTTAGTGGTTAAGAATGATTGACAGCTTATTTAAACAGAAAACAGATGGAAGATCACTGAATATTCCATACATCGGATCTAGTGCCAAGTCCAGAAAAATGCATCCATATGCTCATCGCTTTTCTACATTTCTATAAATTATGTAAATATTGAAATTAATTATATAATTTATATATAAATTATATGAATACTGTAATTAGTTATATAAATTATATATAAATTATGAAAATATTGTAATTAATTATATAAATTATATATAAATAAATAAAATACTGTAATTAATTATATAAATTTTATAAATATTGTAATTAATTATATAAATTATCTATAAGTTATATAAATATTCTAAGTAATTATATAATTTATATATAAATTATATAAAATGTATAATTAAATACATATATATAAATAAAATAAATGCTGTAATTAATTATATAAATTATATATAAATTATATAAAATTTGTAGTTAATTACATATATTATATATAAATAAAAAAATGCTGTAATTAATTATATAATTTATATATAAAGTATATAAAATTTATAATTAAATACATATATTATATATAAATAAAATAAATACTGTAATTAATTATATAAATTATATATAAATTATATAAAATTTGTAGTTAATTACATATATTATATATAAATAAAATAAATGCTGTAATTAATTATATAATTTATATATAAAGTATATAAAATTTATAATTAAATACATGTATTATATATAAATAAAATAAATACTGTAATTAATTATATAAATTATATATAAATTATATAAAATTTGTAATTAATTACATATATTATATATAAATAAAATAAATGCTGTAATTAATTATATAATTTATATATAAATTATATAAAATTTATAATTAAATACATATATTATATATAAATAAAATAAATACTGTAATTAATTATATAAATTATATATAAATTATATAAATACTGTAATTAATTATATAAATTATATATATATTATATAAATAATGTAATATTGTAATTAATTATATAATTTATATATAAATTATAAAAAATGCTGTAATTAATGCACAACAATTCTCTTCGCATTCCATTGCTAAGAAGTAAGTGTCATTCGGAAAGTTCTGGTGTTTGCGATTTTTTTGGTTCTGGATAACACGGGTTTTCCAGTTCACTGAAGATTTTTAGATTTCAGGATCATAGTTTTGTAACCATTTTTTTTATCAACGATGGCATGTCGTTCTAGTAACTTATCATTAGCTCGCTGAAAATATAGTATTCCAACGTGAAGGCACCCTTTTATATCATTTCTCGTCGTTATTTCAACATTTTACTTGCTAGCCTGACGTCTTTTGCAGGCAAAAAAACTGATTAACTATGGACCTCACGCGTTCCTTACTCTCTTTGCAATTAATTATGTCAAGATTCGTCGTTAGGCCAAAGTCAGGCCTTGAAAATTATCACCAGGTTCAGAAGTTGGCACCCTTGACAGCATCTCAAATCGTGCTGAATATTGGATCTTCAAGTCTCCACGCTTGAAATTGGCACACGAATTCTTCCCAGGCTGGTGACGTGTCAGAAATATTTGCATTACGCATTTATTTATTTTCTTCTGCGAACACCGCAACGTCATAGCTGAACCAGGGTAAACAACTCAAAATTTTACATTCTCCGTTAGCATGGGACATTGAATGATCTGTAACAAATTTAAAATATAAGAAAATCCCATAGATCTTAGAGATTGACATATCTATATGAATATAGTGTAGTGTAGGTCTGTCCGTCGATCAGTTCGTTTTTTGATCTTGGTGAATCATAAACAACATGAAGCAACAATTAGCAACTACTGAAATAATTCATTTAATGTTAAATTTAAATATCGAACAGAATGAAAGACTAAAAATCCTTGTTAAAGGTATAACTTAAATTTCGCTTTTCGTCGAAATGCAATTGATAACGTCTAATTAAAATGTAATTAAAACTGAAGCTGGACACGATACGTTGCTCATATGTTTTGTTTTTTTTTATGTTTTCTTTTTTCTTTTTCTAGCAGGCGTACTCGAATTGTTACATAGTTTTGGTTCTTTAACATCTTTTCAGAGTGATTTATGTGAAGGGATCATAAAGAATTGATGTTTTAAAAGAAAATAAAACTTGTCCAAAAAATAAATGTAAACAAACTACGGAAATCGTTTACATATACGAAGAAAGATTATGCCGAAATAAGGTGTCAAATAAAGATAAAATAATTTTATTATTTCTAATTTCTTATAATTTTTACGTTCATAGAACGCTGAAAGGAAATGTCGAAGTCCCAAAAGCCCTCCGCACGAGCTAGCCTAAAAACCGCCATTTGGGCGGCTTCTAGGCTAGTTATAATATAAAAGAGAAACTTAAATTACTGTGAAATCTAACGATCCCACTGGTGATTTTCAGTGCAGTTCCGCAAATACAGGTGAAAGATATGGAAATGGTCCAATTTAGAATGTGTTAACATGAGAGATCTTTATATGAAGTAGCGAAGTCGAGACAATTTTCATTACAAAACCCGTTGACAGGCAGTTGCATGTCTTCTCAACAGGCTTACTTTGTTTAATTATCAGTATAACCCATCTTACAGCTAAAATACGGAGATTATTGTAATATTCAAAAATAAAGTTTTTTTTTTTATGTTATAAAAGGAAATGACTGTTGAAATTCTACAGATTATTTTACAATGATATTCAACCCAGTACAGGTAGAGGGGTACCGATCAAGAGGCACAGTTGATGGGAATATAGGGATGGGGAATGTTACGATTGATTTTAGACTTGAACAGTATGTTATGAGCTACGACCACGAGATACGTGGAAGTTTCAAAGAAATCGGAAGAGCAAGGAAATGTATACTTACAATTGGAATGCGACAACTGAATTTACGGAGACAAACGATTGTCATACTATTAGAATCAAGATAATCGGACGAGAAAAATACCTATCAGCGAAATTAGAGTTTTAACTGCACAGCAAAGAAAAACAAGTGAATAATTGCAAAAAGCAACGAAAGATAGGACGGCCACATCACGTCGAAATACCGGTTTCCGTACGATCACCATAGTTAAGTAACGTCCAACGTGGTCAGTACCTACCTTGTTGACCGCTTCATAATACCAAGGGATGTAATATTGGATGTGCAGGTGATATAATGGATAACGGGTCGGAATTGTTAATCGGAGAGTCGATTCACAATTCCCGTTGGGTACGTTATATTTATTCACGGGCTTATAACCTTTTAAAAGGTGCGAATCCAACTCTTCTCTCCCCAGCTATGGGTTAATTATTAATACGTGTATCACTCAAATATATTCATGTACAAAGTGTTTCTTACAATATCGAAAATATATTATAGCTTCAAATAAATTGCAAATTTTGATAAGCCATAGAATTGTGAATGAATCAATAATAAAACATTGGAAAGCTATGATCTCCTACGTCCTGGACGAACTTGACGGACATAATAAGAAATATCATCTTATCAATCTGTGGAATTTCAAAAGATAAACTTTTACATTGATATTAGTTCTTCACGGAGAACATTCGTCAAAAATATTATTTATCGACTTTCATCAAATCAGTTGAGTATAAACTTAAAATTTTGTTAGAATTCGGAAACTAAACAATAGTGCTTAATATAAAAAGACACCTAAAGTTATCATTAATTCTTTTCAAAATCTTCCTTGCAAGGAATGATGTATATTAAAGATAGTTATTAGCTATATCAAATGTTTCCCAAGAATAATGCAGTTGTCTACTGTAAGAAATCGCAATCTATATACAGCGTGTGGCAGAGCAACTTGCTTATTTAAATTTGGCGCCCTAAAGCGATGGTTGCTCCAAGGATGGTAGGGATAGACTTATTTGAGAGGGTGGGGCTTAAAGTTTGGTTCTTAACATGCGTTATTTATTTTTTGTTTATTTTTCAGGAACCCCAGTGAGCATCATGGAGTGGACG